>JANAVB010008800.1:15784705-15822205 GCA_029216955.1 Iris pallida | reverse complement strand
CCCTAGGGAGCTCGGGTCAAAATACCAAGCGTAGGTAGGCTAACTTGATAGTTGCCTAAGCTAGAATTTTATCCTTTTTAAGGGCAAAATAGGATATTGGCCTACGGCCAAGATTTGAGTTCGAAGTCCAAGATGGACTTGGATATGGGTTGTAGAGGTTGGTAATAGTTAGAAATAGTCGCCTAGACCTAGTCTTGACCTCGGTTGACCACGATTGACTTTTTAGACCAAAAGTCAACTATGGGTCAACACTTTACCCAATTTAGTCCCAAATACCTTTAGACTTGTGTAGTTGACCAAAAGTCAACTATTAGTCACCATTGACCTAGGGTTGACCAGGGTTGACCAGTTGACCAGGGTTGACCAGTTGACCAAAAGTCAACTGTAGGCCAACTCTTGACCTCGTTTGACTTTCTTCGACTTGTTTTGACCCGTGATGCCTGGTATGACCTAGGATTGACTTGGGTTGGCTTAGATTGATTTGATATAACTTGATTTGACCTAGATTGACTTGACATGACATAGTGTGACTCAGTGAGACCTAGTTTGACCTAGATTGCATATCATTCATTGTAAATCATTCCTAAACTTGTTAAAACCTAAATTAACTTACAGTATCTCATCTTTAGGTCTCTGATCTCTACTATGAGCATCGATATACCATACAGCTCAGGACAGCAGGCGAGTACATTCACTGATAGTTTTTATTGTCTTGATATTTGCTATATCCGATTCAGTTGTAGTGTCTTACTTGATTCTCAGACACGATAGTTCCCGGACTAGTATTGTCGGATTCCTGTCATGAGATGTCATTCTTGGATTTCTTGGGATACGGGTACTTGTTTGGTCTTGATTCTTGTACTTGTATTGACGCCGATTCCTGAAGAGGACTTGCTCCCCTCCTTGGGAATCCCGCGTCATGACGTGCTATGTCCGGATTCGTATACTACTCGAGGAATGGGGAATATTATAGATAGTGTGATCAATGCCCCCTTGAGTTACTCCTTGCACGATAGCCATACCCTCACCTCACGATGGGTATAGCCTGACCTGTGCTACTTCTCGCTCTATAGCTTACCATCCCGGCCGGACCGAGTCCACGTACTTGTAGCCGGTCGGCTGGAAGCGTGATTCTTGACCCATACCGATCACATTAGGCTATAATATTCGAGGCACATTTTATATTTACTTTTCTTGTCATATATCCTGTTTTGTTCTATATTCAGTACTTTTTTACCATGCATGATATACAGTTACTCACATGCTCTACATGCCTTTATATTGTACCTTGATTGGAGACTAAGTTCTGCTATGGAGAAGAGTTACAACCCCGGTCCTTGTTTGGTTTAAGGGTTGTAACTCGGCTTCCGAACGGTTCCCAAGTCTTCATATATCTTTGTCTCGTAGTTCATTATACTGTCTCTTATAGAACTTGTCAATTCACATGGAACTGCTGTTAGTGTTTGTACTTGCTCATTTTCCTGACAGGATACCGTTATGATATATTACAGATGATTCCGAGGCGGACTGCTCGACCTATTATGGACTCGAGTTAGATGGAGTAGCCTTGGATTGTGTCACGACCCGCACCCTAGAGTTAGGGCACGAGAACGTAACAACGCCCAGCCTACGCCGCAGTATCGACGGTAGAACGCTGTCCTAGGTCTCAATACATCTAACAGTATACGACTAAACAGTTTATACTCCCCGAATGGGGGTGACATAGCAGAATGTAAACTCAATCACATCTAAGGTAGAGCATAAAGGAAGATAGATAAAACATGAAATCGAAAAGAGATACAACAGATAGAAGTCTAAGTGTCTAAGATATAAACTCAGAATACATCTCAAAACTCAAATACAGTAATCCATAAATACAACTCAAGATGACTGAAAATAAACTATAAGCAAACCCTAGCTATCTATACAACCTCTACTGTCTCCTCTAGGCTAGCAGGCAACCTCCAGGCTATCTGTAAAATTTATCAACAGGTCCAGTCAGGACAGGAGCGAGCACAATACATCTCAACAAGTCATAGCAGGAAAGGAAATGTAATCATGCTAGAGAATAAAATACAGGATCTGAAGAAATAGCATAATGTAAAAGAGAGACTGTAAGTAAATATCTATGATATATATAAAGAGAGACAGTGCTAGTGATTCAGAGTACTGCATAAACATGTGAATGGCTAAGGACTGATTCATGATTACACTACTGGAAATTGATTCATGATTACACTACTTGGATTTATTTACATGTTCACTTATACTCTCCCATCCCCAATCAATACACAAGGATCCATTCAAGTTACGTTAAGATTCATGATTATACTACGTTGCCCATAAAGGGTGATTCATGAATTGATTCGTGAAGGCTCGGTGATCATGAGGGTACATGAGTCACTAGCTGATTCCCGAAGATTCATGATGATAGAAGCATATGATACGTGATGTAAGTGAAACACACATGACAAAAGTATCTGATGCTCCCGAGAGGGATAACATCTCATGAAGGGATCCATATAGTACCAATCCGTGTTACCAACGTGTCAGCATCAAGTAAGATAGTCTAAAGCAGGAAATATAATCCTAAACATGATATGAAATGATCAGAGAATGTACTCGCCTGATATCTGAATGTCCAAGGTAAAGATACTGTCCGAGGAGAGGTGTCTGGCTCCTAATTAGAACAACACAAGTCACAACATGTCCAGAAGGGTAATATAAAGCACTACAATACATTCTACATGAATTTAGGTCAAACTAGGCCAAAGTCAACCCTTGGTCAACTCTGGTCAACTGTACTAGTCAAACTAGGTCATGTCCTAACCCAGCAAGTCTTACTAGGCCTAACCAAGACTATCCTAGCAAGCACACATCAATACAAGGCTATACAAGCCAACATACACCCAACTCTATATAGCATGCAATTATTCAATACTCAAATAGGCAAGAATTCACATTGGATATACACTAGGTAATCTATTACTTTAAGCTATATATGTCTACACATATATACACATGCATATATTGGTATTCAACATTAGGTCTATAATCATGACATTTCAAATGGTTATATAAACTTATATATTACAACACAATATGCTAACATATATATATATATATATATATATATATATATTTTTTTTTTTTTTTTTTGCTAACATATATATATATATATATATATATATAAAAAAAAAATATATATATATATATATATATATATATATATATATATATTTTTATATATATATATATATATATATATATATATATACATACATAGCTAAGTTAACTATATTCATAAATACTTATTTAAGAGGCTATGTGTGTGTATGTGAACATGGCAAAGGGGCAAGTGAGGGTTAAATGGACATACATAGTGTATACATATCAAAGAGTGTCAAAGTGTAAGTGAACAATGTGTCAAGTGTGATAGTGTCAACATAGTGTAAGGGGTTACATGAGGTAATATAGGAATTGTGTTAACATAGAACATTACATCTCATTAACTGGTATATTGCATACATTACATCTATTATTACATTACATTCATGCTTGCATTCATTCATCATTCATTTATTCTCTTGCACCACTATATGTACCATACATTACATACTATGGAACCTACATATTCATTACAAGCCATACTTATACATGCTTACATGTAACACCCAGTTTTTTGAAATTGGAATTTTTTGAAAATTTATTATTTTTATTATTTAATAATGGTATTTTAGTCATAATATGATTTTTGGTGATTTTAGTTAATTTAAAACTATTTTCTAAGTCATGACTTATGACTTTGTGATTTGACTAGTATAACCCTAGTGTAAACCCTAGAGATTTCATAACCTAGAGATTAACCATGACCATGTAAGCCTAACCATATGATTAGGATATCAAATTACCACTTTTTAGTTAAAAGGGTATTTTGGTAATTTATTAGAATTTATTTGGATTTATGTAATTTATTATTATTTAATTAGTTGTTAAGTGTCATGTTAGCTCCTAACCTAGTTTAGCACTAATCTAGAGGTTAGCAACTAACCAAGAAGACCAATGTTAGATGTTAGCTTATGTGTAAATATCTTAGGTTGGAAATATCTAAGATATTACTTTCTTAGATATTTAGAAAACCTAGAAATATCTACCTACTTGGTCCAAGACTTAGAAGCTAAGTTTGCTAGGTGGAAGAACCCTAAAATATCTACCCATGGCAGCCAAACCCTACCCCCTCGATATAATCACACCCCCCCTTTCATTCAAGCTTCTTTCATTACACTTAAACCTAGTTTTTCCCTCTACCTTCACACCCTCACCATTTAACCATTTCAACACCAAATTGAGCCAAACTTCTTGCATTGGAACCCCCTACTATTGAGGATGCTAAGGGGAGCTAGCTAGCTAGGTTGCATAGCATTTTGGGCACCATCAAGCGAAGAGGATACCTCCCCAAAACCTTGTTTTCATTGAGTTTTCACTCAATAGGTAAACACTCACAAAACCTATTAAGATTGTGTTTTCTCTTCATGGTTGCATGCATATAGGTAAACCCTGACTGTGTGTCAAGTTTGGTAGAAAATAGGCTTAGTTTGGTGTCCGTATCGGACACGTGTCTGTGTCTTAATTGCAGTGTTTGGTGAAATGTCACTATGGTTTAAAAGTTGTTATTTTCTAAAACAAATTGCATATTTGGGTAGCCCTTAGCTTGCTGATCATGAAACACTAGGACTGAGCACGAATTTGAGTCGTGTCCGTGTCCAAAACGGACACGAATATACTGTACAGACACAAACACTGTGTCCTGTTGCTCGAGCCCCATTTCTTACTGTACACGACACTTCGACACACCAATTTTGGTGGACATGAAGGGGCCATGACTGACATGTCAGCCCCCAAGTGCCATGTCATCTTGTGTCGTATCGGACACGTAATCACACGTGCACTGGTTTGGTTTACACTGCACACAGTGTTAAAACACACACTGACACGGCCTTCGTGTCGTGTCTAAACACGACGTGGACACAAAGTGTCATGTCTAATCCCTAGCCCTAGACATAGGCTACACCCTGACACGAGCACAAGGCTCTACGTGCCACGTGTGGAGCACACGACCCTTCGACACGCGTACACGAGACTGTGCACGCTGTCCTGCTACCCGACAGTGTTTTCTCCACGAATTGGACACGTGGACACGTGCCACTTGGCACGAGGGTAGGGGCACCCTCTGACAACCTATCCACGAAGTTTCATGCGACCACGTGTCGTATGGGACACGTAGTTAGCTCTGCACTGATTAGTACAATGTACTAACACGCGCACAGACCCTCTCTGATACGCCTCTCTAGCTCGGACACGACACGAACCCGACTCGATTCAGGGTGCTGGACACTTAGAGTAACCCTAGGCGAACCTATACGCATGTGTACGAGACACGAGGACACGTGTGCTGTGTCCTACACGCGTTTGCATCTCTGCACGACGCTGTGACACTGCACAGTGTCTGAATTTACCCGATTGGGTATTTTCACCACTGGACATGCCGTATCATGTCGTGGTGGACACCTATGGACACACACGACACGTGTACACCTAGGGGCTCGATTACCAACCCTTGGATTAGGGTATTAGCTAGGTTTTGTGTCAGTTTTGAGATTTATCCCACTGTTCAGTTATGAACAGTATTTACTATTTTTTTAGTATTTTAAAATAAAATTCAAATGGATTTCTATGTATGTATATACGTATTTTTGGGTGTATATATATTGTATACATATGTATATATGTATGTGGATGTGAATGTGAGTATGTGAGTGTATATATGTGTGTGTAGGTATAGATATAGGTATGTATGTATATATATGTATATATGCATATATGTATGTGTATGTGAGTGTCCCCCCTTCTCAGATTTCTGAGATCAACACCCCCCCTTGCTGTCATGACCCCCCACCACTGCCACACCCTCTCACTCTCCTTCCTCTCTCTCTCTACCTATATACCTATATATGTATATATGTTATATATGTGTATATATATGTTATGTATAGATTAGGGTATTATATATATATATGTATGTTATATATGTGTATATATGTTAGCTATCTATATATGTATATATATATGTATTTTATATATATTTGGTTATCTATATATATAGTTGGTATATATATATAGAGTATGTATTATATATATTTGTATTAGATATATTTTGAGAGTATATATATGTTATATACATAGTGGGATATATATATACCTATATGTGTTAGTGTCCTAGGATTACTAGCCTATGGTTAGTAGCAAGTTAGAATTGACCAATAGGTCTAGTAGACCTAGTTTGACTAGGTAATTGACCATTGTTGACCAAAGTCAACTATAGGTCAAACCATGACCTAATTGACCTAGAATTGACTTGGATAGACTTAAAAGGACTAGTTGACTAAGATTGAGTAAACCCTAGACTATTAGCTAGCTATTTGAGCTTGACCTATATGTGAGTGCCCTAAGTATATAAGGGTATTTGTGTGACTTGGTTTATATGGATAGTTACATGTCAATTAAGATATGTATGGGGTTAAGTGAGATACTTAGAGTTGAGTCATGACTTGAGTTGGAGAATAGGATTAGCTTGATTACAGGATTAAGGTTGGTATTGTACTATATATATTTTATATGATATACTTTGTATAGGTAATTGTAGTATAGTATCTTAGGTATCCTAAGACAGGTTAGCCTATGTTTGGTTTTGAGTTAGCCTTATAGGGTTTGACAGGATGTTGACCATTAGTCAAGATTAACCTAATTGTCTTATTGACTAGTCTATGATTAACCAAAACCTTAGTTAGTCTAAAATTGACCTAGACTTTGACCTAGCTTGACCATGTTGACTAGTTTGGCTAGAATGTTTGACCAAGAGTTGACTTTAACCTAGATTAGACTTGTTTAACTTTGTTTGATCTTGTATGACTTAGTTTAACTTCTTGTGACCTAGTATGACTTAATTTGACTTAGTTTGACTGTAGTGTTGACCTAGTTTGACTTTGACCTAGATTGGCTTAGAATTCATATAGATTGTATTGTAGATTTTATTTACCTTCATTTTGGACATGTCATAACTGTATTGCTCTATTTTAGGACATTATGACCCTCGTACAGACATCTGATATTATACTACTCTTTTCAGAGTACCAGACGAGTACATTCTCTGATAGTTCTCTCATTTATTTGTCGATTACTATATTTTAGTTCTAGTTAGTTCTATGTGATTCTCTGTATCAACACGTATGGATATTTCTGGATTCATGTATGCGACACATACCTTACTTACTGATCTCTATTACTGGAATCACTGGAATCATTCCGGAATCATTTCTGGAATCATCATTTGGCCGGACTCATCTCGATTCTTGTGTCTTGTACTGGATTCACTTGCTGGGCGGGGAAATATTGAGTAAGACATGTAGACATACCCCAAATCTGGAATCTCCAACTATAATCTACTGGAAGCATAGCCATCTCTTGCCTGATCCGTAAGAGATGTGCCTGATACCTACAGCCGTTTACATGTCGACCTCGGTATTTTAAAACACACTGTTAGATCATAGTTGGACTCACCCTGGTTTCATTGATCACTGTTGGACTCATCTTGTACTGGAAATTATCTGGTATCGGATTATATGGACTGGACTCACACTGGGATTATATTAGACTTATATCGTACTATCTGGACTCATACATGTTATTCTAGTTCAGTTAGCTTTTATTACAGTCTTCATTGCCATGATTCTTCTCTTGTTTTAGTTACCTTTCTTTTCTTGTATCTTACTGATTCTCTATGTCATCATTACCTGTATAAAACTGCCATGTTCATCAATAAAACTGTCTATAACTGCTTTATAGTTCTTTGTCATTTACTTGGATTTTTCTAGATGAGTTGTACTCGTTCCCATCCTGATTGGACCTGTTGAAAATATTACAGATGATAATCCTGAGGACACATGCCATGCTTCCCATGGACCTGGCGAGGGATTAGCTACCTTTGGTCCCGACTCTCAGGAGTGATTCAGGAGATTAGCTAGTAGACTACTTTAGCTTTCATGTTTTGACTTGTTGTATTAAAGTTAAGATATTGAGTTTATATTAAGTTTGTTTGAGACATTGTTGTATTATTTTAGTAGTTAGTTGTCGTTGTCTTTAATTCCTTAGGTATAACTTCTGTGTTATCTTTTCGTGTTTTAGACTGTGATTGAGTATATCCTATCCTTTACTTGTCCTCCATTCGGAGCTGATTTCTGGACAAGTACATTTTATTCACTGCATGAGTTTAGTTAGCAACCTAGGACAGCTTACTACCGCCGACACTGCGGCGTAGGCTGGACGTACCCACTTCTTGTGCCCCTATACTGGGTGCGGGTCGTGACACATTTTTAGTGGTGGCCCATGCAGGTCTGTCGACTAAATTGTTTGGTTACGTTATTGTACCAAGCATACCTGCAATTAGGAACTTAAGGTAATTAGACAACATTAGGAATGACGCTTAGAACACCTAGAGGAATACTAGGATTGTAATATAGGAAATACATCACATGCTTGCTATTATAATTAGATTTTCTTGTATATGATTATTTTGCTTTAAAGAGTCCTTATAAGTCCTTTTTATTGTAATTAGATGGTGCTTACTCGTTCATCCCAGCATGTCACACCTGAGAATGGCACGCTCCCCATCCAGTCAGCTGACCAGTTGACTGATACACCTCTACCTCCACCTACCACCTTCCCCCACTCCACAGATCCACAGACCCAGATACCACAACCACCTTCCACATCACAGGCCCAGCAGGACCCGATACTTCCACCACCCCCTATCACTATACCTACCCAGGCTTCCGTCACACTCGACGGGAACCAACTGCTCATTCTGATCCAGGGGTTCCTAGCAACCCATCAGGAGCAGACCACCCTACTCCGTCAGAGCATGGAGCATTCTGAGGGACATACCGTGGTCCCACCACCTGTAGAGCCGCGGCAGAGAGCGGGGACGATCAAGGACTTCATGGGTCTGAATCCCAAGGAGTTCTTAGGGATTGAGGGCATAGTAGTAGCAGATGACTGGTTAGACTCAGTAGAGAGGAAGCTCATTGGAGTTAGGATGCCGGATGACCTCCAGGTCGAGGCAGCGGAATTTCTTCTGATAGACTTGGCAGGAGTTTGGGTCCGAAATGAGCCGTTATTCGCGAGAGGGAGAGCCACTTGGGATCAGTTCAAGACCCAGTTCAAGAAAAAATTCTTCTCGACCACCGCTAGAGTAGCCATGGGGCTACGATTCCAGAACATCCAGCAGGGTAACCGTTCTGTTGACGAGTATGCGGCAGAGTTTAGTCGCCTGAGCCGTTTCGCTCCTAGTCTGGTTGCTGACCCTGAGGAGATGATGCGTAGGTTTTGCCATGGTCTAGTTCCAGACATTGGCATTCTTATTGTGGCGAACGGTATGACTGACTACTACAGAGCTTAGAGTTAGCCCGGAGTATCGAGGAGCGTCTTCTGACTTGCAAGAGGCCGACTTCTGTACACGTTGAGGGACCCTCCAAGCGTCAGGCTTTCCAGCAGAAAGTGCCGACGCTACACCAGCAGACATATCGTCCTCCCACACCACATCATTCGACCCCGCCAGTTAGAGCCCCGGGACCCCGGCAGCAGAGGCTATTTCAGCAGGTACAGCATCAGTATCGAGGTCAGGACCCGAAGACGCTCAGTTGTTCATACTGCAGGAAGCAGGGGCACATCAGGGAGCAGTGTAGGAAGAGGCTGAAGGTTTGCTATAACTGTGGGTCTGATACTCACCAGAAGATGGATTGTCCTGTTGCACCTCCTTATAAGGGAGCTAGGCCACCTGTAGCTCAGCACCAGAGGGGTGGAGCTTTTGCGATAACGGTCGAGGAGACCAACGCTGCAGGTGATGGGTTAGCAGGTTTGTCTTTTCTGTCCTTCCTTTCCCATCTTGTTGTATGATTCCATTAGTACCTGTCAGGATATGCTTGTGATGTGCTAGATAGTGTAGTTACCCTGTTCAAGACTGTAAAATCATGACCAGTAGGACTATGATTGCATGTTATCTTTTTAACTCTGATTGACTGGGGGTTTGACCTAGAAGGAGTACGACTATCTTAATTTCGAGGACGAAATTTTTCTAAGGAGGGTCGACTTGTAACACCCAGTTTTTTGAAATTGGGATTTTTTGAAAATTTATTATTTTTATTATTTAATAATGGTGTTTTAGTCATAATATAATTTTTGGTGATTTTAGTTAATTTAAAACTATTTTCTAAGTCATGACTTATGACTTTGTGATTTGACTAGTATAACCCTAGTGTAAACCCTAGAGATTTCATAACCTAGAGACTAACCATGACCATGTAAGCCTAACCATATGATTAGGATATCAAATTACCACTTTTTAGTTAAAAGGGTATTTTGATAATTTATTAGAATTTATTTGGATTTATGTAATTTATTATTATTTAATTAGTTGTTAAGTGTCATGTTAGCTCCTAACCTAGTTTAGCACTAATCTAGAGGTTAGCAACTAACCTAGAAGACTAATGTTAGATGTTAGCTTATGTGTAAATATCTTAGGTTGGAAATATCTAAGATATTACTTTCTTAGATATTTAGAAAACCTAGAAATATCTACCTACTTGGTCCAAGACTTAGAAGCTAAGTTTGCTAGGTGGAAGAACCCTAAAATATCTACCCATGGCAGCCCAACCCTACCCCCTCTATATAATCACACCCCCCCTTTCATTCAAGCTTCTTTCATTACACTTAAAACCTAGTTTTTCCTTCTACCTTCACACCCTCACCATTTAACCATTTCAACACCAAATTGAGCCAAACTTCTTGCATTGGAACCCCCTACTATTGAGGATGCTAAGGGGAGCTAGCTAGCTAGGTTGCATAGCATTTTGGGCACCATCAAGCGAAGAGGATACCCCCCCAAAACCTTGTTTTCATTGAGTTTTCACTCAATAGGTAAACACTCACAAAACCTATTAAGATTGTGTTTTCTCTTCATGGTTGCATGCATATAGGTAAACCCTGACTGTGTGTCAAGTTTGGTAGGAAATAGGCTTGGTTTGGTGTCCGTATCGGACACGTGTCTGTGTCTTAATTGCAGTGTTTGGTGAAATGTCACTATGGTTTAAAAGTTATTATTTTCTAAAACAAATTGCACATTTGGGTAGCCCTTAGCATGCTGATCACGAAACACTAGCACTGAGCACGAATTCGAGTCATGTCCGTGTCCAAAATGGACACGAATACACCGAGAACACATACACTGTGTCTTGTTGCTCGAGCCCTATTTCTCACTGTACACGACACTTCTACACACCAATTTTGGTGGACACGAAGGGGCCATGACTGACATGTCAGCCCCCAAGTGCCATGTCATCTCGTGTCGTATCGGACACGTAATCACACGCGCACTGGTTTGGTTTACACTGCACACAGTGTTAAAACACACACTGACACGACCTTCGTGTCGTGTCTAAACACGACGTGGACACAAAGTGTCATGCCTAATCCCTAGCCCTAGACCTAGGCTACACCCTGACACGAGCACAAGGCTCTATGTGCCACGTGTGGAGCACACGACCCTTCGACACGCGTGCACGAGACTGTGCACGCTGTCCTGCTACCCGATAGTATTTTCTCCACGAATTGGACACGTGGACACGTGCCACTTGGCACGAGGGTAGGGGCACCCTCTGACAACCTACCCTCGAAGTTTTATGCTACCACGTGTCGTATCGGACACGTAGTTAGCTTTGCACTGATTCGTACACTGTACTAACACGCGCACAGACCCTTTCTGATACGCCTCTCTAACTCGGACACGACACGACCCCGACTCGATTCAGGGTGCTGGACACTTAGAGTAACCCTAGGCGAACCTACACGCATGTGTACGAGACACGAGGACACGTGTGCTGTGTCTTACACGCGTGTGCATCTCTGCACGACGCTGTGACACTGCACAGTGTCTGAATTTACCCGATTGGGTATTTTCACCACTGGACACGCCGTGTCGTGTCGTGGTGGACACCTATGGACACACACGACACGTGTACACCTAGGGGCTCGATTACCAACCCTTGGATTAGGGTATTAGCTAGGTTTTGTGTCAGTTTTGAGATTTATCCCACTGTTCAGTTATGAACAGTATTTACTATTTTTTTAGTATTTTAAAATGAAATTCAAATGGATTTCTATGTATGTATATACGTATTTTTGGGTGTATATATATTGTATACATATGTATATATGTATGTGGATGTGTATGTGAGTATGTGAGTGTATATATGTGTGTGTAGGTATAGATATAGGTATGTATGTATATATGTATATATGCATATATGTATGTGTGTGTGAGTGTCCCCCCTTCTCAGATTTCTGAGATCAACACTCCCCCTTGCTGTCATGACCCCCCACCACTGCCACACCCTCTCACTCTCCTTCCTCTCTCTCTCTACCTATATACCTATATATGTATATATGTTATATATGTGTATATATATGTTATGTATAGATTAGGGTTTTATTTTTTTTTTATTTTTTTTAGGGTATTATATATATATATATATATATATATATATATATATATATATATATATATATATATATATATATATATATATATATATATATATATATATGTTATATATGTGTATATATGTTAGCTATCTATATATGTATGTATATATATATATATATATATATATATATATATATATATATATATATATATATATATATATATATATATATATATATATGTATTTTATATATATTTGGTTATCTATATATATAGTTGGTATATATATATATATATATAGAGTATGTATTATATATATTTGTATTAGATATATTTTGAGAGTATATATATGTTATATACATAGTGGGATATATATATACCTATATGTGTTAGTGTCCTAGGATTACTAGCCTATGGTTAGTAGCAAGTTAGAATTGACCAATAGGTCTAGTAGACCTAGTTTGACTAGATAATTGACCATTGTTGACCAAAGTCAACTATAGGTCAAACCATGACCTAATTGACCTAGAATTGACTTGGATAGACTTAAAAGGACTAGTTGACTAAGATTGAGTAAACCCTAGACTATTAGCTAGCTATTTGAGTTTGACCTATATGTGAGTGCCCTAAGTATATAACGGTATTTGTGTGACTTGGTTTATATGGATAGTTACATGTCAATTAAGATATGTATGGGGTTAAGTGAGATACTTAGAGTTGAGTCATGACTTGAGTTGGAGAATAGGATTAGCTTGATTACAGGATTAAGGTTGGTATTGTACTATATATATTTCATATGATATACTTTGTATTGGTAATTGTAGTAGAGTATCTTAGGTATCCTAAGACAGGTTAGCCTATGTTTGGTTTTGAGTTAGCCTTATAGCGTTTGACTGGATGTTGACCATTAGTCAAGATTAACCTAATTGTCTTATTGACTAGTCTATGATTAACCAAAACCTTAGTTAGTCTAAAATTGACCTAGACTTTGACCTAGCTTGACCATGTTGACTAGTTTGGCTAGAATGTTTGACCAAGAGTTGACTTTAACCTAGATTAGACTTGTTTAACTTTGTTTGACCTTGTATGACTTAGTTTAACTTCTTGTGACCTAGTATGACTTAATTTGACTTAGTTTGACTGTAGTGTTGACCTAGTTTGACTTTGACCTAGATTGGCTTAGAATTTATATAGATTGCATTGTAGATTTTATTTACCTTCATTTTGGACATGTCATAACTGTATTGCTCTATTTTAGGACATTGTGACCCTGGTACAGACATCTGATATTACACTACTCTTTTCAGAGTACCAGGCGAGTACATTCTCTGATAGTTCTCTCATTTATTTGTCGATTACTGTATTTCAGTTCTAGTTAGTTCTATATGATTCTCTGTATCAACACGTATGGATATTTCTGGATTCATGTATGCGACACATACCTTACTTACTGATCTCTATTACTGGAATCACTGGAATCATTCCGGAATCATTTATGGAATCATCATTTGGCCGGACTCATATCGATTCTTGTGTCTTGTACTGGATTCACTTGCTGGGCGGGGAAATATTGAGTAAGACATGTAGACATACCCCAAATCTGGAATCTCCAACTAGAATCTACTGGAAGCATAGCCATCTCTTGCCTGATCCGTAAGAGATGTGCCTGATACCTACAACCATTTACATGTCGATCTTGGTATTTTAAAACACACTGTTAGATCATAGTTGGACTCACCCTGGTTTCATTGATCACTGTTGGACTCATCTTGTACTGGAAATTATCTGGTATCGGATTATATGGACTGGACTCACACTGGGATTACATTAGACTTATATCGTACTATCTGGACTCATACATGTTATTCTAGTTCAATTAGCTTTTATTACAGTCTTCATTGCCATGATTCTTCTCTTGTTTTTGTTACCTTTCTTTTCTTGTATCTTACTGATTCTCTATGCCATCATTACCTGTATAAAACTGCCATGTTCATTAATAAAACTGTCTATAACTGCTTTATAGTTCTTTGTCATTTATTTTGGTTTTTCTAGATGAGTTGTACTCGTTCCCGTCCTGATTGGACCTGTTGAAAATATTACAGATGATAATCCTGAGGACACATGCCCTGCTTCCCATGGACCTGGCGAGGGATTAGCTACCTTTGGTCCCGACTCTCAGGAGTGATTCAGGAGATTAGCTAGTAGACTACTTTAGCTTTCATGTTTTGACTTGTTGTATTAAAGTTAAGATATTGAGTTTATATTAAGTTTGTTTGAGACATTGTTGTATTATTTTAGTAGTTAGTTGTCGTTGTCTTTAATTCCTTAGGTATAACTTCTGTGTTATCTTTTCGTGTTTTAGACTGTGATTGAGTATATCCTATCCTTTACTTGTCCTCCATTCGGAGCTGATTTCTGGACAAGTACATTTTATTCACTGTATGAGTTTAGTTAGCAACCTAGGACAGCTTACTACAGCCGACACTGCGGCGTAGGCTGGACGTACCCACTTCTCGTGCCCCTATACTGGGTACGGGTCGTGACATTACATTAGATAGGATACTTACACCTCATACATCATTTATTTAACCATTTACTTATGCTTGCATTCTCTATTTAATTACATAATGTATATACATTAACATGGGTTAAAATCAAATAGAACATTATATTACACACAAGGGTGCACAAAATGCATATGCCGAATAGTAACTCCTACTAATAATCAATACTGTACCATCTCAGCATGAATTAAAATCTAGGATTAAAGTATGTTATAGATCTATGTGTTAACTTTCCGAAACTTCAAACGGATCGCGTTTTCGTTTCCGAAAACTCCCGGAATCGCGAAAACACCGAGAATGCATTTGTCTTTCGTACGGCTGACATTCAAATAATTCTCCAGAAAGTTACAGAAAGAATTAGGCCTTTTAATACATGTTTTTGGAAAGCTAACTTCAATACGCTTCTTTTAAAAAACATAGGAGATTAAACCGAGGTTTGAGCTAGAAGTTATGATATTTCTAAGTTAGGGCTGAAATTAAAAACGTGGATAAAAATCATGACGGATTTGGGTATTTTGAGACAAAAGAACACAAGTATATAACATAATATATCAAGAACTCACTCTTTACACTAATATATATATTTGAGACACTATAGAACACATCTCCAATACAAAAATATGAGATTAAACATGTAATAATTCATTCATACATAACAACAACACATAGTGTGTCCAAATTTGGGATTTTCCCACATGGACACAACCACAACACAAATGACACTCCTATGACCTCCAAATGGACACGAAATGGACACAAATAGAGATACAACCATGGGGGTCATTTCTATGGGTTCAAAATAGACCTATATGCATGAAGAAATGAAAAAGAGAAGGGATTTATACCTTCCGGTAGATCGAATCGAAGAAAAGCCTTTCCAGAGTGACACCGACACGTAGAGATTCCAAAAGGACAGGAACGAGCTTCGAATCCCCCCAAACTTGGGTAGCTTCCTCCTTGGCTAGAATGGAGAAGGAATGAAGAAGATTTGGTGGCTAAATGGAAAGATTTGGTGGAAAAATTGCTCGGGATTGCTCTCTAGAAATTTGGGGAAGAACAAGAGAGAGAGTGTGGATGAGAATAATGAAATGAACTTGAGCCTATCCCCTCCCAAAGTGGCTGGCCATATGGGGCTATTTGTCCTATTATGGTAAGGTCCAAAATGCCTCCACTAACCTATTCTATGAGTATTAGGAAATGGCTAATTGGTTGGGGCTAAATTAGTCATTTTAAAGTCTCTAATCACACTAACCTTATCCATAATAATTAGTCTAACCTCTAACTAAAATATTTCTATCATGTGGACTAAAATTAATATCATGTGGGCCATGCCTAACTAGTGTGTGAGTCCCACTAGAGTCAAACTACCCCCGGGTCCCCGTTTCAAGTCGGATTGAGTTGAAATTTGAACCTGACTCAAATAACCCCAAAACAATATCATAAATAATAAAATAATATCAAAATAATTCAAAGAGGTCAAATACAAAAATATTCTTAGGCCAAAAATGACATTAAAATATCATAATCACATGGTAAGGCTCTAGGTCAAACAGTCTCTAGGGTTTCACTAGGAAAACGTCAAAACCACAAGTCATTGATTTAAATAATTTTAAAATGATTTAAAATCACCAAAAATTATATCATGAATTAAATATCATTATTAAAATAATTATAAGCACAAAATTTTAAAATTACCCTTATTTGGGAAACTGGGTGCTACAACTCTACCCACCTTAGAAAAATTTCGTCCTCGAAATTTAAGATCGATAGTACTCGTTCTAGAGCCTCTAACCTACCCAATATCTAAGGTAACACTTCCTAACACTGGAATAATAAACGGACATCTAAATAGTGTCAATCTAGGAATACCTCCAATACTGCTCTGCTGTACGGCGGTAATGGAACTTCAATAAAATATGGACTGGAACCTATATCCAAGGGACTGGACCTATTTTAAAGTGGTCTTAACTAAGGATGAAAAGGAACTGATCATAGGCTATAGGTATGCTCAAACTATTATCTTCCTATTAACCATCTATTAATACATTCTATTACCATAGGAACGATGCATTACTAAGACATATAGGCCCCTATCTCTCATAACACATTTATACTCACCAAAAGACTAGTACATCCTATCAAGGCTGATACTATAATCTCTCATAAATTTCCTAAGCTACATGTTTATAGACACACATCCCCACATCAAGGACTAACCTATATATATCTACAACTAATACTAATGGGGTGACGTCCCTATTTCCCAACAATCAAGGTCTAAATTTTTTATCTAAATCATGCAATTTGAAGGAATAGTATACAAGGTCAGGGCATACCGTAGCAGTTGGAAGTCTCACCTAGGTACACTAATCATTCTAGGTCAAAATAGTACTATGGTATCAACACACAAACAATCTAGGGTGTCCTAATTAGGAAGGTAAGGGAACAACAATCATCAAGGTTGTAGGGCTGTCTACCATCCTATATAAAAATTGGTCATTAACAAGCAACTAAGAAATTATTAAAAGGTTACTATTCCATAAAATGGCAAAAATTGAAAATTTAGGCACAACAAATCACAAATAGATTTTTGTCTTGACACGATCTAAGTTGATCAATTTCGGGATAAAACGAGATTTGGGCAAGAAGGGAAATCAATGAAATCAAAGTATGAGCACGAGCATCCAATGATGGAGATTTAGGTCATGATTAAATTTAATTCGACTGAGTACGAATACAAGGTTCATAGGCGATGAAAAGATTTCAAGGAGAATTGTCAAGGCTGTCGCGAATGAGACTCTAGGGTCAAGTTTAACTATGTCTCCATTCTCGTAGATTGATACATGAAAAAATGAACCAAAGTACAATAGGTTGATCAGACCATCATGTACCGGTTCTGATTAGACAATATGTTAGTGGGTGGCCACCCAATAAAATATGTCATGACCAAGCTCGAAAATAGATAAGCTTACAAAACTAAGGCTAATTTAGCAGCACAAGATATAAGGGTGGTAATGATGAAAGTAATTACATAGTCCAAGTTTCTTAACCAACGGGTCAAGTAATCAGATAAGGTACAAGGTTAAGCATCTAAGAAAACAAGCAGAACACCATCACATGTCGGGTCGAAAGAATTGAGTCAAGGCTAGATTTCTAATTGAAATAAGAAGAAATTTAGTATAATGGTAGAGGTTATAGTTTAGCCAGTTGACCAAAAAATCATATCAAGAAAATAGAGTACAAGAAGACGGGTTTTAGTGGGACATAATATACCTACACGAAGGTGAGCTCGTCTAGGTCTTGCATATAAGATTTGTTGGAGGATAACAGCTAGTATTACATTCCGAATATCAAAGTCACGATAAGGAACGTCAAGGATCTCAATTAGAAAGTGGGAGTTCAAGAGGTGGTAATTAATGCATAAAAATAATAAAGATCGAGTTAGTCATCTGCTTCTGATACTCTTAAGTTTATCTGGTCATAACTTGCCAATCATATCTTTACCTCACCAGTCTCCATATAAAAATTTAGCCTTTACTTAAACCCTTACCATGACTACCGTAGGCAATTTCCAATTTCCAAACATCACTCTTGAAGCACAGCCCTCACATTTAGGAATCAACATTAACCATTTATTTAAATTTCAAAGTTCTTTCACCTTGTCTTAAATTTGACCCAAAACCTCTAAATCCCGTTTACGAATTCCTTGAGCTTGTTCAAATTGTTCTCCTCGTATTATTTAATTTAAATCTCTAGGCCTTACAAAACTTATCTTCTATCATAAAATCAACTTTCGTATTTTCTTTGACATACACCCTTGAATATTATTCTCCTAAAAATATTTCACAACAATCTCTAAACTTCCATAACTTTGTGTTCTCTCTCTTTCCCTAGTCATTTTCTCTCAACATCTTGTTTAATATCCTTATTAAACACAATTAACTTCTCTTTTCCATTACTAACCTTCTACATAGCCTCAGAGTAAAAGTTTTCCCATAATCAATAACCCAGATTTTCTAAGTTCTCAAAACTAGGTTGACCTCTGATATCCTCATTAGTTTTGAATACACCTATAAACTATCTCATAACCCCAAAGTTTCTCTAAATGTAATTGTTTCCAGATTGGCAGTATATATCTCTTTATTCTATTCGAGACTTTTACCACATTTCTATCTCAAGTTTCCATATTGAACACTCCACATTTGATTTCCTTTAGATCATCATAAAATAACCAGTTACGTCTTCTCTGAGCTACATAATTTACGTCACTTCCTTAGCCTTCTCCTATGCAAAAGATACGAAGATTCAAGGGTTTCGAAGTACATCTGGTAGGGACGACAAGATATGGATAATTAATATAATGAGACAGAGTTTAAGATAAGAGGTAAATAAGAATACAAGGGAATAATGGCGAGAAAGAATAATGAAGATATGTTCCTTCTCATCGGTTCAAACGAAAGGAACCCATCAAGCTTAAATTCAATAGCAAGGAATGAGGGTGAATCCAAACAAGAGGAAAAGGAATTCCAATTGAAGTTCAAAATGAGTTTCTCAGGGGTCGTCCCAGAAATCTCTCAAAGAATCCTAAGTGTGATTGAGTACCTTGGATTTGAAAATATTAATCTAAATACAAAATTAAATCAACAACTACAAAATTTTATCAAAATCATCAACTAATACCAGGATTCAAAGTTCTACTATGAATCCACAAAATCAAATTCAAATCAAGGAAAAAGGTGAATCAAAACAAGGAAAAGGAGTTTAAATCAGAATTCAAAATGAGATTCTCAAGGGTCATCCCAGGAATCTCTCAAGTAATCCTAACAGTGATTGAGTATCCTTTCATCCTAACATCTTAATTTATATATCCTATTGCAGGCTCGTAGTAGTACAACTAAGTCGTTGCGCTACTACGAAATCGCACTAATGTGAATCTCGACCTGCATGGACCACCACTAAAAACGTGTCATGACCCGCACCCTAGAGTTAGGGCACGAGAACGTAACAACGCCCAGCCTACGCCGCAGTGTCGACGGTAGAACGCTGTCCTAGGTCTCAATGCATCTAACAATATAAGACTAAACAGTTTATACTCCCCGAATGGGGGTGTATCACGACCCGCACCCGTTTTTTTTTAAACGGATACAAGACGTGTCCAAGCCAGCCTACGCCGCAGTATCGGCGGTAGAACGCTGTCACGGCCATGAAGATCAAATCACAAATAATACTCATTCACAACATTAATTTAATTTACAATGATCACAAGTTTTACATTTGCAGAAAATATAAACTTGTACAAATATTGAATGACTAATACTCAACTATCTAACTAGTCTCTTAGGCTTTTGTCTGCAAGTATTCTCGTCACACCCCAAGCTAAGTGAATCCACGGCTAACCTAAAAATGTTGGTTTCCAGTCAGGAATGGAACGAGCACAATTCACTGAAAGCAATTTCAATAAAGAAAATGACTATAAAACAAAGGTTAGACATCAATCATGGGTTTTGAAAATAAACAGAAAATACAGAAAATCAATAGTAAATAAATAGACACTAAATACTTTCCCCAACTGTTAGAAGTACCTTTGATATGTGATCGATCTCGGGACAATTATGCGACACTGTCTACACTGTCTAAAGTTACACTGTCTACACTGTCTAAGTTACACTGTCTACACTATCTAAGTTACACTGTCTACATTGTATAAAGCTACACTGTCTACAGAAAATATTCCAATAAAGAAACACTGTCTACAAAATAATAATCACGATCTACACAATTTAAATGCAATAAAAATCATGGTCTACACTGTCTACTTTGCAATAAATAAATCACTGTCTGTACTGTCTACAAGAAATAAATAGATCACTGTCTACACTGTCTACAAAAAATAATAAATCACTGTCTACACTGTCTAAGGTCAGATCACACATCGTTGGTACTTCTCATTCCCGACTCAACAATTTTAATAGAAAATAATCATATAACCAATGGCCAATCAATGAAATATAGTGAAAATCAATATCGAAATGCAGACAATAAACTGTACTCGCCTGTGGTCCTTTGCTGGTGAAACCGACAATCTGAACTACTCAATATGCCACCATAGTCAAAACCCGTACAACAGTCCCTGGATGCTGAAATAGACAATACCAATGATCTCAGAATAGTCAAATTAGCTAGGATTGCCTGTCCTTAAGTCCAATTCTGGACACAGGGGCAAAACGGTAATTTCGGGCAAAAACGATATTCGTCGTTGGACCCGCTTTGCACCGAAAAGCGTGCCAGAGTCAATGGTCTCTAAAGTCGTCAAACTACATGTCTACGGATCCAGTTTTCTGATACGAACCCAACCGTATGTCTAAAGTTGTATTCCGACGGGCCGTGCACAAAATCGTCCGTTGAGTGGGACCGTAGGGCCCGCAAAACGGTAATTTTGTCAACGGTCTCAGAATTGGACCAAACTTGGCATACAGGACCAGAAAAATGATACGGTTCTGTTGGCACAAGTTTCGTCTCGATCTGACGAACGTGCACAAAGTAATTGAGAAATTTGCAACGTGCACGATACGGGAAATTTCGACGGATACGCATCAAATTCGTCGCACATACGCGACCAATTTGAATTCCGTCAAAGCCCACATGACCACGAAACCATTACGCAGCTTTCGATGCTTTCGATTCGTGACCACGTCGTCCGGATTGGCGTGACGCACGTCGTGTGGAACAATTTTAATGTTTTTAAAATAGGTTTTTGGGAAACTTTGGGATTCGATTTCTCGACGCATAGTCGATGATTTCAAATTCTGCAAGAAGGGATTCGAAGCCCTACATGTTGTCAAAAAATCTCTTTAAATAGATTTTCTAATAATTCGCTGGATCGATCATAATCGATCGTCGAACGTGGGTGATTGGACTGCTTTCGGTCCTGTTTCGGGACAGATTTTTTGTCGATTTCAGCTCGATTTCTCGGGCAACCTATCGCTGAATAATTTAATCTACCTAAAGGAGAATCAAGAGGGATATATAGGGTCCATACTTGAACAATCAGTTCGAAGAACCATCGATCGTGCACGGAGAAATCTCGCGATGAATCAGCCCATCCGTGCACTGCTGCTGCTGTCGGTTTCAACTCCACGCGCGCGCGCACGGAGCTCTCCGGCCGACGACGGCCGCCCCCCGGCGGCACGCGTGGCCAGGGTGGTGCTCCCGGGGACTGGGTTGGGGTCAGCGTCGAGTTTGAGGGGTTGCGTTAGGGTTTTTAGTAAACTTCGATCTCTTCCTTTCTCTCGATATCTATATATATATATCGAGCTGTCGGTTTAAGGAGAGCCTTGGGTCTCGGTTTGCTGTGGAGCTCTCGAGTGAGGTTTGGCTGAATGGGAAATTAAGGCCTGGGCCTGGGCTCGTGAAGCCTTGGCTGGCTGGGATTCGATTAAGCTCGGTTGGTACTATTACCTATTATATATTAGAAATTCTATTACTTATATATTTTTTTTTGAAGAATAGGTAATTTTATTAATAGAATTGAATCCTCTATACAATCATTACAAACCAGTAATTACTCAGTAAAACCCATACAGCTGATCGCACTAGAGATATTGTTGATGACGCCCGAGGTCGTCGTCTTCTTTTCCTCGAAAATATGGTTATTTCTTTCGTGCCATACGTGCCAGACAGCTGATAGAAGTCTGATTCTAGCTCTCGTATAGATCACCATGCCCTTGGTTTTCAAGCTTTGAATCTCATCCACATTTATTTTGAGTCCCTCATAAGCTCTGTCCTGTAGACCCAATTCCTCTCTGTAATATTGCCATATGAGCCCCGCGATGGGACACATGAAAAATAGGTGATCACAAGTCTCCTCTGCATTCTCACAAAGTGGACACATTGGGTTGCTAATGTGGATCCCAAAGGATCTCAATCTATCCTTTGTTAACAGTCTACTACGGATGCCTTTGTATAGGCATAGCTTGAATTTAACAGCAACCCCCTTCACCCAGATGATCTCGGCCCAGTCCACTGGGTTATGCCGAATCCGAATCTGCTCATATACTAATTTTCCATGGAACTCTCCATCTGTCGAGTTGTCCCATCTCCAACCGTCCGCTTCTATAGCTTGGTTCAATAGGATGCTGCCAATGTCATCCGCGTACCATCTGCTCTCCAGGCGGGATTCAAAATCCCATGTGTTGTTCTTAATAAGAACACACACTGAATCGTTGGTCCCAACCAACTCGAACGTGGGCCAACCAAGCTTGTCTATATATACACATACATATATTTATGTATATTAATATACATTCATATATATTTTAGATATATATATACATATACATACACTATTATATTTATTAGACAAATAATAATATAACCAATACAATAATAATATAAAAATATTAATATACAACTAAAATAAATCATACTTGAATTTACTTGTACATTTGTATGTACAATACTTCATATCAAAACAAATGAATAATACTTAAATAAAATAAACAATTTAGCTTAAAAATAAATAGTTAAGAAGTTTGGGGGTTTACATCCTACACACCTTAGAGTAATTTCGTCCTCGAAATTTAGGGTCAACTTCCATTTCTTTATTCTCCCCCTATCTGATCACCCTATGCTAAATCCATAAATCGATCTATCGAATATACACTTGCAACTCGTCAATAGTTGATCACAAAATTTACTAATGTTACATTTCTAATCCTCCAATGCCAGAGTTCTTCAGTCTGTAATTGTAACAACCCCCTCCGATCCTTTAGGTTAAGTTCTCAAGGTTTAACACCAAGAGTGAAGGCCTCAAGTTTGGTTATTTGCATCATTCTCGACAACTTCCATAAACTTGTATTGCTAGTCGTCCTAGAAGCTTGCTGAACTCATATAAACCCTATGAAATTTCAACCCTTACCACCATTTACTATAATCGTAATCGTTATCCTGGAACTTTTTATCACTCGTACTTATGCAGTTCCATCGTAACAATCCTCTGAGATTGAAAATCTTCTCATCGAAATTCTATTTCAAGAATAATCTTTCTACTACCATTTTGGTCTCTAGCAATATAATCATCAAATCCCAGTCTGCTAACTTCTATCAATACTTTCAACAAAATTTGATCACCAAGAACCAGATAGGTGATTCGGAACATATAACCACCTTAACTTACGCTACTTCATCAAAACTTCAAATTCTCAATAGATTCTATCCTCTAAAGAATATATATATATATTTTTTTCAAATATAATAAACTTCATCAATGTTCTTCATATTTAATTAACCACCAAGAGTAAGTCGCGGGAATCTCTACCCACCTTTGGTCACACTACTTCCTCAAATCTCTTGTCGCTAAAACTTTATAATCTTCCAGCTACTTGCTAAAATTGCTACAAATGGACATCTACCACTTTTGGCCCCTATAATCCTCTCATATCTATCAAATAACCCAAAATCGAACAATCAACAATTTATACAAGTAGCTAAGAAATATTGGCAAATTTTAATAAGCACGACTATTCGTCGCTTCGAAGTAGGAAGGACAGGAAGATAGGAAAATAACCGAGAGCAATTATGAAGTTTCAGAGCGGTAGAGAGTTTTCAATGATGCAGATAGAGAGAAAGTCGCTAGGTTGGGCTACTCTAGTCTAGTCATTTGCCAAATCGAAGAATCCTTCATTTCTTAGAGGGCTTGCAATCCGTGCAATACGGAAATTTCATTCTCGAAATTTTAAATAAGGTTCTATAATAGAACAAAATTTAGGGAGTCAAGATCGTGATCTTTCCCGTGGTTATTTAAACACACGAGCAAGGGATGAAATGCAATACAAATTCGTATCATGACTCCCAGGTAGATGGAATATTGGTTACGAATGACTTCACGATCTAAGAGGGGAGACTACATAATATGTATAGGGACCTATTTCAAATAGTTCAATTTTATAATCTAAATGTAGTGGTATGCATGGGGGTTTTTACCGGGTCCCAATGGGTTCCTGATTGGACGTCCATCGTTGGTTAGATGAACCTCGGATTTCAGTCTCTATTGAATGGTATAGTTTCCAATGGTAACTATTACCACTAGGTTAGGATAATCCTAGAATAGTTTTCACCCAAGTGATTTGAGCTAGATGGGCAGTCGGATTGGTTCGCTAGGTTCCTAAAGCCAAAAATGCGTCTTCGGTGACTTCTGTGTTTAAGTAGCACGAGCAGACACAATTGAGTGGCACACTAGTGGCATGTACGTAATAGGCTTTAAGTATATCACAACCATATATTGGGTCGAAGGAACGTGGTCGTGGTCAAGGCTCTAATGGAGGTTGGAAAGTGTATCGGTACTATGGTAAAAGTTATAATTAGTCCTTTTGTCCTGAAAGTCGTACCATAAAATAGAGTACAAGGGGACGTGTTTGAGTGGGACATGATATACCTGGATGAAGGTGGACTCGTCTAGATCTTGCATATGAAATTTGATGGAAGATAGCAGCTGGTCTCGTGCCCCGATTATTAATGACACGGCCGAGAACACAAAATGATCTAAATGGAAAGTGGGAGTCCACGGGCACTAACAATCATCCTAATGAAAATTATTCTAAACAATAGGTAATCCTCGCATATCCCACAATTTTAGAAAGCTTACAGTCTACCCACCTTAGAAATACGGCATAGATTTTGGAATAATGAGGTTAGGAGAATTCTAAGGTCCGGGTATTGTACCTCGACTCCTGTCAATAAGGAATAAGGCACGGCGTAACGGAATACCGTAGATATAGGTCAAGTCAAGGATCGTTCTTCAATAACTGGAAACGAGTGTGTACGACGACACCTGGTCGATAAAATTGAATGACCTACCTGTCCCTAGTATACGAGAGTTATCACGGGGTAACCAACTCTAAGGCACATCATAAGGAAAGAATTCTAACAACTAAGTCGTGAATTTCTATTTATGTCAACCTGCCAGACTATCGTCACAAGAGTTCTAGTTGAAGCAAGCTTCAAACAAATGATTAGAGACTCACAACATTCGGTCTCTGGAGATTAGGTAGTCTCCAAGGTTGGCATTTTGACTAAGGATTAAACTCTACTCATTCTCCAATTCAGATGGCTAGAAGGACCCAATAACAGTTTGGGGTCAAGAGGAGAACGCGTAACTCAATCACATGGCTAGCCGATGATAACTATACTTGTGTATACAACTACCATAGCCATGGGGATACGCGGTATCTCTCTACCAATTACGAGCTTCTGTCTTTCCAAATCAGTGAAAGACAAAAACAATAAAGAGTTCAAGAAAGATGTCACTGAATACAATCACGTGATTCAAAGGCGAACGTATAATTCAAGAGGAATTGTCAAGCATTCGCGGATGAGATCATAGATACCTTGATATCTCAATCCACGTAGGTTAGTTAAATGAAGTACGAACCAAATGCATCATGGTTGATCAGACCATAATACACTGATTCTGATTAGACAATATGTTAGCAGGCGTCCCCACTAAACACATGTCTTGAATCAAGCTCGAGAACAGAGTGAGCTTGCAAAACTAGGCTGTAATTGCGGCGTTGGTCAAGATAGTCAAAATACAAGTACGCAAGATTTTGAAAAGAGGCACTAATAGTTCGAGTTCTGTGAGAATCAAACCCTACCTGGTGTTCTTACTTATACAGTCATCCTACTGTCTTCTTATTCATAAGACTTTGGTCGACTAATGGGTTATGGACTTCCGACTTCTATATTCCAGGTAACCTATTAGTGTCATTCAATTACCTCGTCAATAGATCACAAGGACCACGGAATACTGGGTTGGAAGACATGCTATCCATCCTGCAGAACTTCCACTAGTATTGGCTTTGGGTCTTACGGAACATATATGGCATTGTCCTATCCTCCATAGTATCTTAAACTTGTAATCATGTCTGAAGTCATTTCACCGAGAGTTATGCCTCGCCCGTATACTCGGACTGTGGTAAACTCTTGGATTCGTGATTTCAGGGTGATATGCTATCCGATACTCTACCTTATATGGACACAAGGGTGACTACGGTCAAAGAGGATCACTAGCTATAGTTTTGGCAATAACCCATCACCTATATTTTCTTAAACTAATTTCACCTCTAGGGGTTGTGTCTCGCCAGTGCGCTGCTGGCTGTAGTGAATCCCTAGTCTCCAAAATTTAAATAAATAGAGACAGTGCGCTGCTGTCCTGCCAGTATGAGTTAACTAACATTCCCTTAACTATATTCTAAAAAATTTCATGAGCTTCTAGAGATTCAAACATGTTGTCTATGAAATAAAACATAAGTATTTGTCCTATCAGTCACTACCCTTCGAATGAAAGATCGAACATGGAGGAAATAATTGAAGACAAAAGGAATACAAAATTTCTAGTATCCTTTTCATGTGTAATCAAACTATTGAGGAAAAACCTTGAATCGAAACTAACAATAATCAAAATTTATACAAAATAATAATTCCTAGGACAAATAGAAACTAAATAGGCAATTCGGATTAAGATATGATGGTAATTTCTCAAGGGCAAGGAGAAGGAATTAAACAATTTATCAGGGTTAGACCATTAACTCTATGAAGCCCTGTCTCACCAAGCGAATAACCTATCCACATTGGATCATAACGACCTATCAAGAGGTAGTAGTGTAACTATGGGGATATGACAAGTTATCAAAGTTAATAACCCTCATCCTAAATTGCATGGCCTAGACTACCCATCGGTAAATTTGTATAAGGGACTCCTAGTCCTAGTCATTCATTTAAATTAAATTAATCTTTGTTCGTGAATGAGCATGTTCTAGTCGCAGGCTCGCAATAGTACAACTAACTTAAATACTATTACGAGTTCGCATGATTTATGAAAACCGACCTGCATGGGCCACCACAAAAACTTGTCACGACCCGCCCCCATTTTTTTTAAACGGATACAAGACGTGTCCAAGCCAGCCTACGCCGCAGTATCGGCGGTAGAACGCTGTCACGGCCATGAAGATCAAATCACAAATAATACTCATTCACAACATTAATTTAATTTACAATGATCCCAAGTTTTACATTTGCAGAAAATATAAACTTGTACAAATATTGAATGACTAATACTCAACTATCTAACTAGTCTCTTAGGCTTTTGTCTGCAAGTATTCCCGTCACACCCCAAGCTAAGTGAATCTACGGCTAACCTGAAAATGTTGGTTTCCAGTCAGGAATGGAACGAGCACAATTCACTGAAAGCAATTTTAATAAAGAAAATGACTATAAAACAAAGGTTAGACATCAATCATGGGTTTTGAAAATAAACAGGAAATACAGAAAATCAATAGTAAATAAATAGACACTAAATACTTTCTCCAACTGTTAGAAGTACCTTTGATATGTGATCGGTCTCGGGACAATTATGCGACACTGTCTACACTGTCTAAAGTTACACTGTCTACACTGTCTAAGTTATACTGTCTATACTGTCTAAGTTATACTGTCTACATTGTATAAAGCTACACTGTCTACAGAAAATATTGCAATAAAGAAACACTGTCTACAAAATAATAATCACGATATACACAATTTAAATACAGTAAAAATCATGGTCTACACTGTCTACTTTGCAATAAATAAATCACTGTCTACACTGTCTACAAGAAATAAATAGATCACTGTCTACACTGTCTACAAGAAATAATGAATCACTGTCTACACTGTCTACACTGTCTAAGGTCAGATCACACATCGTTGGTACTTCTCATTCCCGACTCAACAATTTTAATAGAAAATAATCACATAACCAATGGCCAATCAATGAAATATAGTAAAAATCAATATCGAAATACAGACAATAAACTGTACTCGCCTGTGGTCCTTTGCTGGTGAAACCGACAATCTGAACTACTCAATGTGCCACTATAGTCAAAACCCGTACAACAGTCCCCGGATGCTGAAATAGACAATACCAATGATCTCAGAATAGTCAAATTAGCTAGGATTGCCTGTCCTTAAGTCCAATTCTGGACACAGGGGCAAAACGGTAATTTCGGGCAAAAAACGATGTCCGTCGTTGGACCCGCTTTGCACCGAAAAGCGTGCCAGAGTCAATGGTCTCTAAAGTCGTCAAACTACATGTCTATGGATCCAGTTTTTCGATACGAACCCAATCGTATGTCCAAAGTTGGATTCCGGCGGGCCGTGCACAAAATCGTCCGTTGAGTGGGACCGTGGGGCCCACAAAACGGTAATTTTGTCAACGGTATCAGAATTGGACCAAACTTGGCATACAGGACCAAAAAAATGATACGGTTCTGTTGGCGCAAGTTTCGTCTCGATCTGACGAACGTGCACAAAGTAATTGAGAAATTTGCAACGTGCACGATACGGAGAATTTCGACGGATACGCATCAAATTCGTCGCACACACGCGACCAATTTGAATTCCGTCAAAGCCCACACGACCATGAAACCGTTACGCAGCTTTCGATGCTTTCGGTTCGCGACCACGTCGTCCGGATTGGCGTGACGCACGTCGTGTGGAACAATTTCAATATTTTTAAAACAGGTTTTTGGAAAACTTTGGGATTCGATTTCTCGACGCATAGTCGATAATTTCAAATTCCGCAAGAAGAGATTCGAAGCCCTACATATTGTCAAAAAGTCTCTTTAAATAGATTTTCTAATAATTCGCTGGATCGATCATAATCGATCGTCGAACGTGGGTGATTGGACTGCTTTCGGTCCTGTTTCGGGACAGATTTTTCGTCGATTTCAGCTCGATTTCTCGGGAAACCTATCGCTGAATAATTTAATCTACCTAAAGGAGAATCAAGAGGGATATATAGGGTCCATACCTGAATAATCAGTTCGAAGAACCGTCGACCGTGCGCGGAGAAATCTCGCGATAAATCAGCCCATCCGTGCACTGCTGCTGCTGTCGGTTTCAACTCCACGCGCGCGCGCACGGAGCTCTCCGGCCGGCGACGGCCGCCCCCCGGCGGCGCGCGTGGCCAGGGTGGTGCGCCAGGGGACTTGGTTGGGGTCGGCGTCGAGTTTGAGGGGTTGCGTTAGGGTTTTTAGTAAACTTCGATCTCTTCCTTTCTCTCGATATCTATATATATATATATATATCGAGCTGTCGGTTTAAGGAGAGCCTGGGGGCTCGGTTTGCTGTGGAGCTCTCGGGTGAGGTTTGGCTGAATGGGAAATTAAGGCCTGGGCCTGGGCTCGTGAAGCCTTGGCTGGCTGGGATTCGATTAAGCTCGGTTGGTACTATTACCTATTATATATTAGAAATTCTATTACTTATATATATATATATATATATATATATATATTTTATATATATATATATATATATATATATATATATATATATATATATATATATATATATATATACACACACACACATACATATATTTATGTATATTAATATACATTCATATATATTTTAGATATATATATACATATACATACACTATTATATTTATTAGACAAATAATAATATAACCAATACAATAATAATATAAAAATATTAATATACAACTAAAATAAATCATACTTGAATTTACTAGTACATTTGTGTGTACAATACTTCATTTCAAAAACAAAGGAATAATACTTAAATAAAATAAACAATTTAGCTTAAAAATAAATAGTTAAGAAGTTTGGGGGTTTACAGGGTGACATAGCAGAATATAAACTCAATCACATCTAAGGTAGAGCATAAAGGAAGATAGATAAAACATGAAATCGAAAAGAGATACAACAGATAGAAGTCTAAGTGTCTAAGATACAAACTCAGAATACATCTCAAAACTCAAATACAGTAATCCATAAATACAACTCAAGATGACTGAAAATAAACTATAAGCAAACCCTAGCTATCTATACAACCTCTACTGTCTCCTTTAGGCTAGCAGGCAACCTCCAGGCTATCTGTAAAATTTATCAACTGGTCCAGTCAGGACAGGAGCGAGCACAATACATCTCAATAAGTCATAGCAGGAAAGAAAATGTAATCATGCTAGAGAATAAAATACAGGATCTAAAAAAATAGCATAATGTAAAAGAGAGACTGTAAGTAAATATCTATGATATATATAAAGAGAGACAATGCTAGTGATTCAGAGTACTGCATAAACATGTGAATGGCTAAGGACTGATTCATGATTACACTACTGGAAATTGATTCATGATTACACTACTTGGATTTATTCACATGTTCACTTATACTCCCCCATCCCCAATCAATACATAAGGATCCATTCAAGTTACGTTAAGATTAATGATTATACTACGTTGCCCATAAAGGGTGATTCATGAATTGATTCGTGAAGGCTCGGTGATCATGAGGGTACATGAGTCACTAGCTGATTCTCGAAGTTTATGATGATAGAAGCATATGATACGTGATGTAAGTGAAACATACATGACAAAAGTATCTGATGCTCCCGAGAGGGATAACATCTCATGAAGGGATCCATATAGTACCAATCCGTGTTACCAACGTGTCAGCATCAAGTAAGATAGTCTAAAGCAGGAAATATAATCCTAAACATGATATGAAATGATCAGAGAATGTACTCGCCTGATATCTGAATGTCCAAGGTAAAGATACTGTCCGAGGAGAGGTGTCTGGCTCCTAATTAGAACAGCACAAGTCACAACATGTCCAGAAGGGTAATATAAAGCACTACAATGCATTCTACATAAATCTAGGTCAAACTAGGCCAAAGTCAACCCTTGGTCAACTCTGGTCAACTGCACTAGTCAAACTAGGTCATGTCCTAACCCAGCAAGTCTTACTAGGCCTAACCAAGACTATCCTAGCAAGCACACATCAATACAAGGCTATACAAGCCAACATACACCCAACTCTATATAGCATGCAATTATTCAATACTCAAATAGGCAAGAATTCACATTGGATATACACTAGATAATCTATTACTTTAAGCTATATATGTCTACACATATATACACATGCATATATTGGTATTCAACATTAGGTCTATAATCATGGCATTTCAAATGGTTATATAAACTTATATATTATATGCTAACATATATATATATATATACATACATAGCTAAGTTAACTATATTCATAAATACTTATTTAAGAGGCTATGTGTGTGTATGTGAACATGGCAAAGGGGCAAGTGAGGGTTAAATGGGCATACATAGTGTATACATATCAAAGAGTGTCAAAGTGTAAGTGAACAATGTGTCAAGTATGATAGTGTCAACATTGTATAAGGGGGTACATGAGGTAATATAGGATTTGTGTTAACATAGAACATTACATCTCATTAACTTGTATATTGCATACATTACATCTATTATTACATTACATTCATGCTTGCATTCATTCATCATTCATTTATTCTCTTGCACCACTATATGCACCATACATTACATACTATGGAACCTACATATTCATTACAAGCCATACTTATACATGCTTACATTAGATAGGATACTTACACCTCATATATTATTTATTTAACCATTTACTCATGCTTGCATTCTCTATTTAATTACATAATGTATATACATTAACATGGGTTAAAATCAAATAGAACATTATATTACACACAAGGGTGCACAAAATGCATATGCCGAATAGTAACTCCTACTAATAATCAATACTGTACCATCTCAGCATGAATTAAAATCTAGGATTAAAGTATGTTATAGATCTATGTGTTAGCTTTCCGAAACTTCAAACGGATCGCGTTTTCGTTTCCAGAAACTCCCGAAATTGCAAAAACACCGAGAACGCATTTGTCTTTCGTACAGCTGACACTCAAATAATTCTCCAGAAAGTTACAGAAAGAATTAGGCCTATTAATACATATTTTTGGAAAGCTAACTTCAATACGCTTCTTTTAAAAAAAACGGAAGATTAAACCGAGGTTTGAGCTAGAAGTTATGACATTTCTAAGTTAGGGCTGAAATTAAAAACGTGGATAAAAATCATGACGGATTTGGGTAGTTTGAGACAAAAGAACACAAGTATATAACATAATATATCAAGAACTCACTCTCTACACTAATATATATATATGAGACACTATAGAACACATCTCCAATACAAAAATATGAGATTAAACATGTAATAATTCATTCATACATAACAACAACACATAGTGTGTCCAAATTTGGGATTTTCCCACATGGACACAACCACAACACAAAGGACACTCCTATGACCTCCAAATGGACACGAAATGGACACAAATGGAGATACCACCATGGGGGTCATTCCTATGGGTTCAAAATAGACCTATATGCATGAAGAAATGAAAAAGAGAAGGGATTTATACCTCCCGGTAGATCGAATCGAAGAAAAGCCTTTCCGGAGTGACACCGACACGTAGAGATTCTAAAAGGACACAACGAGCTTCGGATCCTCCCAAACTTGGGTATCTTCCTCCTTGGTAGAATGGAGAAGGTAAAAAGATTTGGTGGCAAAATGGAAGGATTTGGTGGAGAAATTGCTAGGGATGCTCTCTAAAAATTTGGGAAAGAACAGAAAGAGAGTGTGGATGAGAATAATAAATGAATTTGAGCCTATCCTCTCCCAAAGTGGCTGGCCATATGGGGCTATTTGTCCTATTAGGTAAGGTCCAAAATGTCTCCACTACCATTCTATGAGTATTAGGAAAGGGCTAATTGGGGGCTAAATTAGTCATTTAAAGTCTCTAATCACGTAACCTTATCCATAATAATTAGTCTAACCTCTAACTAAAATATTTCTATCATGTGGACTAAAATTAATATCATGTGGGCCATGCCTAACTAGTGTGTGAGTCCCACTAGAGTCAAACTACTCCGGGTTCCCGTTTCATCAAGTCGGATTGAGTTGAAATTTGAACCGCGCTCAAATAACCCCAAAACAATATCAAAATAATAAATAATATCAAAATAATTCAAAGGTCAAATACAAAAATATTTAGGCCAAAAATAATATTAAATATCATAATACATTGGTTAGGCTCTAGGTCAAACAGTCTCTAGGGTTTCACTAGGAAAACGTCAAAACCACAAGGTCATGATTTAAATAATTTTAAAATAATTTAAAATCACCAAAAATCATATCATGAATTAAATATCATTATTAAAATAATTATAAACACAAAATTTAAAATTACCCTTATTTGGGAAACTGGGTGCTACAGATTGTGGCCTTATAGTAGAGCCACTAGATTTTGTACTTCCAGAGTAGTGTAGGTTAGCAAGGTTTTGACTGGACTACGATCCAGCTAGCTTATCAGACTAAGTCTATATTCCATTTGATATCCTGTGATGTTGTATATAATCTGGGCTTGTATTAGACCGTGGACTTATTTCCTGCTTCATCTATCATTTTTCTGTCGTGCTATCTACCTTGTTTGATATATGTGATTGAGACTGTATTGCTATGTCACCTCCATTCGGAGTGTATATACTGTACAGGTACCCTATCTGTTTAGTTGTAGTATTCTAGATGACCTAGACAGCGTTCTAACCGCCGATGCTGCGGCGTAGGCTGGACGTACCCACGTACTCATGCCCCTCATAAGGGTGCGGGTCATGACCACATTTTTGTGGGTGGCCCATGCAGGTCAGTATCGCAATTAGTGCGATCTCGTAATGGTGCTCGACTTAGAGTGCTAATTACGAGCCTGCGATTAGGACATAGGATCTAGGGTATGATAGGAGTTACTCAATCACATTTTTGGAAAATTCTGATCTTTTGATTACCAATGACAATTCTCTTACATTTGAATTCAATTGTCCTCCTTTGATAATATCTTATCTTTGTGCATATTGATCTCTCTGTTTCAATTCGTCTCTAGGATGACGAAGACGCACCCGCAGGCCACTGGATCGAGTAGCTTGCCGAGAGATCTGACCAGGCCGAGGAGAGGTTCACAGACTGCCTCCAATGATTCTACTATTCCGGAGACCCGGAAGTTGCACAGGGAGGTCTACCTCCTCCACCCCAGAGGGTTACGGGCCGTTGTTCCAGAGATACTGCCGCCACCACCACCGATACCGACGGATACACATCATTTGTTCTTCTCCTTCAGCAGATGATGGAGACACAGCGGGCCCAGGCGAGAGGCGTCACAGCGCCAGTCGGAGGCATCACCACCGTCAGATCGAGATACTGAGGCAGAGTATGGAGAACTCGCATCAGCTTGCCCTGGCAGCAGTAGAGAGAGTGGCACCGGGTACGGTGTAGGGCCCTACTGGCCAGCAGCCGTACCAGCAGCAGTCCAGACCGGGGATAGTATTAGACTTTAGGAAGATGAGCTCCAGGACTTCACAGGCATAGAGGGCATCCTTTATGCAGACGATTGGCTAGAGGATGTGCAGCGGAGCATGGAGCTGGCAGAGCTTTCTAGAGCACTTTGGTTTCGGTCGCAGCCAGTCGATTCTTCGACATTGTGCTGACATTGTACGTACGGATCCTCATGCGTCTGTGAGAGGGCTGACTTGGGAGAACTTTCGGAGGCTCTTCAAGGAGAAGTTCTTTCGGACGTGGCTCTTACAGCATTGGAGGGCCAGTTCGTGGGTCTAGTGTAGGGGAACTCGTGGTGGACGAGTATGCAGCTGAGTTCTTCCGCCTTAGCAGGTTTGCTCCCGACATGATCCAGTATGAGGGGCAGAGAAGGCTCATAAGTTCCGCAGGGGACTTATTCATGCAGTGCGCACCCGCACCTCGGGTCGCCGTGACGCGACGTTCGATCAGATATTGATGGACGCACAGTTGAAGAGAGGACTTCGGCCTCAAGCCGAAGAGGAGCGGAGATACTATGGGCGCTAGTTCCAGTACGGGATCGGCCCAAGCGTCCCCATATTCAGCATCAACAGAAGCCATTTCAGCAGCAGCCTCTGTTACAGATTCAGCAGCACCAGCGCGTGCCCAACAGCACCAGGGACAGAGCCAGAGACCGGCTTACTCCGTGTAGCTTCTACGGGAAGCCGGGGCACAATAGAGAGGCTTGTAGGAAGAGGTTGGGCGTCTGTCTATACGGCGGGGCACATGACCACCAGCTGAGGGATTGCACGCTAGTGGAATCCGAAGAGACCAGGACAGAGTACAGCAGCTAGAGGAGGCCAGCAGGGGCGTGCTTTCGCCATGACAGTTGAGCCCACTCAGGCAGTAGCAGAGCAAATAGCAGGTTTCGATATTTCGAATCTCCTTTCTGCAATGCCTTCTTATAAGCTGTCTTGAATTTTAATTCTATCTGTTCTTGATCGTTGGATGAAAATTTTTCTTGTGATGTGATTTCCTTCTAAGATAAGTCGTATGGGCTAGGTCGTCTCGATTTATTAGATTTTAGAATACTCTAGGGTCATGCTAGCAGGCCATAGTGAGGACGTATAGTCGGATTATGGTCGTATTTCTCGGGTGTGGGAATTTAAGGTTTTTGGCTGCCAAGCATGCGGCAATGCAAAAATTTTAAATACCATAATTCTTATGTATGTACCGTAGTTGAGGACTCTGTGATTGATATCGTAGCCTTGCTCATGGTATGACGGAGATTCTGAGTATCATGATGATTGGACAGGCATACGATTATCGATTTGCATGATTTTTGTGTTACTTGTTTTAATTTTTTAGGAGGATTCTTTAAGGTGGATAGACTTATAGCAGCCAGTTTCTATTTGAGAGTAATTTTAAATTTTATAATTTTAGTCATTTAATTCATGCTTTGATTTTTGAGATTTTAATCATTTAAATTTTAAGCCATGACTTGTGATTTTGATATTTACTATTGTTTGGTTTTAATTTCGAGGACGAAATTTTTTAAGGTGGATAGACTTGTCACCCTCACTTTTTCCAGTTAGGGGTAAAATGGTAATTTTCCATTTTATATATTTTTGGGAATTTTATTTCTGAATATTATTTTTAATTATTATAGGAGCGGGTTCGAATTTCATCGTATTCCGAGTTAATTCGGGACCCGGTGAATTTCGACTTGAGCTGTAATTAGCATGTTAGCTAACCATGGCCCACCACACTAAACTTAGGGTTTCGGAGTTTGGACTAGTCCCCATGAGTAATTAAGTTTAATTATGATTTTATTTATTTTAGCATTTTTCAAAACCTATTTTTGGATTTAATTTGCATTAGGCTTAGGGAGGGGCAAACTTGTAAATACAAGTGCCCCTACCCCTTGGCACCATGGCCGGCCACCTATAGGGCTACCCCCTCCATCTCTTTACTTTCTCACTACGTTTCTTCTTCTTCTCCATTACTTTCTTCCAACTCCTTCTTCTTCCTTTTCAAATCCACTTTTAGGTATGATTTTAAACCTTTTAAATTCCTCCTTTTGCATTATTCCTT
>JANAVB010008800.1:15776003-15783834 GCA_029216955.1 Iris pallida | reverse complement strand
ATATATATATATATATATATATATATATAATATATATATATATATTATATATAATATATATATATATATAGATATAAAATATATTATATATATATATATATATATATATATATTATATTTGTGCTGTTTGGGTGTATATATATATATATATATATATAGATCTAGATTATATATATATATATATATATATAAATATATATATAGATATATATATTATATATATATATATATCTATATATATATATATATATATATATATATATATATATATTAATAATATATGTGCATGTTTGGGTTTTTATATAGGTATGTATATATATATATTATATATATATATATATATATATATATTATATATAATATAGATATATATATATATATAAATATATATATATATTATTATATATATATATATATATTGTATGTGTATGTTCAATACTTATAGTTGTGCATTAGAGCCTTAGAGTTGTGCTTTAGAACTTATAGTTGTGGATTAGAGTCTTAGAGTTGTGCTTTAGAACTTATAGTTGTGCATTAGAGCCTTAGAGTTGTGCTTTAGATTATAGTCGTGCATTAGAGCCTTAGAGTTGTGCACGAGAGCCTTATAATTGTGCAGGAATGCCTTAGAAGTGTGTAGAATGCTATTCAGGAAAAACTGTGCATTAGAGCCTTAAAGGTGAACAGAAGTGCCTTAAAGGTGAGCAGAAGTGCCTTAAAGGTGAGCATGAGAGCCTTAAAGGTGTGTAGGTTGTCCCAGTGTGCTAAAATCTGAGAGATTGAGTATTTGTGTGTTTGTGCTTTATGTGGTGTGTAAAGGAAATTGGAGAGTGTGTGTGTTATATATAGATAGATACATAGTTAAGAATTAGAAGAAGTTTAAGAACTAGAAGAAGTTAGAAGAATAGGAAGAAAAGTGAGAAATAGAAAATAGAGGGGATCGAGTTAGAGGGCGAAACGAAGCTCGGAGTATCGGAATGAGTTGAAACTTGGCGTGGGGCAAGAATACATGATTTAGATTTTGCGGGTAGGCTCCCGAGTGAAAATCGGGATTGTAGGGCGCCGGTATCGCGTCGTACCATTGCGTATCTTGAAATATTCAAGATATCGGCAATAGGCCGTATCGTGACTAGATGTCCACATTACTTAGGTATCTTGGTAGGTAATATATGTATAGGCTAGTACCTTACTACCCTAGGGAGCTCGGGTCAAAATACCAAGCGTATGTAGGCTAACTTGATAGTTGCCTAAGCTAGAATTTTACCGTTTTTAAGGGCAAAATAGGATATTGTCCTACGGCCAAGATTTGAGTTCGAAGTCCAAGATGGACTTGGATATGGGTTGTAGAGGTTGGTAATAGTTAGAAATAGTCGCCTATACCTAGTCTTGACCTCGGTTGACCACGGTTGACTTTTTAGACCAAAAGTCAACTATGGGTCAACACTTTATCCAATTTAGTCCCAAATTCCTTTAGACTTTTGTAGTTGACCAAAAGTCAACTATTAGTCACCATTGACCTAGGGTTGACCAGGGTTGACCAGAGTTGACCAGTTGACCAAAAGTCAACTGTAGGCCAACTCTTAACCCCGTTTGACTTTCTTCGACTTGTTTTGACCCGTGATGCCTGGTATGACCTAGGATTGACTTGGGTTGGCTTAGATTGACTTGATATAACTTGATTTGACCTAGATTGACTTGACAGGACTTAGTGTGACTCAGTGAGACCTAGTTTGACCTAGATTGCATATCATTCATTGTAAATCATTCCTAAACTTGTTAAAACCTAAATTAACTTACAGTATCTCATCTTTAGGTCTCTGATCTCCACTCTGAGCATCGATATACCATACAGCTCAGGACAGCAGGCGAGTACATTCACTGATAGTTTTCATTGTCTGATATTTGCTATATCCGATTCAGTCGTAGTGTCTTACCTGATTCTCAGACACGATAGTTCACGGACTAGTATTGTCGGATTCCTGTCATGAGATGTCATTCCTGGATTTCTTGGGATACGGGTACTTGTTTGGTCTTGATTCTTGTACTTGTATTGACGCCGATTCCTGAAGAGTTTCTTGCTTCCCTCCTTGGAAATCCCGCGTCATGACGTGCTATGTCCAGATCCGTATACTACTCGAGAAATGGGGAATATTATAGATAGTGTGATCAATGCCCCCTTGAGTTACTCCTTGCACCATGGCCATAACCTCACCTCACGATGGGTATAGCCTGACCTGTGCTACTTCTCGCTCCATAGCTTACCATCCCGTCCGGGCCGAGTCCACGTACTTGTAGCCGGTCGGCTGGAAGATTGATTCTTGACCCATACCGATCACATTAGGCTATAATATTCGAGGCACATTTTATATTTACTTTTCTTGTCATATATCATGTTCTGTTCTATATTCAGTACTTTTTTACCACGCATGATATACAGTTACTCACATGCTCTACATGCCTTTACATTGTACCTTGATTGGAGACTAAGTTCTGCTAGGGAGAAGAGTTACAATCCCGGTCCTTGTTTGGTTTAAGGGTTGTAACTCAGCTTCCGAATGGTTTCCAAGTCTTCATATATCTTTGTCTCGTAGTTCATTATACTGTCTCTTATAGAACTTGTCAATTCACATGGAACTGCTGTTAGTGTTTGTACTTGCTCATTTTCCTGACAGGATATCGTTATGATATATTACAGATGATTCCGAGGCGGACTGCTCGACCTATTATGGGCTCGAGTTAGATGGAGTAGCCTTGGATTGTGGCCTTATAGTAGAGCCACTAGATTTTGTACTTCCAGAGTAGTGTAGGTTAGCTAGGTTTGACTGGACTGCGATCCAGCTAGCTTATCAGACTATAGTTTTATATTCTATTTTGATACCCTGTGATGTTGTATATATCTGGGCTTGTATTAGACTGTGGACTTATTTCCTGCTTCATCTATCATATTTTTCTTTCGTGCTATCTACCTTAGTTTGATATATGTGATTGAGACTGTATTGCTATGTCACCTCCATTCGGAGTGTATATACAGTACAGGTACCCTTACCTGTTTAGTTGTAGTATTTCTAGATGACCTAGACAGCGTTCTACCGTCGATGCTGCGGCGTATGTTGGACGTACCTACGTACTCGTGCCCCTCATAAGGGTGCGGGTCGAGACATTCTCTGTCGCACCATGGCAGTCGAATCCACCACCGATTCGCCGCCGTGCCGCCCAACTCCGTGGCCGAGCGCCCATCCATCTGCCTTCTTCGCACGACCGCCTTCGTGCAGCCCAGCAACCCGCGTCGGAGACTCCACCGCCGTAGCCGTACGTGGGACCTCCGCCGACACCAGAAGCCCCCTCCGACTCTCCTCCGCTGCCGTCGCCTGACCCCCATCACTGCCGCGTTCTCACGCCCGCCACTCTTCGAACAACCAAGCGACGCTGCACGCGCATTCTCCGGCGACCGCCAGCACTCAGATCTGGCCGTGCAGCCTCGCCATCCCGGCCTCGCCTTAGCCACCCACCGTCGAGCTCCCGAGCCGCGAGCACGGGCGCGCCGGGAGCCACTGCCCTTCCTCATGTGGCCGTCGTGCGCGGTCACACGCCGCTCCCCTTCCCGCGCCGGAGCTTCGCCGGCCGCCGACCGCCCTGGTGAGAGCTCCGCCCAAAACCCCCCTTTTCTCCCTCTTCTTCTCCCATCACTCTCTCTCTCTCTTAAATGTTGGTATTTGGGGGAGGGATGAGCACTGATCGGTTTTTTTTTTTGTTTTTTGTTTTAAAGGTAAATTATTAGTAAGTTTTTATCATTACATTATTATCATTTATTATTATTATTATTATATTATTACCATTATTAGTATTAAGTTTCATTATTATTATATTTACCATTTAAGTTTATTATTATTATTGTTATTATTAAATCATTGGTATTATTTTAAATACTTTTGTTTATGATTTTATTATTATAATTATTAGTGAATTATTCTAAATTAATATTTTTCTAACATTATTTTGACAGCACTCAATAGCCTAAAATTATTTTTCCTATATTTTATTTTGACTAACAAAAAGTTACTTTTCTACAAGGTATATATTATATATATTTTAAAGGTGAGTTTAGCCTAAAAACAAATTTTGATTTTCAAGTATTCATCTAAACGTAGAATTGACTAATAAAAACGTGGTTTCCTAAACTTGTGAGGTATATAGATTATTTTCAAATAGATATTTAAAATTATTTTGACTAATAAAAATCTAGTTTTAAATTATTATTATTATAAGTAATTTCTTAAATTAGTATACACGTCTGCCTTCAAAAATTCTCCTCAATTATCATCATTGATCCCGACTGATTGCATGTTTCTATTTCTCATAAATTTTGGACCCTCACACAGTGACCCCCGACTAGTGGACAAAACAGGACTTGTCGGATTATTGCACCATACCAGGCGACACATCAGGCAAGACACCTTGCCACTACTGTTTAAATTTTCTGCTCAATAACATGCATGTTGTGTTTATTTTCAAGTTGTTTTCTTTTAAATTATATGTAGGTATAAATTACTATATTTTGTGCAATTGACTTAGAGTTAAGGGACCACCGTATGTTTAAGTGCATCTCATGAACTGTCACGATGTGCCACGGGTTGTGTGTGAGCTGCGAGTCACATATAGCTTCGGACTTGCGTATCGACCGTACATCGGTGCGTAAAGGCCGTACGTTAGGATGTAACTGCTAATAGATTTTTGGTAGAAGACTTGGCAGTTATTAAGGATTAAACAGTGTCGTGGAGGTGACGCATGTATAGTATCATTGGGAGGGGGGAAGACAGTTATTAGCGTAGGGGCTGCCTGTTCTGTACACATATAGATTTGGGCCGATGGTGTCTCGGATGAGCGCTACTTACTGCCCCGGGGCCGATAGTTCTCGTATGAGAGATACTTTCTGCCCGTAGTTGATAGTGCCTCTTATGAGCGCTACCTACTACTACTCTCTCTCCATCTATGCTGAACACTATAAGCTCCTGCGTAGAACGTTATCTTCTCAAAGTATTTATCACATAGAATGGTTAGGAACCTTTACACATGTATATTTCTGTTGAGTACTATTTAGTTTATGGCATAATATTATGTATCTTGTTACGTCCCTCTGAGGACCTAGTTTTTCCCCAGGTGTGTGTTTTCGTGATTTCTTGCAGGTGCTCTAGCTAAGGCCACGACTTGCGCTCTATTCCGTCGTGATGATTACTCTTAGATTCGTCACCTGCTCTCGCTTGCTAAATTTTTTCCTTGTATATTTTTTCCATATTTAATTTGGTTGGTAGTGGACTTTGTCTCCGTCCAACTATTGTGTACATGACAAACTCAAAGTTGCTTTATATCATTATTTATCTTGTGGATGAGATTTAGTTGTCTTGGATTACTACATTTACAGCTTATGTATAGATACGAGTCGTATATTTACACGTATGTATACAGCTGGCATGATACGTATCTAGTCTCAAGTATTTGTGACTGGGGCGTTACAGCCAGAGTATACGGGCAAGGCATAATTCTCGGTGAAATGACTTCAGACGTGATCACAAGTTTAGGATACCATAGAGGATAGGAAAATGCCCTGTATGTCCCCTAAGATCCAAAGCCAATACTAGTGGAAGTTCTGTAAGTTGAGTAGCATGTCTACCAACCTCGTATTATATGGTCCTTGTGATCTATTGACGAGGTAATTGACTGACACCAATAGGTTTATCCCTAATAAAAAAATTTAGAGTTCCATAACCCATTAGTCGACCAAGGCCTTAAGGATAAGAGATAGTAGGATGACTGTATAGGCAATAACACCAGGTAAGAATTTGATTCTCTCAAAACTCGAATTACTTATTCCTCCTTCTAAAAATCTCGCATGCTTGTATTTTGACTATCTTGACCAACGCTGCTATTACAGCCTAGTTTTTGCAAGCTTATTCTTTTATCGAGCTTGATTCGAGACATATGTTTATTGGGGACGCCCGCTAACATATTGTCTAATCAAAATCATTGTATTACGGTATGATCAATCATGATGCATTTGGTTCGCTATTCATCTAATTACCCTACGTGGAATGAGATGTAGATGTCTCTAGGATCACGTCCGCGTTTGCTTTGACAATTTCTCTTGAATTATACATTCGTCTTTGAATCACGTAATTGTATTCAGCGACATCTCTCTTGAACTCTTTATTGTTTTTGTCTTTCACTGATTGGAAAGACGAAAGCTCGTAATTGATAGATGGATACCGAGTATCCCCATGGCTATGATAGTTGTATACACAAGTGTAGCTACCATCGTCTAGCCATGTGACTAGAATATTGTCTTGAGTTACTCGTTCTCCTCTTGACCCTCAAACTAGTATTGGGACCTTCTAGCCATCTGAAATTTGATGATGATTAGGATTTTACCCTTAGTCAAAATGACCAACCTAGAAGAATACCTATTCTCAAGAGACCAAATATTGTGAGCCTCTAATTATTTGTTAAAGCTTGCTTTAACTAGAGCCCTTGTGACACTAGTCTGGCAGGTTTGGCACAAATAGAAATACATGACTCAGTTGTTAGAAATCTATTCATATGATGTGCCTTAGAGTCGGTTACCCCGTCGATAACTCTTGTATACCATGGATGAATAGATCATTCTATTCTATCGACCATGTGTCATTGTATACACTCATTTTCCATTTATTAAGGAACGATCCTCGACTTGACTTATATCTACTGTATTCCGTTCCGCCGTGCCTTATTCTTTATTAATAAGAGTCGAGGCACAATATCCGGACTTTAAAATTCTTTTAACCTCATTTCTAAGGTGGGTAGACTGTAAGCCCTAAAATTTTGGGATATGTGAAGATTATCGATTGATCGGAATAATTTCCATAGGCTGATAATTAGTGCCCTATGGACTTCCACTTTCTATTTAGATTATTTTGTGTCCCCGACCGTGCCATTAATATTTGGAGCACGAGACCAGCTGTTACCTTCCAACAAATTTTATATGCAAGATCTTGACGAGTCCACCTTCATCTAGGTATATCATGTCCCACTCAAACCCGTCCTCTTGTACTCTATTTTTGTGGTATGACTTTCAGGACAAAAAGGACTAGCTATAACCCTTACCATAATACCGATATACTTTCCAACTTTCATTAGAGCCTCAACCTCGACTCAATTCCTTCGACCCAATATATGGTTGTGATGTACTCGAAGCCTACTACGTACATGCCACTAGTGTGCCACCCAATTGAGGCCTCATGTGTTACTTAAATACAAAAGTCACTGAAGGCACACTTTGGGCTTATGGACCTAGCTAACCAACCTGACTAGCAACTAGCCCAACCACTTGAGTTGAAACCTATTTTAGGTTACCTAACCTAGTAGAAATAGTTTTATCTTGGGATCTTGTTCAGTCAATATAGATTGAAATCCAAGGTTCAGCAACCAATGGGTGATGTCCAGATAGGGAACCCATTAAAACCCATTAAAGTCCATCCATGCATACCACCTTAGTTAGACAATGAAACTGAACTACTGGAAATAGGTCTCTATACCTATTAGGTACTCTCCACCTCTTAGAATACGAAGTCATTCACAACCCTTACTTCAACTACCTAGAAATCACGATCCGATCTTGTATTGCAGTTATATCCCTTTCTCGTGTGTTTAAATAAGGCAATCTTGATTTATCAAATTCCGTTCCATTATGAAATCTTGTTCAGATAAAATTTTGAGAACAGAATTTATGTATTGCATGGATTGTAAGCCCTCTAGGAAACGAAGAGTCCTTCAATTTAGCGAGTGACTAGACTAGAGTAGCCCA
>JANAVB010008800.1:15658503-15771003 GCA_029216955.1 Iris pallida | reverse complement strand
GAAGAGATTTTCTCTCTCGCCGGCAGCTTCGTGAAAACCTTTGTCTTGAAGTTCCAGGCGGGCTGCCCAAAACTCTCTACTGTCCGCGAGACCATCTCCGGCTGGGGGATAACTTCGGCCTTTCAGGTCGTGCCGTTAGACCCAAAATACTGTTACCTGCACCTCTCATCTGCGGTAGACTACTCCAAAGTTTGGGCGAAAGGCACCACCAAAATTGGTTCTCATAGTGATAAAATTGTCAAATGGATCCCCAACTTCGACCCCAAAGTCGACTCGACCATTATGACGGCATGGATCACCCTCCCTAACTTGCCTCTAGTATGCTTCGCTCCACCGACACTCAAAAGGATAGCTAGCTCATTTGGAACCCTAGTGGCCATCGCCGAAGAGACCCGAAGCCTCGCCAAAGGTCACTTCGCCAGAATCTGCATGGAACTGGATCTGTCATCAGATCCCCCAAAACAAATAGAGCTCCAACTCGGCGGCAGAACGTACTCCCAGGCTCTGGTATATGACAATAGAATTATCTACTACCAACACTGTCAGCACAGAGGACATCAGACGAGGTACAGCTACAGAGCCCACCCGAAACTGAAGAAACCAGTCACACGCAAGACCTCACCTCTCCAAAAGGACCAATCCAACTCGTCAGAGCCCATCCTTTCCCTTTCCAACTCTCACAGCCGTTTTAACGAAAGCGAAGCTTCACCTAGCCCCACCACCATCCCCAACCCACTGCGGATACTCTGCCCTCCCACTCCTAATCCTCCTTGGGACTGGCCTCACCCACCGCCAAATCTATCCACCTCCACAACTCCTTCGGCGCCCTCGCTATATCAGAAGACATCTCATCTGAACCCAGCATTTTTAGAGCAGTTCAGCACTATTCCGAAGAAGACACAAGTAAGCGGCCTGGTGAGGAACCAGAGCCACTTCACCCAGAAACAGACAAGGATGACCCCACATCACCCTCAGAGGTCATTCTCACATTATTGGGTACAGACTCTAGTCGCAGGCTACAACTAGCCAAGGATCCCGGCTTCCTAGACCCCTCCAACCCCCTCTGCGCTCCGAGAGAGGCCGAGTTACAGGCCCCTGCACAGATGAAGGACTCCGGTCAAACATCGCCAGAACATAACAAGGAAACGGCAGATCATGCTACTGCCTCCCCAAAAGCACACAACAAACCTCACAATAAGAGGAAAAAAACAGGGCAAAAAGTCTACGGTTATGACCCCTAGATCTGCCATGAAGCAACACAACCCCCCCACTCCCATTCCCTCAATGCTTAACATCCTTTCGTAGAATGTTCGTGGGCTTGCCAGCAAACCCACGAGAAACAGAATCATCGGCCTCAAGAAAATTCATCACATCGACATTCTTATCATCATAGAACCCAAGATTCAAAAAAACAAACTCAAAGCCCTTTCTCTAACGCTTGGCTTCCCGGATGCGGTGGCCGGGTGCAACGACATCTGGATATTCTTTGGCCCCAACATCAAGTTCGGCCCCATCCAGGACACTAGACAAGCTCTCTCTTGCTGGGTTGAACACCCCACCCTCCAGAGTCGATCCATTTTAACAGCAGTCCACGGCAGCTGTGACATTTATGAACGCAAGGCCCTTTGGGACACCCTTTCGGACATTCATCAACAACACAGCAACCTCCCGTGGCTATGTGTCAGAGACTTCAACACTATTTCTCATGGAGAGGAAAAGTCTGGCGGCCGCCCCCCGTACTAGATGGCCATGAACGACTTCAACACCTTCATTTTCAACGCCCATATGTACCCCCTCCCCTTCTCAGGCAACGAGTTTGTATGTTGCAACATGCAGGAAGGCACCAGACGCCAGTACTCCAGCCTGGACGGAGCCCTGGTCAATAACTACTGGTCCGACACAGGCCTCATCTCCAACTTATCCCACCTTAACACAACAGAATCGGACCACTCTCCCCTCCTTGTTGAAATCAGCAACAACCTTAATCCGATCAAGAAAGCATTCCGATTCCAGGACTTCTGGACCTTCCACCAGCAATTCAGAAACATCGTAGCAACTAGTTGGGGGCATCCACAGAGCCAGGTCCTCTTATCCACATCGCTGCCAAGTTAAAAGCCACAAAGAAAGCGCTGTCCACCTGGAGCAAGATCGCCTTCGGCAATATCTTTCAGGAAATCAAAAAACGGAGGACGACGTGACCAAGGTCGAGGTGCTGTTCTACTCTAACAGAACTCAGGCTCACCATACAACGCTTAACCTCACCAGGGACATTCTTAAATCCCGGCTGAAGATCGAGACCGAATTCTGGAAGCAGAAAGCTAGGCTGTCATGGGACAGCTAGGGAGACAGAAACTTGGCTTTCTTCCACTCCTGCGTCTGAGGGCGGAGGAAGCAGTTGAACTTGCACCAGATCGCATACGATAACGACATCCTTTTGAAAGACCAACGGAGCATTCAGGAGGCCGCCACCGGCTACTACACCAGATTATTCTCCAAAGAGCTCATCTCCAAAGAAGACGATCTCCTGTCCAAGATCCCCACCTTGATTAGCCACAAAGAGAATGAGCAGCTCCAGGTTCCTCCAACCGCAGAAGAAGTCAAGGAGGCGGTGTGGATTCTCGATAAATACAATACTCCCGGCCCCGACGATTTCTCAGGAAAATTCTTTCGTACTTGCTGGAACCTCATCGCTCAAGACTTTCTAGATGCAGCCATAGCCTTCTTTCAAGGCGCAAGATACCCTAAATCCATCTCCAGCACCAACTTCATTCTTATCCCCAAGAAAGATAACCCTGAAACGTTCAAGGACTTCCGTCCCATCAGCCTTTGCACTTTCATAAACAAAATCATCTTCAAGATCATCACAAATCGTATGTCGACGCTGATCACGTGCATAAAATTCCCCTTTAGGGGAGGCAATATGGCCATCAAACTAGATATGGAGAAAGCCTATGACTGTCTGGACTGGCAATTCATGATTTGGGTACTCAGAGCTTTCAGATTCTCAGAATCGTAGATTGATATCCTCTACAGATCCATCTGCGACTCATGGTTCTCCACCATCATCAACGGGCAAGCGACATGATTCTTTAAAGCCAGTCGGGGGGTCCGACAGGGCGATCCTCTGTCCGCCACCATCTTTATCATTACGGCAGAAGACCTTAGCAGAAATTTAAACAGCCTTGCTAATTCCCTAAGATTCTATTATTTTCACACCACCACCGAATGTCCCTTAATCACTCACCTAGCATATGCCGATGACTTCCTCATCTTCTCGACGGAGGATATTGGATCGGTATATGCGGTTCATAAGACGCTAGAGAGATACACCAGATGCTCAGGACAACGAGTTAATTCCAACAAAAGCGTCATATACACCCACCACAAAGCTAACAGGACCCACTCTGCTACTCTCACCAATCTTACTTCCTTCGCCACAGCATACCCGCCATTTACCTACCTCGGATGCCCACTGGTTTATGGTAAGTCCAATTCGGGGATATTCGAAGGTCTGGTCAGGAACGTAAGAAGGAAAATTGAGGGATGGCACAATGCCACACTCTTCCCCGGGGGAAGATGATTCTAATCAAACATGTGCTATCATCCATCCCCATATACACCCTGGCGGTGTGCTCCCCCCGAAGAAGGTCTTAACATGTCTTTGAGTCCCTCTTTTCCAACTTTTTTTGGGGTCACAGTGACGAAAAAGATAAGCACCACTGGGCCAGCTGGGACCCACCAGAGAAGGCGACCTCGGGTCCTGTAGGCTATCATACATTATTGAAGCCTGCTCCATGAAGTTGTGGTGGAAGGTGCGCACGGACAACTCGTTATGGTCCCGCTTCATGAAAGCCAGATACTTCCAACACTCCAACCCAATGATAGTTACGACCAACTGCCGGGCTTCAGCTAATTGGCGCCGCATTCTCCATGGTCGTAGCATCGTCGAACCGTTGATGACCAGAGACGCCGACGGTGTCATCGGGTGGTCCCTGTCCAATGAGGGAGAGTTCACTCTCGCGTCTGCCAGAAGCGCGATCAGAGTCCCAGGCGAACCTTTCCCTCACTCTGCCACCTTCTAGCAATCCTGCATCCCAATCAAATGGTCGATCCTGACATGGAGAGCACAGCGAAGAAAGCGTCCCCACAGACGACTCCCTCACTTCCCTCGGTTTCAGCCTTGCATCGAGATGCCACTGTTGTCTCTCTCCCAAGGCAGAATCGGCAGATCACGTTCTTCGCTCTGGAGATCTCGCCTCTCAACTGTGGTCCAACCTATCCACCAGATGTCACCTCAACCATCAGGTCAGAGGCTTCAACGATCTTCTCGCCAAGTGGAGTTACTCCCACGGGCACCAGATCGTTGTAGCCGCTGGCATCTGGGTTCTTTGGAAAAATAGGAATAAGTACAGATATGAGGGCCGCCAACTGAGCTCCTTCTAACTCCTCAGAGAGGTTCTCAGATAAATTAGCAAAATCAGCATCCGCTGCTCTCACTCGTCGAGCAGTTTTTGGAGGATGTTGGATTCACCTTGGCCCCGGTCCTATCAGTCGTGTTCGCCGATGGCGGGTTTCGTGTTCTTCCTTTTCTGTTTGCGCGAGTCGCGCTCTTTGTATAGGCTACGACATTTTGCGCCTTATACGTCAATAATGGAGGGTTTTAATATATATATATATATATATATATATATATATATATTTATATATATATATATATATATATATACAATATTAAAAATAAGGAATTTATATCATACCTTAGCGAGCTAGCTATCTTATTCATGTGCAAAAATGTACCTTTGGGTCTTCACAAGCTCAAGTATACAGGTTGTGGTAGAAAACTATATAAGAAAAGTTTCTAAGCATAATCACAAAATGAATAGATTTTCCAAATTCAACTCTAACATGTCCAAAGTTAATCTATACTTAAAACTAACTTTTAGGAGGCACAAAATAGTTATTTTTGACTTAAAAATTCATAGGTAGGGTTACCTTAATATACCGGTACCTATATATACCTATTTTAGCTAAAAGATCACAGTAAATATGTCAATTAAGCATAAAATCAAATCTGGACAGAATTAAAATAATATAAATAATAATGAAATAAATTTACAAAACCTTGTTTTGAAGTTATTTGGAAGCACTTTCATGAAAACAACAATGTTAGGCTATTTATTTCATGAAATTAGTATGTATGTATATATATATATATATATATATATATATATATATATATATATATATATATATATATATATATATATATATATATATATCTTGTATGAAAATTGACATTTACAAATTCTCTTTCATGACACTCACAAAATTCATACAAGCCCCTTCTATATAAACTCATTATCCTTAAAACATGCATGGAACCATTCAATAAACTCAAATTTAAAGTACTAGTATTTCGAAACTTTCTTCCTTCTAAATTTTCAATCATGAAAAAGGAACACCCAAGTTGTAAAAGTTTATTGTGTAAAGAAGAGCTAAAGTGTAGATAAAGTATACATACTTGAGGTATATACAAGGATTGATAGGGAAGAACACTTTGTCTACCAATTTTGCACTATAACATGTTGTAGGCCTTCAAAATGAAAGTCACGCTGAGTTGTTCAGAACAAAGTCTCAAAGTCACGCAGAGTTGATCAGAACAAAGTCTCAAAGTCACGCTAAGTTGATCAAGACAAATGTTTAAAAAATTACGCTAGAGGCAGCTCATCATTTGTCAGAAATGTCATTATGACTGACAGCACGACAGTCGAAGAATGTCTCATCGTATGCCACGTATGCACGGAACTCGAGAGATCACAGCCGACTATTGCGTGACTTTTGAAATCTTCTTCAGCAAGACTCAGCCTTCATCAAGTTGGCGTAGCAAAAGAGTTTCTTGTCATTTAATACGACTGACAAAGTAATCACTGTCAGAGATTTTATGTCAGTCGAGGCACATCGAATCAAGACAGCTGGCAGTCCTGCCTCAAGCTTGCGTATATTTTGAGCCTTCTAGCTCAAGTCTGCGTGTATTTTGAACTTCTATGTTCCTTCATCAAGTTTGCGTAGATTTTGAAGTTTTTTGCCCCAAGTCTGCGTGGATTCTGAAGCTTCCTGCCCCAAGTCTGCATGGATTTTGAAGCTTTCTGAACCAAGTCTGCGTGGATTTCGTCCTCAACGAGCCTGCGTGGATTTCATCAAATTAGAGTACGTGGCAACCATGCCACTGATCTCTCGCTTGTGTGTCCTGTAACTTGCACACGACTTATGCATGATTGCCATGTGTCCAACAGTTACAGGCCACGTCCAGTAACTGCTCACAACCTTGCGTATGTTAGATCTTGCGTGATTTTCAACTATGCACAGGCTGTGAAGACAGTTATCTTTTTCAGTTATTTTATAGAGTTCTTTTCTCATTCATTGTACAGATACATAGTGATCTAAATTACTGTCAAAATTTTGAGAGCTTTTCTTCTTCACATCGTCTAAGGGATAAAGCGATCGTCTTCTAGATCGGATTCCTACAGTTGTAATTTTCCCAGATACACAATAAATAAAGTAAATTTATTTATGGAAAACAAATTGGCGACTCTGCTGGGGAAAAACCATCTCCTCTTCTGAGATGGCAACAACTCAATGCGACACTTCGTCAGTCGGCTCGACGAAGAAGGTGATATCGATCCAATTCGATCAACTCGCCTACGAAGAAATGCAGCGGGCTAAGGGTGGCAAGCTCACTTCAGCCTCCATCACTACTTCCAAGTCGAAGGGACGATCTGTCTATGTCCCTAAGAATCAGTTGGCAACCAATGGTGACTTTTCTGCCACAGTGTCTACTCCTAACACTGGCAAGGAGTCTACTGCAAGCGCGCACACTCTTGTGTGTTCGAAGACAACAACAGCTAAAAGTCACGCTGGCAGCACTGGCTCCTTAGCCAAGCCTATTCCAGCGTGCAATCTTAATTCCAAAAGACACGCTGGCAGCACTGGCTCCTTAGTCAAGCCTGTTCCAGCGTGTATTTCTAACATCAAAAGTCACGCTGGCAGTACTGGCTCCTTAGCCAAATCTGTTCCAGCGTGTATTTCACCAAAATCTGGCTCTTTAGCCAAGACTCTATATACTGACAATACAGGCTCTTTAGCCAAATTGTCACCAGCATGCTCTAAGAAGAATAGCTCTTTAGCTATTTCTTCTTCTTTGCCAAGTTCTACTAGAGCTGGGGGTGGTCTTGCTAAAAATCCTCCACACAGAGTCCCTTCAAAAAGAAATAATTCTTTAGTTGTTTCATCTGCTCCTGTAGTTTTTACTTCAGGAACAGCTTTGACTGACAATTTTGTTAGTCAAAGAAAAGGAGATGGACTTTTGACTACTCTTCCTTCTGGACATTCTATGTCCCAAAACTTGAATAAGTCTAAGAAGAAACATTCCTTAATGTCTTCTTCTACGACTTCTTCGAATTGGGCACAGAATTTGTCTATAAAATAGGGTCTGTTACCAACTCCTAATCAAGGGGATGGTTCAACTCTTCATTCTCTGCAAATATCCAGATCAATGGAAGGAAAACTCCAAGTTTCAAAAACCAATGTGTTACCTCCAGTTGATCTAAGAGCAAAACTTGATCAAATCCGTTTAGGAAGCACTTCTGGTGTCAAAAAATCATACCAATCGGGAACAAAAGCAAGGGATCCAGATGCAGAGTATGCTAGAAATTATGTGGCTCACATTAATCATTCTCTATATAACCAAGAACCATCAAGACCCAAGAACCAGAAATATATTCCTAAAAATGCACAAAGAATGTTCTCTGATGTACCTTAATCTTCACAGACAGATCTACGAGAACATCTTCAACAGAAGAGAAGGAATAATTCTGTGTCAATGGACCATGCTGAATGTGACTTCCAGCCAAGAGTCATAATTCAATGCAGATGTCAATCAATGGATCAGAACTATGTTGATCATGAATGTGACTTCCAGCCGAGAGTCACAATGCAATGCAGATGTCAAACTAAACGACAATCTGTCTTCAATCGGATTCAGTGTGAACCTATGCCTGATGAAGATGAACCTCTATATGCTTTTGTCAACATGACCTCTCGGGATACTGGGGGTAGAAATGATAGTCCAGACGGAGTATATAGAGGCACCAGATCAAGAGTCCTGGCTTCTACTCAAAGGACTTTGATTTCTGAAGATGATTCTGAATTTCTTGGGGAAACTAATTTCCTACCTCTTCCTACTGGGGGTAGTTCTCCTTTAACTGACTGATACACAAAGCAGTGACTCAGAACAAACAACATCCACCAGTTCATCAATAATCTCTCGTACAGTCACAACATATATGGTCGATGGGAATACTGATAAACCTTCTTCTTCCATGACTCCTCAAGAACAAAGAATTGCTTCTCTGGAACAGCAAATGAAGTCTATGGCTGATAATATGAAGTCGGTATATGAACTCATGGCAGCCCAACTGCAAAATCGACAGACTGCACCAGAAGCCATACCAATTGACACCGGTGTCAGTCCAGTACATGTTCCTCCAGCAGTCCAGTCCAATACTCCTGGGCAAGCTCAACCAGTTCCTAGTCACTCTGGAGCTGGGGGTAGTACTTATAATGCTGTTCCTCCTCCCAACTATTCTCTACAAGCTACAACTCCACAATCCTCCGGAATTGTTACTGAAGAATTGAGGAATTTCCGAACTCAATTTGAGGCATTCAAATAGAAGGATGGATTACAAAGGTTAGGCATCAAGCAACCTTATCCGATAGAATGGAAGCAAGTATCGTACCCTCCTAAATACAAGCCTCCTACTATCTCATTCTATGATGGAACCACTTCTCCAAGTCAATTTATTAATCACTTTGAAGTGATGACTGACCAGCTGCAGCCAAACGACGCCCTCCTTACTCGGGTATTTGTTGGATGTCTCAAAGAAACGGCTTATGACTGGTATAGAAGTCTTCCAGATGGTGTATTACTTTATTTGCCGGTTTCAAACAAATGTTTCTTGAACGGTTCTATGAAGGGCTCAATGACATGACTGTGTCTGCTCTTATAAGAATTAAGCAGAAAAATAATGAAACTACAGAGGAATTCATTGAACGGTTTCGAAGAGAAGCTCTGAAGATGCCTCTTGGGACTCCTGATGCTGTCACCATTGACACATACAAATAAGGAAATCAGTGCTGAAACTTTCAAAGGTTTAGGAGTGCAGATGAATCCTAAAGAAACAGGTCAAAGCAATAATAATAATGCTAAATTCAATAAAAGCAAGGGAAAAGAAACCCTTGAAGTTAATCTTCAGAGTAAAGATGCATCGACTGTTCAAACTCCCCCTGCCTCTACAACTCAACAACCAAGAGCACCTCGCCCCAAAGAAGAATATTCTTTTGATGAAGATGATGTCCTTGGTATCTTTGAATGTCTGCTGAAAGGTAATAAAATACAATTACCTAAAATCAAAGAAACCTGATGAAGCTGGTAAGACAAATCATCCTAAATACTGTCCGTATCACAAAATGTTGGGTCACACAATTCGTACATGTTATGTACTGAAAGGAAAGATCCAGGAAATGATTAAATCTGGAGCTATCTCTCTTACTCCGAAAGAGAAGACCGTCACATCCAATGTCGTCTCTATGCAATTCGAAGATTTCCCTCCTCAACTCCTTGAAAGCGGGATTGTTCCTATTCCCAAGGCAACTCTTGAAATAATGAATATTCCTCCTCCACAATCTGAAGGATTAGTATCAATCACAATGGAGACAGGAGAAATAATGTGGATTCATCCTGATCTAGTGGCAGACTTTGAATCTCCTCATCTTCAAAAGACTACATCTAGAAAGTCCAAGAAGGCTGGAAAGATTAAGTCATGTCATATGACTTCTCTCGGATCTACTTCTGACACAGAGCCAAAAGATAAAGAAGAAGCACTTGATGGTGCTATCGAACAGGAAAACCTTATCTGAAGGATTATTCCAAGAATCCCGAGGATACTCTTGATATCTCCCCTGCTGACAAAGATGTTCCTAATGTTCTTCTTGAAGAAGAATCATCCGTTGCACCTATTCCTTCCACTGCACCAGTTGAGCCTACTCCTTCCAAGCCCACAGCTCTTAAGAAAGGCAAACAACAAGCTCGGTTTGATAAGCCTATCAAGAAGTCCCCTTCTCTTGGGCTTCAGAAACCTTATAACTTCGACATTCTAGCTCAACTTGCTAACACTCCAGCTAGAATATCACTCTTTGAACTTCTCCGTCTTTCTAAAGAGACTCAGGAGACGTTAAGTGAAGCACTTCTTCAGGCAGACTCTTGTCTTGCACAATTAAAGAAGCCAGGTGAAGAACCTGTCACTTGCTTACATTGCAACAGTGTATTGGAGATTATCCCAAATATCACCTTTACACAAGACGACATGCTACTGGAGGATAATCGACATGATCGGCCTCTCTACTACACCGATTATATCGATGCAATGAAGATAGATCGTATCCTTATTGATCCAGGGTCTGCTATAAGTATAATGCCAAAGAGTCTGTTGGATGAACTAAAAATTCCTCTTCACAAGCTTTCCAAGACGGTTACTACTATCATGGGATTCAATCAGAGCCGAAGCGAGCCTTTGGAAAAGATTAATCTGAAACTTCAGATTGGAGATTTCAGATCTAAAGTCACTTTCTATGTGATAGAGATCGTGGGATCTTATAATCTTCTTCTGGGGAGGCCCTTTCTTCATGAAAATAATGTGGTGCCTTCTACTCTTCATCAGTGTTTTAAATACATTGACAGCAATGGAAGAGTACAAAAAGAAGTGGCTGATATAAATCCTTTCCATGGGGTTGAAGCTTATTTCAATGATTCTCGGATGTACAAAGAAGAGTATACAAGGGTAATACAAGCTATGGAGAAAGAGGATGCACAAAGTGAGACTTTAATAATCCCTGTTAAAGGTCGAACTACTCAGCAACAATCTCTTAAACCCTCTGGAGAAGGCTCTTTCATCATTCCAGTGAGCGGACGGATCTCTCCATTACTTCAGTCGTCTACTCAAGATACACTGATTATTCCTGTCAGTGGGCGTACTACAGTTCCCGTATCTTCACATATGAAACATGATACTCTGGTAATCCCTGTTGGAGGGCGGACTACTCTTCTATCTCAAGCTTCAAGGGAGCTCATCTCTTCTGAGCCGTTTGTTATTGATCTTAATCGAAACAAAACTTCTTCTCGTTTTTCTTCTCCCCCTTTAGTCATTGATTTGGCTAAGATCTCTAAGGCTCAGCCTTCTTCCAATGTAAATACTGCTACTTTTATATTTTATGAAAAGTCTCCATCTTTGCAGTATGTTGATGTGTGTAATCATGTTCATAGTTATTTACATTTGTTAGATGACTTGAGAACAATAACCATAGGAGTTGTACAGACTTTCCATACAGATGTATCCCTAGAATCAGCACAAACTTCATACTTTCTGGTTCTCAGCAGAAAACCAGGAGACATTCCAATAGTATTTTACAAAGGACTCCAAAATCCTTCTAACCCTGAAGATGATGACAAAAACGATGAAACTGGAAGATTACAACTACGTCGTTATAGTCAGCAATCTAAAGACATCATTAAAAATATGGGTTATGACTTCAGAACTGGCCTTAGTAATGGGAAAGGAAGACGAATGCCTCTACCAATCACTGATGTTATGATCTCAATGCGGCATGTCCTAAAGAAAGATCAGAGTATGCATAGACTTCCGTGAACTCAATGCGGCATGTCCTAAAGACGAATTCTCTCTACCAATTACTGATGTTATGATCGATAATACCTGTGGGTTTGAACGGATGTCATTCATGGACGGGTATTCTGGGTATAATCAGATCAAAATGTTTCCAGATGATGAAAAGCACACTTCTTTCAGAACGTCGATTGGTACATACTGTTATACAGTGATGCCATTCGGTCTCAAGAATGCAGGAGCAACTTATCAACGAGCTATGAGCACTATATTTCGTGAACATTTGCAGAAAATAGTCAAATGCTATGTTGATGATATTGCAGTTAAAAGTCGAAAAAAAGAGGATCACATCCAAGATTTGAAGACTATTTTTGATCTAATGCGTAAGCATCAATTAAAGATGAACCCTACTAAGTCCTTCTTAGGCGTCTCTAGTAGCAAATTTCTCGGCTTCGTCATTACCGCTAAAGGTATACACGTGGATCCCGAGAAGATCAAAGCCATCCAAGAGATGCGTCCTCCACGCACCTTAAAAGAGCTACGAGGATTTCAAGGAAGGATCGCTTATATCAGGAGATTCATCTCTAATCTTTTAGGACGCTGCAGACCATTCAACAAACTTATAAAGAAAGGTGTTTCTTGTGTCTGGGATGATGAATGTCCGAAGGCATTCGATGATATAAAACAATATCTGATGAGCCCTCCAGTATTGGTACCTCCTGTCTCAGGAATACCGTTCCTCTTATATACCCGAGCAATGAGTCATTCACTGGGTGCATTGCTTACTCAAAAGAATAACAATGGTCATGAACAAGCCATTTACTATCTCAGTCGTACTATGATCGGAGCTGAACCTCGATATTCATCGGTCAAAAAAGAATGTCTAGCCTTGATGTTCGCTGTCCAAAAGACACGACATTATATCATTGGTCAGACTATTCATGTCATTTCACGGATCAATCCTATACGGGTCATGATGAAGAAACCCAGTGTTTTGAATTCTCGATTGGCTAACTGGGGAATCTTACTTGCTCAGTATGATATGCACTATATTCCTCAGAAATCAGTCAAAGGACAAGCTTTAGCTGATTTTCTGGCTGCTCATTCAATTCCAAAAAATTCAAAATGCTATGATAAAATTCCAGATGAAGTCCTAGATTCAAACCAAATTGCTGAAGAAGATCCTACTTGGCATCTATTCTTTGACGGAGCTTCAAGAATAGGTCCCAACGGTGATATTGTCGCTGGAGTTGGAATCGTTCTTGTGTCGCCAGAAGGTCTTGCTATCCAAAGAGCTTATTCTCTCGATCAACCATGTTCAAATAATGTAGCTGAGTACAATGCACTGCTTATTGGTCTTCAACTCGCTAAACATCTGAATATTCAACATTTGGAAGCGTATGGAGATTCTAAACTCATTGTCAATCAGATAAGGGGTACTTATGAAGTTTGCCATCAAGATCTGGTTCCTTATCATAGATCGGCTATATCTATGGCTTCTTCATTTGAAGGGTTCTTTATCGAGCATGTTAGGCGAGCATGTAATACAGAACCTGATGCTCTCGCCAATCTTGCGGTAGTGTTGGCTATTCCAATTAGACGTCAACAAATAATTGTTGTTTGTAATCGAGAATTATTTCATCTCGAAAACAATCTAACTCTAGGACTTCCAGTTGACATTGAAGAATCAACATCTCATGATGTCAATACAATAAGAGGATTTGGATTTAGTCGTAAATCATTTTCATCTTCATCTGATTCTAGCATGGAATTCATCTTCAGTAATTCAGCTGAGACTCAGAATACGGATAAAGATTGGAGACTTCCTTTCTTAGATTTCGTATTGTATGATATTCTTCCAGATAATCCGAGTGAAGCGGCATCTATCAGACGACGATCACTCAGATTCTATTACAATCATACCACAAGAACCTTATATCGTCGAGCTTATGATGGTTTACTTCTTCGATGTGTTGCCGGTGATGAGGTTCAATAAATCATTCGTGAAGCACATGATGGAATTTGTGGAGCACATCAGCCTGGACCAAAACTTTAAGACCGTATTCGACGTATGGGTTATTATTGGCCCACTATGGTATCAGATGCCATCGAATATGCAAGAAAGTGTAAAGCTTGTCAAATCCATGTAGATTTTATTCATCAACCCTCAGAATTTCTACATCCAACGGCAGCATCATGGCCCTTCGAAGCTTGGGGCATGGACATTATCGGTCCGATCAATCCGCCGTCATCAAAAGGTCATCGGTTTATTCTCGCAAGAACCGATTATTTCTCCAAATGGGATAAAGCTATTCCTTTATCTGAAGTCAAGACGTCCAATGTCATCAACTTTATCAACATCATGTCATCTACAGATTTGGTGTTCCTCGACGTATTATTCATGATAATGGTCCACAGTTCGTTAGCCAAAAATTTACTCGATTCTGTGACGATCATCGGATCAACAATGTGGCTTCTACTGCATATAATCCGGCAGCTAACGGATTAGCAGAAGCTTTCAACAAGACCATCATCAAACTCTTAAAGAAGTTTGTCTCTACTAACAAACGTAATTGGAGTGAGAAACTTGGTGAGTGTTTGTGGGCTTACCGGACTACAGTTCATAATGCTACTAAATGTACACCTTTCTCTCTGGTGTACGGATGCGAAGCTGTTCTTCCATTAGAGATTCAAATTCCATCTTTAAGTATAGCAATCGCTAATGAACTTACTGTCGAGAATAATGATCGTCTTCGACTTCAGGAGTTAGAAGCTCTGGATGAAAAACGATTATCTGCTCAACAGAATATCGAATTCTATCAAGCAAGAATTTCAAGAGCTTTTAACAAGAAAGTCAGAGTTCGAGCATATCAAAAAGGAGAACTTGTTCTAACAGTCAGACGTCCTATGACTATGACTCATATGAGCAAAGGCAAATTCGACGCAAAGTGGGAAGGTCCATATATTGTGAGCAAAGTTTTCTCAAATGGAGCTTATCAACTCTCAGAACTTGATAGTCGAAAAGTTATGATGCCTATTAATGGCAAATTCCTTAAAAAGTATTATGTATAAATGTAAATCTGCAGACAAGTTCATGTTTATAAAATAAAATTTTATTTTATTCATGAATGATAGTACATGATATTAAGGAAGATCACTATCATCCTTCTCTACATTTGGACGCAGACCGCTGCCGTCCTTCTCGAAAACGCAATCAGCAAAGGAACTGAGAACTTCTTTGCTGGAGCCCACGAGGAACTTGCAGGCTGCCATCCTCATGGCTTCCTCTTCTTCTGTCCTTCCTGGATCAAGTAGAAAGTCCAAAATATCTCGTGGCGGCTTGGGTGCAGACGAACCTTCGCCTGCTTCTACTTTCTTCGGCTGAACTAGATCGGCAGGGCATTCTTTAGTGTCCTTCTGAACTTTTGAGACGATTTTAGCCTTCTTGGATGCTTCTTCAGACGACATTTTTATGTTGAAGAGTAAAAGTGTTCGTTCTTGTTAGATTTTTGCTATATTTATAGACAAAAGTTCCTTGAATAATGAAGCGACACATTCATCTGACGGTTCGTCCGTTCATTAATGCTTGACGGTTTATCCGTTCATTTATCACATTCATCCGACGGTTTACTTATTTATTATCACCTGACGTTTTGTCCGTTCATTATCTTCTATCAATTTATTAAAAAAAGTGGGGATTCATTATTTATCACGTCTTCATAACCTCTGAATAAAAGTTGAATCTACCTACTCATCTATCATTTCCCATTTTCTGCATAGAAATCAATCTATTTTTCTTTTGAGTTCCTACATATTATCACGTCCATGTTACCTCTGATAGTATTAGTTACTCTAAATCAGAAAAAAGATTTCATTATCTATCATGTCCACAATTCATCCAGATAGATACAAATCATTGAGCATAGAAGGATTATCATTTCCACTCTCATATCATCATAAAAAGTCTATTACATTTTCTTAGACTTTCTTACAAATCATAATGGAAATCTATTACAATTTTGGATTTTCATTTTATACACACAACAATAACCTAATAGAGATCTATTTTCTTCCTTGGATCTTCTCCGTCGGTTTCGTTGTTGGTGGCAGTTCCTGACTGTCTGAGTCCCCGTGGCGACCAGAACAGCAAGAATCAAACTCTGGTCTTATCTCTCAGACGAGAGGATAACCACAGAGTATGGCAGCCCGAAGGCGTGTTGCTGCCAATACAATTGGTGGATTAGGAGCGGCCTTTCAGAGGAGACAGGAATGTATCCAACATTGGGATACAATTCCTAGTTCTGCCATGAAAGGAACTCTACTACCCGATTTCTCGGGGTAGGGTTAACTCCACCGTCCAACTCTCCGTGTATAAAGGCTCTTCCTACCATTGGAGGAAGACCCTTCTATCCCACGAAGAGTTCTGAGTTGTCTGATTTGCGCGTCAAAAGCGCATGAGCTCCCTGATGTTGGTGTCAGAAGAACGCTCCCCACAGCATCCAAATTGCCAATGCCAGTTCTAAAAAAAATTTTTAGCCAAGTTTCTGCAGAAAACAGCAAAGAAAAAGAGATTAATCAACAGAAGTGTTATTATCATTAGACACGCATTGGCCAGTTAGGCACACCCTGTTTAGTCAGAAACAAAAAGCTCATCTTCAACAGTGAAATGTGATACGCATACTATGTTGGACTTACCATCGAGATCAAACAGTTTTGTGCTCAGGGTTGGCAAACCAATGTCTAATGGTATAGTACACAAGAAAACAACATCAGCAAGCATTGCTATCATCAGTTTCTTGTTGAGAATGGAATCTTACAAAAAGGTCATTCTCAGAGAAGAAGAAGAAGAATGAAGGAATGAGTATGCGTAAAACTCAGCTATCTATTTAAAGAGTCTAAGTGCAAGCCTATTTTTGGAAAGATCCGAATAAAAAGCGCTCTTAACTACGGAATGAGTGTCACGTGCGCTTTGGAAAATAGCATAACATTGGAAATATTCAAAGAGTGTCGCCTAATGCTCTTCATTAGTGCACGCTATTCGGAGTAAAGCTGGCTTTCGGCATAAATTTGTACCACAGAAATATTTGAGCATTCAATGCAAAGATAAAGGGGTACAATATTTTTAAAACAGAAACATGAAAAGGACACGCCCTATTTTGTAAAGTGACTGAGCTTGGTGCCCAATTCTTCTATGCTGTTGACCCCCATACGGTGTAACAGAGCGTTGAGCGCTTCCCGCTGCTCTGCGAGGCTTCGTCCATTGGAAGAAGATGAGCCATCCAGACCAAAATGGCTCAAGAAGTTCTTGGCTAATTGTGTAGGGTCATCTTTGAACTCGAAAACTAAAGGCTCCGATTCCTTACCCCCGAGAGTATGGTCGCCATGGGCACAAAAACCCAACTTTCGTGCTTCTTCCTCAGCTTTCTCCTTCGGTGTCATGTTGACGTGAGATGAAGATTAAAGTCAAATCTTCTCCCTGTTTATATAAAGAAGCACGCCGGCGGTTCATATTCCACCATAAATTGGATGCAATCAGTCTCGAAAAATGAAGAGTCATCATGACATTTAATAAATTCATTTGCATGTTTTCAAAGCATTAAGGAGTAAATATCTCTTTAAAGTCATCTCAGCGTGACTAAATTCATTTTATCATCTTAATTTCAAAGTATTTCGAAATAATTTATCATTTTTCGAAAACTTTGAAGGGGGTTTTGTAGGCCTTCAAAATGAAAGTCATGCTGAGTTGTTCAGAATAAAGTCTCAAAGTCACGCAGAGTTGATCAGAACAAAGTCTCAAAGTCACGCTAAGTTGATCAAGACAAATGTTTAAAAAATCACGCTAGAGACAACTCATCATTTGTCAGAAATGTCATTATGACTGACAGTACGACAGTCGAAGAATGTCTTCTCATATGCCACGTATGCACGGAACTCGAGAGATCACAGCCGACTATTGCGTGACTTTTGAAATCTTCTTCAGCAAGACTCAGCCTTCATCAAGTTGGCGTAGCAAAAGAGTTTCTTGTCATTTAATGCGACTGACAAAGTAATCACTGTCAGAGATTTTGTGTCAGTCGAGGCACATCGAATCAAGACAGCTGGCAGTCCTGCCTCAAGCTTGCGTATATTTTGAGCCTTCTGGCTCAAGTCTGCGTGTATTTTGAACTTCTATGTTCCTTCATCAAGTTTGCGTGGATTTTAAAGTTTTTTGCCCCAAGTCTGCGTGGATTCTGAAGCTTCCTGCCCCAAGTCTGCATGGATTTTGAAGCTTTCTGAACCAAGTCTACGTGGATTTCGTCCTTAACGAGCCTGCGTGGATTTTATCAAATTGGAATACGTGGCAACCATGCCACTGATCTCTCGCTTGCGTGTCCTGTAACTTGCACACGACTCATGCATGATTGCCATGTGTCCAACAGTTACAGGCCACGTCCAGTAACTGCTCACAACCTTGCGTATGTTAGATCCTGCGTGATTTTCAACTATGCGCAGGCTGTGAAGACAGTTATCTTTTTCAGTTATTTTTTACTCTATAAATAGAGTTCTTTTCTCATTCATTGTACAGATACATAGTGATCTAAATTACTGTCAAAATTTTGAGAGCTTTTCTTCTTCGCATCGTCTAAGGGATAAAGCGATCGTCTTCTAGATCGGATTCCTACAGTTATAATTTTCCCAGATACATAATAAATAAAGTGAATTTATTTATGAAAAACACATGTAATGATAGAAATTAAAATAAAAAAATGAACAAAAGAGGGGGAGAGCTTGCCTTGGGTTTTGGTTGCTTCCTTGGGAGAGAATTCTCTCCTAAGAACCAAAATTAGAACCTAATGACACAAAATTGGAATTGGGGATTAACAAAATACCTAGAAATAAAATTTGAATTAAAATGAGAGAGAAAAGGGAAGAAGGAATGAATGTGTGGAAGAGGAAGAAGGAGAAAGAGTTCATGGAGGGGGGGTGGTCGGCCGGCGGCCGGCGGCCGGCGAAGAGCTCATGGGGGGGTCGGCCGACGGCGCCGGCGCGGCCCGCGGCAGCAGCCGCAGCAGCACGGCAGCAGCACTAGCAGCAGCAACAGTCGCAGGTAATACAGCAGCAGCAGCTTGGGGAAGGGAGAAGAAGGAATGGAAGAAGAAGAAAGAAGAGGAAGAAAGAAAGTGAAGAAGAAGAAGAAGAGAGGAGGGGATTACTCACCTGGTAATGGAGAAAAGAGAATGAATTCTCTCTCTTTCTTCTATTCAAATAAATAGAATGGTAAAAAGTTAGAAAAAGACCAAAATACCTTTTGGGCTATGTCATGAGATGATGAAGACACTTGTTCTCCTCTCATGCATGAGTGCCATATAAGTTAGTCATGGCAAATAAAAAATTTGCATTTGCATGAGGAGCCCAGTGAAAAAATTGATTTTTAAAAAAATTTAATATATAGGAATAATTTTGGAAGGCTAAAAATAAATAAATAAATAAACAATATATATATATATATATATATATATATATATATATATATATATATATATATATATATATATATATATATATATATATATATAAGGCTATGACACTCTATCCACCTTAATTAAATTCCATCCTTGAAATTTAAGGAATAAAGAAATGGAAAGAAAATAAGCTAAGTACCTTAATCATCGAATAGGTAGGTGTATATTTGCCACATCTCATCTTCTCTTTTCCAAGTAGATTTTCCAGACGAATCTTTATTCCAAATACCCGAACCAATGAGATGGTCTTGTTTTTAAGAACCTTCTGTCTCCGATCCAAGATTTCTACTAGCTTCTGCTCAATGCAAAGAGTTGGGCCAACAGTAATTTCAGAATGATCAAGTATGTTACTAGGATCTGTCATATACTTCCGTATTTGAGATACATGGAAAACATCATGAACTCCTTTTAAAGAAGGTGGCAAGGCCGATCGATAAGATACATCGCCGACTCGATCCAAGATGTCGAATGGGCCTATATACCTTGGACTCAACTTTTCTCTTTTTCTAAATCTGATAGTTCCTTTAGTTGGCGAGATCTTCAGAAATAAATGATCTCCAGGTTTGAAATTCAAGATCCTCCGATGCTTATCTGCCCACATCTTGTGCATGTCTTGTGCAGCTTGAAGATGATGTCGGATTGCCTTGACCATGTCTACAGTCTGCGTAACCAACTCTGGCCCTAAGAGTCGACGTTCTCCGACGTCGCCCCAACATATTGGTGACCTGCACTTTCTTCCATAGAATGCTTCAAATGGTGCCATCTTGATACTAGCCTGATAACTGTTATTATATAAGAATTTTATCAAATGCAGATGATCATCCCATGATCCTTTAAAATCTAGGGAGCACGCTCTCAGTATATCTTCTAAAATTTATATCATACTTTCTGACTACCCATCGGTCTGTGGGTGATATGCTGAACTAAACTTCAGATGAGTGCCAAGACTATCTTGTAAGCTTTTCTAAAACTTAAAGGTGAACCGAGTATCCCTGTCTGAGACGTTACTTACCGGTACCCCATAGTGACTAACAATGTTCTTCATGTACATCTCCGTTAGAAGCTCCGTAGATTGTTTGACTCAAAACGGTAGAAATCTTGCGGACTTTGTAAGTCTATCTACTATCAGCCAGATACAAAATCTATTGTAATATGCTCCCACTTCCATTCGGGTACTGGTAGTGGTTGCAGTAGTCCAGCAGTCCGTTGATGCTCGGCTTTTAATTGTTGGCACACTAAGTATTTTGAGACAAATTTAGCTATCTCCCGCTTCATTCCATGCCACCAATTTTTTTGCCTCAGATCCTTGTACATCTTCGTACTCCCAGGATGAATGGAGTACTGAGAACTATGTGTATCAGACATTATCTCAGTCCGAAGTTCTCCAAATGGTACACACAAACGACTCCCGAACCTGAAGGATCCATCAGAATGCTTCATCAACCCAGTTTGTACCCCAGCTTCAGTTTGATTCCACAGTTTTTGTAACTTTACATCCTTCTTCTGTGCCTCCTTAATTCTCTCTACTAGTGATGATTGGATTTGTAAACTTTCCTGCCACTGGGCATATTACTTCAATCCCCATCTTTCTGAGATCTTCTAGTATCTCCTTGGGCGTGTTCAAAAAGAAAGCTTTAGGCCTCCTACTAAGAGCATCTGCCACTCTGTTTGCCTTACCTAGATGATACTCTAGTTCCATATCAAAATTTTTAAGCAACTCCAGCCATCTATGTTGCCTCATATTTAACTCCTTTTGGGTGAACACATATTTTAAGCTTTTATGATCTGTGTAAATTTTGATCTGTTCACCATATAAGTAATGTCTCCATAATTTTAGTGCAAATACAACACCTGCTAATTCCAGATCATGTGTTAGATAATTCCTTTCATGAACCTTCAACTGTCGAGAAGCGTAAGCAATAACTCTTCTGTGCTGTATCAGTACACAGCCCAAACCCTTGCCAGATGCATCACTATAGATCTCGTAACCTCCTAACCCTGATGGTAATGCTAGTACTGGTGTTATGACAAGTCTTTCCTTCAATTCCTCAAATTTTGCTTGACATTTATCAGTCCAAGTGAATTTCTCATTCTTCCGAGTCAACCGAGTAAGCGACTTAACAATTCAGAAAAAATTCTCCACAGATCTTCTATAATATCCAGCTAAGCCAACAAAACTTCGAATCTCAGCTATATTCTTGGGATTTGGCCATGATTTGACTGCTTCTATTTTCATAGGGTCTACCATTATTCCTTCTCCACTTACTATATGTCCCAAGAAGAAATTTTTTTTAACCAAAACTCACATTTACTCAACTTTCCATATAGCTTTTCCTGTCGTAGAGTTTCGAGTACTATCCTCAAATGTTCTTCGTGTTCCTTCTTGTTCTTTGAGTAAACCAATATGTCGTCGATGAACACGATCACAAACTTGTCCAAATATTGATAGAATATTCTATTCATCAAGTCCATAAATATGGCCGAAGCATTACTCAATCCAAAAAGCATGACTTGAAATTCATAATACCCATATCGGGTTCTGAAAGCCGTCTTTGGTATATCTTCCTTCTTAATCTTTACTTGATGATAGCCTGATCTGAGATCTATCTTAGAAAATACAGTCGCTCCTCAAAGTTGGTCGAATAATTCATCGATCCTAGGTAGTGGGTACTTATTCTTGATCTTCACTTCATTCAGTGCTCTATAATCTATTACCAATCTCAAGCTCCCATCCTTCTTCTTTATAAATAGTACAGGTGCTCCCCCCGGAGAAATGCTAGGTCTAATAAACTCCTTAGCCAGCAATTCCTTGATTTGAGTATTTAATTCTGCTAATTCCTCCTTGTTCATTGGATAGATCTTCTTGGCAATAGAGGCAGCTCCAGGAATTAGATCAATACTAAATTCAATGGCCCTATCCGGTGGTAATCCGGATAACTCATCAGAAAATACATCTTTAAATTTATCTACAACCCTAGGCCATTCATCTATTACTTGGTCCTGAGACTCCTTAATTCAAACTTCTCTAACTCCTCTTTATCAAACTCCTTCTGAGCTCTAACAAATTCATGCAACTTCTTACCGGGTAAGGAAAATTGAACTTTTCCTTGTCCACAAACTATAATCGCCGATGTTAAAATTAACCAATCTATTCTAAACACTACATCATAGCTGTTCATGGGAAAAACTAATAGTCTAGCCCAAAAACTTACTCCTCCTATTTTTATTGGATAGTTTCTACAAATTTGACTTACTTCTACCACGCCATTTCCCGTAAGAATTTTTAATTTTCTAGCTAGAGTGTGAGTCTCTATATCATACTCAGATATAAATGATGCAAATATAAAAGAATGAGTAGCTCCAGAATCAAATAGTACCGATATAGGACTAGATGAAGCAAGTATAGTACATGTCACAACGTCCCCTGCTACTTCTGCTTCATTGATATCCATCATAAAAGCTTGTCCATGGTTCTTTTTCTTATTCATGTTGTTCTGATCGGTCTTCTGAGCTTGATGAAATTGATGTGCTTGTGGTGCCAATGCTGGTCTTTGCTGATATCCTGTAGGGGCATGGCCTTGCGCTTGGGGTGTTGCAGCAGTCTTAAACCTGGGCTCATTATTCTGGAAGAAAGGCCTTTGCCGAAATCCCTAATTTGTAGCTCTCGGTCCCTGTGCATTATTCTGCACTACCGATCTTCTATTGTTGTGTGGACATTGATTCAGCCGATGATTGGAAGATCCACACTTCAGACACTTTTCTTGAAGTCTTTTGCAAACGTTCTTTGTATGTCCCGACTTCCCACTGTAATAATAATTTAGCGCGTCTCTATTCTGTTCTGGCTGAGCACGCCTCTGTGGCCCTTGACCCGAAGTCTTTTCCTGGGGTACGCCGGTTTCCAAACTTCGCTTTTGTCCTCCAGCCTTTGAGTTATTCTTATCATTATGCATCCTCTCTTGGTCTCTTGTTGCTTCGACCACCTCCGCATAAGTTTGACATTTGTAAGGTGCCACCTTCATCTTTAATTTATCGTCCAGTCCTTCACTGAACCGAACTACCTTCGCCTTCTCCGTAGTTACCATGCTCGAAGCATACCGGCTGAGTCTTGTAAATTTCGTCGAGTACTCCTCGACAGAGGTTTTATTTTGCTTCAGATGTAGGAATCTCCTTTCTAGCTCCAACTTGGCGCTTGGAGGAAAGAACCTTTCTTCAAACTCTTCCTTAAACCTTTCCTAGGATACAACTTCGTTAGATTCTTCAGGGTGTAAGAAGCACCACCAAATATCTGCTACATCCTTTAGTTGAATTCTTACTAGTGACACTATATCATCTGGCGCGATCTTGGTACCCTTCAGTTATCCTTCTGTAGTTCTTATCCATTGCACCGCTTCCATAGGAGTATCAGTCCCTTTAAACTCTAGGGGTTTAATCGCCCTAAAATTTGAAATCGTCCCGGCCTTCACAGTAGATGCGACATCCAACCGTTCCAGTAATTTCGTAGGCATGGCTTGAGAAAGTTGGATCTGCTGGGTGTTAGCCTCCAAGACTCTTTCAAAACTTTCAAAGGCATCCGTCGATCGTGTCTCAGAGGTCTCCGTTTGTGATGCATTAGGGTTTAGTGGAGAAAACAGATTCCTAAATGTTAAGGATTGGAAAACTCTTAATACAAGGTCGAAAGAATCTTAAAAGAACTTAATTACTAAGGAGATGAAATTGTAAACAAAAGCAATTGCAATATAGATAGACAGAACCAAAGAAGCATATTTCATTCATTTCACAAAACATGATTACAATATGCTCCATGAGGAAGTCCTTACAACTTCTATCTTCTAAACCTTAAACTATTTACATCTGTTGTGAATCCAAAAAGTTGTACAACAGACAAAATACACTACAAAAATTTGTCAGATTAGCGACATTCCAAAATGTCGCTAAATTCGGCAAAAACGTCGCTAACTGAAATTAGCGACGTTTTAGAAACGTCGAAAAAAATATGTCGCTAAACGAGAAAACGTCGCAAAACGTCGCTATGGCGACGTTGTAGGCCTTCAAAATGAAAGTCACGCTGAGTTGATCAGAACTGAGTCTCAAAGTCACGCAGAAGTGATCAAGACAAATGTTTAAAAATCACGCTAGAGACAGCTCATCATTTGTCAGAAATATCATCATGACTGACAGCGCGACAGTCGAAGAATGTCTCTTCGTATGCCACGTATGCACAGAACTCGAGAGATCACAGCCGACTATTGCGTGACTTTCGAAATCTTCTTCAACAAGACTCAGCCTTCATCAAATTGGCGTACCAAAAGAACTTCTTGTCATTTAATGCGACTGACAAAGTAATCACTGTCAGAGATTTTGTGTCAGTCGAAGCACGTCGAATCAAGACAGCTGGCAGTCCTGCCTCAATCGAGCGTGGATTATGTTCCTTCCTCAAGTCTGCGTATATTTTGAGCTTTCTGTCTCAAATTTGCGTGAATTCTGAAGTTTCCTCCCTCAAGTCTGCGTGGATTTTGAAGCTTTTTGCCCCAAGTCTGCGTGGATCCTGAAGCTTCTTGCCCCAAGTTTGCGTGGATTTTGAAGCTTTCTGACCCGAGTCTGCGTGGATTTCGTCCTCAACGAACCTGCGTGGATTGCATCAAATTGGAGTACGTGGCAGCCATGCCACTGATCTCTCGCCTGCGTGTCCTGTAACTTGCACACGACTCATGTACGATTGCCATGTGTCCAACAGTTACAGGCCACGTCCAGTAACTGCTCACAACTCTGCGTATGTTAAATCCTGCATAATTTTCAACTATGCAGAGGCTGTGAAGACAGTTATCTTTTTCAGTTATTTTTGACTCTATAAATAGAGTTCTTTTCTTATTCATTGTACAGATACACAGATATCTAAAACTGCTGTTGAAATTTTGAGAGCTTTTCTTCTTCGCATCATCCAAGGGATAAAGCGATCGTCTTCTAGATCGAATTCCTACAGTTGTAATTTTTCTAGGTACATAATAAATAAAGTAAATTTATTTATGGAAAACAAATTGGTGACTCTGCTGGGGAAAACCATCTTCTCTTCTGGGATGGCAACAACTCAATGCGACACTTCGTCAGTCAGCTCAACGAAGAAGGTGATATCGATCCAATTCGATCAACTCGCCTACGAAGAAATACAGTGGGCTAAGGGTGGCAAGCCCACTTCATCCTCCATCACTACTGCCAAGTCGAAGGGACGATCTGTCTGTCCCTAAGAATCAGTTGGCAACCAATGGTGACTCTTTTGCCATAGTGTCTACTCCTAACACTGGCAAAGAGCCTACTGCAAGCACACACACTCTTGTGTGTTCAAAGACAACAGCAGCCAAAAGTCACGCTGGCAGCACTAGCTCCTTAGCCAAATCTGTTCCAATGTGCAATCTTAATTCTAAAAGTCACGCTGACAGCACTGGCTCCTTAGCCAAATCTGTTCCAGTGTGCAATCTTAATTCTAAAAGTCACGCTGGCAGCACTGGCTCCTTAGCTAAGCCTGTTCCAGCGTGTATTTCTAAATTCAAAAGTCACGCTGGCAGCACTGGCTCCTTAGCCAAATCTGTTCCAGCGTGTCTTTCACCAAAATCTGGCTCTTTAGCCAAAACTTTATACACTGACAATATAGGCACTTTAGCCAAATTGTCACCAGCATGCTCTAGGAAGAATAGCTCTTTAGCTATTTCTTCTTCTTTACCAAGTTCTACTAGAACTGGGGGTGGTCTTGCTAAAACCCCTCTACACAAAGTCCCTTTGAAAAGAGATAACTCTTTAGTTGTTTCTTCTGCTCCTGTAGTTTTTACTTCAGGAACAGCTTTGACTGACAATTTTGTTAGTCAAAGAAAAGGAGATGGTCTTTTGACTACTCTTCCTTCTGGACATTTTATGTCTCAAAACTTGAACAAGTCTAAAAAGAAACATTTCTTAATGTCTTCTTCTACGACTTATTCGAGTTGGGCACATAATTTGTCTATAAAAGAGGGTCTGTTACCAACTCCTAATCAAGGGGGTGGTCCAACTCTTCCTTCTCTACAAATATCCAGATCAATGGAAGGAAAACTCCAAGTTTCAAGAACTAAGGTGTTACCTCCAACTGATCTAAGAGCAAAACTTGATCAAATCCGTTTAGGAAATACTTCTGGTGTCAAGAAACCATACCAATCGGGAACAAAAGCAAGAGATCCAGATGCAGAGTATGCTAGAAATTATGTGGCTCACATTAATCACTCTCTATATAACCAAGAGCCATCAAGACCCAAGAACCAGAGAATGTTCTCTGATGTATCTCAATCTTTACAGACAGATCTACGAGAACATTTTCAACAGAAGAGAAGGAATAATTCTGCAAAAATGGACCATGCTGAATGTGACTTCCAGCCAAGAGTCATAATTCAATGCAGATGTCAATCAATGGATCAGGACCATGTTGATCATGAATGTGACTTCCAGCCGAGAGTCACAATGCAATACAGATGTCAAACTAAACGATAATCTGTCTTCAATCGGATTCAGTGTGAACCTATGCCTGATGAAGATGAACCTCTATATGCTTCTGTCAACATGACCTCTCGGGATACTGGGGTAGAATGATAGTCCAGATGGAGTATATAGAGGCACCAGATCAAAGGTCCTGGCTTCTACTCAAAGGACTTTGATTCCTGAAGATGATTTTGAATTTCTTGGGAAATCTAACTTCCCACCTCTTCCTACTGGGGGTAGTTCTCCTATAACTGACTTTGATACACAAAGTAGTGATTCAGAACAAACAACATCCACCAGTTCATCAAAAATCCCTCGTACAGTCACAACATATATGGTTGATGGGAATACTGATGAACCTTCTTCTTCCATGACTCCTCAAGAACAAAGAATTGCTTCTTTGGAACAGCAAATGAAGTCTATGGCTGATAATATGAAGTCGATGTATGAACTCATGGCAGCCTAATTGCAAAATCGACAGACTGTACCAGAAGCTATACCAATTGACACTGGTGTCAGTCTAGTACATGTTCCTCCAGCAGTCCAGTCCAATACTCCTGGGCAAGTTCAACCAGTTCCTAGTCACTCTGGAGCTGGAGGTAGTACTTATAATGCTGTTCCTCCTTCCAACTATTCTCTACAAGCTATAACTCCACAATCCTCTGGAGTTGTTACTGAAGAATTGAGGAATCTCAGAACTCAATTCGAGGCATTCAAACAGAAAAATGGTTTACAAAGGTTAGGCATCAAGCAACCTTATCCGATAGAATGGAAGCAAGTATCATACCCTCATAAATACAAGCCTCCTATTATCTCATTCTATGATGGAACCACTTCTCCAAGTCAATTTATTAATCACTGTGAAGTGTGACTGACCAGCTACAACCAAGCGACGCCCTCCTTACTCGGGTGTTTGTCGGATGACTCAAAGGAACGGCCTATGAATGGTATAGAAGCCTCCCTGATGGGTGTATTACTTCGTTTGCTGGTTTCAAACAAATGTTTCTTGAACGGTTCTATGAAGGGCTCAACAACATGACTATGTCTGCTCGTATTAGAATCAAGCAGAAAAATAATAAAACTACAGAGGAATTCATTGAACGGTTTCGAAGAGAAGCTCTGAAGATGCCTCTTGGAACTCCTGATGCTGTCACAATCGACACATGCAAATCAAATTTGTTACCAATAATCAGTATGTGGACAGGATCCACTCAATTTCAAGATTGGCCTTCCTTCATAGTCAGTGCCAAAGCTGCAGAAATCAGTGCTGAAACCTTCAAAGGTTTAGGAGTGCAGATGAATCCTATAGAAACAGGTCAAAATAATGCTAAATTCAATAAAAGCAAGGGAAAAGAAACTCTTGAAGTTAATCTTCAGAGTAAGGATGCATCGAACGTTCAAACTCCTCCTGCCTCTACAACTCAACAACCGAGAACACCTCGCCCCAAGGAAGAATATTCTTTTGATGACGATGATGTTCTCGGTATCTTTGAATGTCTGCTGAAAGGTAATAAAATACAATTACCTGAAATCAAGAAACTTGATGAAGCTGGTAAGACAGATCATCCTAAATACTGTCCATACCACAGAATGTTGGGTCACACAATTCGTACATGTTATGTACTGAAAGGAAAAATCCAAGAAATGATTAAATCTGGAGCTATCTCTCTTACTCCAAAAGAGAAGACCGTCACTTCCAATGTCGTCTCTATGCAATTCGGAGATTTTCCCCCTCAACTCCTTGAAAGCGAGATCATTCCTATTCCCAAGGCAACTCTTGAGATAGTGAAAATTGCTCCTCCACAGTCTGAAGGATTAGTACCAATCACTATGAAGACAGGAGAAATCATGTGGATTCATCCTGATCTAGTGGCAGACTTTGAATCTTCTCCTCTTCAAAAGACTACATCTCGAAAGTCCAAGAAGGCTGGAAAGATTAAGTCATGTCATATGACTTCTCTCGGATCTACTTCTGATGCAGAGCCAAAAGATAAGGAAGAAGCACTTGCTAGTGCTACTCGAACAGGGAAACCTTATCTAAAGGATTATTCCAAGAATCCTGAGGATACTCCTGATATTCCTCCGGCTGACAAAGATGCTCCTAATGTTCCTTCTGAAGAAGAATCATCCACTGCACCTGTTCCTTCAACTACACCAGTTGAACCTGTTCTTCCCAAGTCCACAACTCTTGAGAAAGGCAAACAACAGGCTCGGTTTGATAAACTAATTAAGAAGTCCTCTCCTCTTGGACTTCAGAAGCCTTATAATTTTGACATTTTAGCTCAACTTGCTAATACTCCAGCTAGAATGTCCCTCTTTGAACTTCTACGTCTTTCCAAAGAGACTCGGGAGACGTTAAGTGAGGCACTTCTTCAGGTAGACTCTTGCCTTGCACAATTAAAGAAGCCAGGTGAAGAACCTACCACTTGCTTACATTGCAACAGTGTATTGGAGATTATTTCAAATATCACCTTTACACAAGATGACATGCTACTGGAGGATAATCAACATGATCGGCCTCTCTATTACACCGGTTATATTGATACGATGAAGATAGATCGTATCCTCATTGATCCAGGGTCTACTATAAGTATAATGCCGAAGACGGTTACTACTATCCTGGGATTCAATCAAAGTCGAAGCGAGCCTCTGGAAAAGATTCATCTGAAACTTCAGATTGGTGATTTCAGATCCAAAGTCACTTTCTATGTGATCGAGATCGTAGGGTCTTATAATCTTCTTCTGGGGAGGCCCTTTCTTCATAAAAATAATGTGGTGCCTTCTACTCCTCATCAGTGCTTTAAATATATTGATAGCAATAGAAGAGTACAAAAAGAAGTTGCTGATATAAATCCCTTCCATGGGGTTGAAGCTTATTTCAATGATTCCCGGATGTATAAAAAAGAGTATACAAGGGTGATACAAGCTATGGAGAAAGAAGATTCACAAAGTGAGACTTTAATAATTCCTGTTAAAGGTCGAACTACTTGTTTTCCATAAATAAATTCACTTTATTTATTTTGTATCTGAGAAAATTACAACTGTAGGAATCTAATCTAGAAGACGATTACTTTATCCCTTGGACGATGCGATAAAGAAAACTCAAACTTTGAAGAACTTGGACAGCAACTGGGCAATCTCTCTGTTCTCTCTGAAATTGACTGTAGTGTCTGATGAAGATGAAGAAACTCTCTTTTATAGAGTTCTGGATAACTGTCCTTAAGCATACGCTCAGGTAGTTACTTGACGTGTGCATAACTGCAGGGACGCGTAGCGAATTCTGATGGAGACACATTAGCGTGCAGTTGAAAGTAGTGGAGCATATTCCGGAGAGATTGATGGCATGAATGCCACGTTGCATAACTTCTGAAGAAGTGGATAACTGAGTGCAGGACACATGAGAACGTATATTAACTGCACGTTGAAAATCATTCTGGACACAACTGCTGTGATACGCTGCCTTAGAAGAAGAGTCATACGCTAGCTTTTGAAGGCACATGTCTTGCATACGCTTACTTGGACAACGTAGAACCATATAAAGCTGATACGCTCATATTATTGACAGGGAGTCGTATGGAAACTATACGCTCACTTGTTAAGGAGTCGTATGGAATCCATACGCTCACTTGGTTGGAAGGAGTCGTATGAGATCCATACGCTCACTTGGTTGGGAAGGAGTCGTATGAGATCCATACGCTCACTTGGTTGGGAAGGAGTCGTATGTTTGAATAAGTAGACACGTGGCATGTTTGAATAAGTAGACACGTGGCATGTTTGAATAAGTAGACACGTGGCCATCATCAATCTTCTTTGATACGCCATATCTTCCAATAACTGACAAAATCTTCTCGAGCGTCGTGACTGCGGATATGATGGCTGACAGACTGTCAAAACTGACAGTAATGATGGCTTTTACGTTTATGAGAGATGCTGAGCTGTCCTCGTAAAAGACAAAACCGACTCTTCGAAAACCTATACGACGGCTAGTCTTCATTGAACAACTGTCTTTGCACAAAAGACGAAGTGTCAGATTCATCCTTTATTAAATACATGCTGTGCTGTCATCTCAGAAAATAATAAAATATTCATTGAGCGTACGGCCTTTAGATGAGCGTATGGCCTTGACTGAGCGTATGGCCTTGAGCGTATGGCTTGGACTGAGTCTTGTGTCAGCGTGTCATAATTTTCACACCCTACAAGACCCCCTTCAAAGTTTTCGAACTTTATGAATTTCAAAAGTTCGAAATTACTTTGAACTTTAAAGTGAGAATAAGTCCTGATACGCTGGCATGAGTTCGTTATCTTCCTCAATATCAGTCCAAATCTTTAGGGATTTTGTTTAAAGAATATCCGCCGTTTGAACTTCTTCCTTTCTTCTATAAATAGGTCTTCCAAAACCTATTTTACTTCTTTACCACAGCTTTTGCTTTCGAGAGAGAAAAGTGCTTTCAGAAACTCGAAATCCTTCTTCCCCTTCTTCGTCTTCGACTCAACCTCCATTAATGGCGCCCAAGGCTGATGCTTCTGCGAAAGGAAAGGGGAAAGCCCCTGAAGAGTCATCTCATCCTGCCGTCGACACTGCTACCACCAAGAAGACGGCCAGTCAGCGTATTTCACGCAGTGAACGGCCATTGAAACCTCTTTATGGTGAGGACGAAGATGATGAACAAATAACTATTCCCTTTTTAGGGCTCTGGTTAGAACAAAACTCAGAAAACGTATCCCTCTTTAGGGTCAATACGTCAGCAAATACGCTTCCCTTTTTAGGGTTTAGCCATATTCCATGTTTTTCGTTTTTACGAAAAATATGTTTGGAGCCTATATCTGTAAGATACGCATATTTTCGATAGAGATATCAAAATACGCTATCTTAAAAGAATATGCTATGTCAAATTGTCTCATTGAAATATGCTAACTCCTGTGTTAGCGTAATTTTTGATGATCATCTTGTCAACCATACGCTGATACGCTCAAACTGATCATAAACTGAACTTTTAAAATCATTCACTTAAAGATAAACTGAGCATATACCGAACCTTGAGTCTGCCATACGCTTAAGGAAAACTGAGCGTATGCTGAACCTTGAGTCTGCCATACGCTTTAAGAAAAACTGAGCGTATGCTGAACCTTGAGTCTGCCATACGCTTTAAGGAAAACTGAGCGTATGCTGAACCTTGAGTCTGCCATACGCTTAAAGAAAACTGAGCGTATGCTGATCCTTGAGTCTGCCATACGCTTAGTAAGAATTGAGCGTAATTTGAACTGTACGCTTAGTAAAACTAAGCGTATATTAAATTTTATACTCTCTCGATTTTGAAGATTTTTAATACTTTATTCTTCATTTGCAGTGGATATTCTGGCTCAGGAAGCAGAATTTGAAGGAAGTATGGGAAATAATTATAGAAGTGATCTATCACATGTTCGTTTTCCCCAATTTGACGGACCTTCCACAAGAATAGCTCTGTTGACCAATCAGGAAGATGATACTTTGCTGAACCTGATGAGTGGACTGCCGTTACAGAGTGTAGATGGTGTTGCCCATTTGAAGCCAGCATTCCTTTTTGGAGATGCTATTGACATGAATTCTTAGCCTGCTCTTGACAAAGTAGCATACTCTTATCACAGGGATGGTGATGTAAATCAACCTATGTATTTGACTGGTTTGACAAAGAGTATCAACATAGCCCGTTTATTCCATTCGGGCCAGCAAAGACAGATGAAGTGGGATATTACTCCATCCCGACAAGCTAAGGCTGGGTGGATTGGATATCGTCAAGGAAGGTTCCGTAGTGGTACTGAACCACATGTCACATCTCTGCGAGGACTATTACTTGCCACCATCCCTTCTGAGGACTCGGCACTGCTGAAGCCAGTCAGAGTCCCAATTTTTGCCAACGAATTTGCTCAATTAAAGAATGCCATCTACTCAAAATAGTCAATGAGGCTGACTGGTCTAGTAAATCCAGAGAACACTAGATGGACTGCTCTAGTGAGATAGATTTTGCATAACTTCGGTGCACAGTTGAAGGCGATAGGTTTATATGATGCTATTAAGTGTACTGCTTATGGTTTCAAACCAAACCCGGATCTGTTTTTGGCATTAGCGGAGAGATATAACTATCGGACCGGCACCTTCATGACCCCAAAGGGCGAGATGGGATTCGCCCTTCATGAAATGGCATATATATCTCAGCTACCAACAGCAGATTTGCCATATGAAGAATATATCCCTTTTGTTGATGAAATAAATAAGATTTCTGCAGCCAACCCACTAATTCTTTATGTATTTGAAGAATTAATGTGTCATTACAGCATCTGTAAAGCTTTTTATAAGGGACAAGGTGGAGAGGGGGACTCCAATTGCTATTCTTCGAAGTGGATGGCTTATTTGTTTCAAGGCCGTACTGACGAAATTCAGAAGAAGAAAAAGACCGATCAGTATGTCGGTAAATTCAAGTCCTTGAGTCAAGCCGAGATTAACAGATTAATCTGGGAGACTAATCATGACGACATTGTCGTCGAAGAAGACATCGACAGCTACAAGGCCGGTGATAGGTTAGAAACCTATATTAAGCAGGGTGGCCGAGAATTGTCCGCTGAAGGTCATCTGGCCGGATTCATATCTCTTTGGCTGAGGAAATTCGTAGTTCCTAGCACCTGTTCGGCAGACAGGATGCACAGAGGAGTCGTCTTCGCAGCAGTCCGTCTGGTTTTTGGGTATAAGATGGATCTATTAACGGCAATGACCTGCCGTCTGAATGCCGGATTAAGGGCATACACAGATAGGATGTTCGAATTGGCACGGAAGAGCCTGACGTTATTTCCTCGGGTAGAAATGCCCTTTACATACTTGTTTGGATGGCTGCTTCTACATTTTGAATCCTTGATGAGTGCTGGAATGGCTAGACCAGATGATACTTTCCTTGAAAGGTACAAGCACATACCGAAATGGAGATATGACACTTTAACCGATTGCAGAACCATCTTGAACAGGGGAGAACTATGGAGCTTCACCTGTGTTCCTCCCCCTGTTGGTTATGAGACCATGCCCGGGAGATTGATTGACGACGTTGGTGCTAATGAGTTGGATGATGTCCAACATGAATGGCTAAAGAGAATCAGGCCATCTCATTTAATTTGCCGCCGTGACAACATCACATATCTAGAGCCATATCTTCCGAGCAGATTTGCTCGTCAATTTGGTTACGATCAGTTGCATGTGGGCAATGCAACGACGTGTTTTGCTCATCAAGGCGGATTGGTTGATGGTGCCAGAGCTTGGCTATATTACATTGCCAAAGGTACAGGGGCTACCTTTTCTATGCCAGATCCGGTCAACTATCGGAGAGGAGCTAAGATATTGGCATCCTATGCCAGATTTTATGTATCAGCTAATACCTTTGATGAAAAATTTAGCATCTTAGGTAAAAGCTTTATTCATATTGAAAAGAAATCAACCAAATCTGCCTTGCCTAGGGATTGTCACGACAAAGAAGATCCTCTGGCCACCGATGAAGTTGATGATGATGTTTTGGAAACTTTCTTCTCTGATGACCTTCATCAACCATTGCATGTGCCTATCGGGAGTGCTGAAGAGAGTATATCTGTTGATAATACACCAAAGAGGAAGAGGAGTAAAGGAGCTGCGGGTCCTGCCGCAAAAAGAGCTACTCGAGCAGAGACTCAAAGTCGCAGAGGAATTACTATTCTCGGGAATTCTCCTGTTTCTGAACGAGTCAGAGATGTTGATGAAGCAGGTTGTGATCCAATAGACAATTATCCTAGTGTTCCTTTAACCAAAAGAATAGGAAGGAAAGTAATAGTTTCAAAAACTAAATCCGTAATTTGTCTGGATGCAGAGATTCCCACCGATCGTGCTATGCGATTGGCCGCATAAAAGCAAGCTGCTTTTGATTTTTCTGTAAAGACAGAAGAAGAAGAAATTCCTAAAACTGCTGGGTCTTCTAGGCCTTCTGATATAGGCTCAGTTCCACCAATGGCCGATGATACGCAGGAAATTAGTCAACCTGCGGTAGAGGCCGAGCATCAGACTGAAACGGCTAATGACTTACTGATTTCGGGAGAATCAGTGAAAGAAGCCACTCCTCTCAATCCAATTGCTGAAGCTTCAGAGAGTGAACAAGTTGACTATGAACCATCGTCTGATCCTTCTGGAGAAGAAGACATGGAGATAGACGATGAATCACTGTCAAAAACACCAATCGATGCACTGAAGACCATTGGTCAACACTCAGGGTTGACACCAGAGCCGGAGAGGCATATAGAAGTTCAAATTCCTAGTACGTCTGGGGCGGGAAGCAGTGAAATAAATCCCGTGTCAGAAAGTACCTTGAACAGACTAAGAGCCGGGCTGAATGATCCGAAGGGAACTGAATATGAACCAGCTCCAGGTAATATTTTATTCATCAAAATTTTGTCTTGTCTCTGCTTTATTGTCTTTTGATCATGCTTCTTTCATTCCAACAGCTGTAGGAACTGCACCGGCTATGAGTTCTACTCAAGCCCCACTTATTCAAACTGAAGTGGGTGAGGGGAGTTCCCATCTGCCGAGTTCTCCAAAAGTACTAACTTCAGCTCCAAGAATAGAGGCTCCTCCTGCTCCTTCCCCTACTATTGCAGCGACTCCCAGTTTTGACACAGAGATAGCAAAAGTCATGGGGATGTATTCAGATATTATTTATACATATCTGGATACATATTCGAGGCGACTCATGAAAGATGAGACTATGCCCTTTTCGAGTCTTCGAGAGGCGACTAGTTTCCTACGTTCAGCCTTGAGACAATCTGGTTATGAGGCTCAATGTGTCTTCTTTGAACATCTCTTGAATGATTTAGAAGCCAACATCCAAAAATATTGGGAGATTAAAAAGGAAGATATTAATTCTCTGACTGCGGCTGAGATTGCTCAATTGGAGAACGAAGCTCAAGCTCAGCACATTGCTCTGACAGAATTCCTTGCTCAGTCTTCCAAAGAGCTAATGGCGAAAGACGAAGAAATAATAAGTACTCGTCAGAATATGGAACGTTTAGAGCAAGATGAAGCGTCAAAAGCTGAAGAACTTAGAAAGCTGAGGGAAGAGCTAGCTCGTATTCAGGAGCAAATTACCTCTGTGGAAACAGAACAATCAAAGATTGCTACTGATCGTAAATCTGCAGCTGAACGCTGTCAAGTTTTACAGTAGGAGCAAGAATTGATGCAAACTAATCAGATTGAGGAGACCAATCGCCGTAGCTCTATTATTGTAGAATATGACCAACAGATGATTGGAGCAGAAACAGCAGAGCGAATCAAGAAAGCTCATGATGAAAAGATGAATAATATAATCGTTCGTATTCAGGAGATCATTACTCCTCCTAAATAATTCTTTTACATTTATCATGTATTGAAGTTTTGATACCCATTTGTAATCAATGTTCTGATTTTGATTAAAGAAATGAACATCTTGACTTGATTTCAATTTTGTGGATGATGTTTTTTGTAGAAAACATGTTCAGAGGTAAATAATACATGATATATTTCAATAGAATAGAATATACAAATAAACTTTGTAACTCTATCACGATACTAAACCAAAGATTTTTAGTTTAATACTGATTAGAAAAAATAGAATTCAGATATAAAGATATCTTTAGATTCTATTTTCCATGATCTTTGGATTCGAAAATCAAAAGACGAGATATCATTTTCATAGAATAGAAAATATGATACATACTGAGATAGAAAATTCAGAGGTAATATGGACATGATTTTCTATTCAAGATCTTTATTAAAACCACTGGGATCTAATAAAACAAAATATCAAATTCTCTGGGAAGATGATACATGGTGGAATATCAGTTTCCTCTGGGGATAACGATATCGAAATAACTTTTGTAGAAAAGAATTTTATATTTGCTGGGGAATGATGAAAATATTATACATAATATTTCTTTAAGAATTTGCCATTGATAGGCATCATCATGACTTTCCCATCCATAGAGGCAAGCTGGTATGCTCCGTTAGAGAAGACTTTGTTTACTACGAATGGGCCTTCCCATTTCGTGTCAAATTTGCCTTTGCTCATATGTGTCATGGTCATAGGACGTCTGACAGTAAGGACCAGTTCTTCCTTCTGATATGCTCTGACTTTGACTTTTCGGTTAAAAGCCTTTGAGATTCGGGCCTGATACAGCTCGATATTTTGTTGAGCATACAATCGTTTTTCATCTAGAGCTTCCAATTCTTGAAGTCGAAGACGATCATTGTTTTCTGTTGTAAGTTCATTGGAGATTGCAATTCTCAGAGAAGGAATCTGGATCTCAAGGGGGAGAACAGCTTTACACCCATACACTAAAGAGAAAGGCGTACATCCGGTCGCATTACGAATTGTAGTGCGGTAGGCCCATAAACATTCACCAAGCTTCTCACTCCAGTTGTGTTTGTTGGAAGAAACAAACTTTTTCAAGAGTTTGATGATTGTTTTATTGAAAGCTTCTGCCAATCCATTAGCTGCTGGATTATATGCTGTAGAAGCTAAATTATTGATCCGATGGTCGTCGCAGAATCGAGTAAATTTCTGACTGACGAACTGCGGTCCGTTATCATAGATAATACGCCGAGGAACACCAAATCGATAGATAACATGATGTTTGACGAAGTTGATAACACTAGAAGTTTTGACTTCAGATAACGGGATTGCTTCAGCCCATTTGGAAAAGTAATCAGTTATTGCTAGAATAAACCGATGTCCTCTTGATGATGGTGGGTTGATGGGACCAATGACATCCATGCCCCAAGCTTCAAAGGGCCATGATGCCGCTGTTGGGTGTAAGAATTCTGACGGTTGATGAATAAAGTCCGCATGAATTTGACAGGCTTTACATTTTCGAGCATATTGAATAGCGTCAGCCACCATCGTGGGCCAATAATAACCCATACGTCGGATACGATCTTGAAGTTTAGGACCTGGTTGATGAGCTCCGCAAATACCATCATGTGCTTCACGGATTATCTGTTGTGCTTCTTCACCAGCAATGCATCGGAGGAGAAGACCGTCGTAAGACCGACGATATAATGTCTTCGTAGTATGATTATAATAGAATCTGAGAGATCGACGCCGGATAGACGCTGCTTCACTCCGATTATCGGGAAGTATGTCATACAAAACAAAGTCTAGAAACGGGCGTCTGCAGTCTTCAGTTATGGCTTCTGTTTCATTAGAAAAGACATATTCCATAGTAGAATCGGAAGAAGACGAGGATATGTTGTCAAACTTTAATCCAGCATCAAGGTTGAGAGAATTTTTGTCTGGTTTATAGGGAAAAGCCAAAGCCAAATTATTCTCAACACAGAATAGTTCTCGATTATAAACCACTATCACTTGCTGATGTCTGATTGGTATAGCTAATACAGCAGCAAGATTAGCTAAAGCATCAGCTTCTGCATTATAGGCTCGTCGAACATGTTCAATCAAGAAACCTTCAAAAGATGAGGCTATAGAGAGTGCTGCTCGATGATAAGGTATCAAATCCTGATGACGAACTTCATACGTTCCTCTGATTTGATTGATGATAAGCTTGGAGTCTCCATAAACTTCCAAATATTAAATATCTAGATGTTTAGCAAGTTGAAGGCCGATGAGCAATGCATTGTATTCGGCTACATTGTTTGAACATGATTGATCCAGAGAATAAGCCCTCTGAATAGTTAGACCTTCTGGGGATACAAGAACAATCCCAACTCCAGCGACAATATCGCCGTTAGGACCTATTCTAGATGCTCCATCAAAGAATAGACGCCAGGTAGGAATTTCTTCAGAAACCAGATTTGAATCCAAAACTTCATCTGGGATCTCATCATATAATTTAAAATCTTCTGGAATCGCATGAGCAGCCAGAAAATCAGCAAGAGCCTGTTCTTTAACTGACTTCTGAGGAATATAATGCATGTCGTATTGAGCTAACAAGATTCCCCAATTAGCTAGTCTGGAATTGAGAATACCAGGTTTCTTCATCATAATCCTGATGGGATTCACTCTGAAAATGATGTGAATCGTTTGACCGATAATATAATATCGCGTTTTCTGAACAGCAAACATTAATGCTAGGCATTCTTTCTCGATTGGAGAATAACGCGGTTCAGTACCTGTCATTGTGCGACTGAGATAATAAATAGCCTGTTCATGGCCATCTTTATTTTTCTGGGCAAGTAATGCACCAAGAGAATGATCCATGGCTCGAACATATAGAAGGAATGGTATTCCCGAGACGGGAGGTACCAAAACTGGAGGGTTCATGAGATACTGTTTAATATCGTCAAATGCTTTTTGACATTCTTTGTTCCAAACGAAAGATACACCTTTCTTCAGAAGTTTGTTGAATGGTCTGCAGCGTCCTGATAAGTTGGAAATGAATCTCCTGATATAAGAAATTTTTCCTTGAAATCCTCGTAGCTCTTTTAAGGTGCGTGGAGGACGCATCTCTTGAATGGCTTTGATCTTCTCGGGATCCACGTGTATACCTTTAGCGGTAATGACGAAGCCGAGAAATTTACCACTAGAGATGCCCAGGAAGGACTTAGTAGGGTTCATTTTAAGTTGATGCTGACGCATTAAATCGAAGATAGTCTTCAAATTTTGGATATGATCCTCCTTTTGTCGACTTTTGACTGCAATATCATCAACATAGCATTCGACTATTTTCCGGAGATGTTCGCAAAATATAGTGCTCATTGCTCGCTGATATGTTACACCTGCATTCTTGAGACCAAACGGCATCACTGTATAACAGTATGTACCGATCGACGTTCTGAAGGAAGTGTGTTTTTTATCATCTGGAAACATTTTGATCTGGTTGTATCCCGAATACCCATCCATGAATGACATTCGTTCGAAACCACATGTATTATCGATCATGACATCAGTAATTGGAAGAAGAAACTCGTCTTTAGGACAAGCTGCATTGAGATCGCGAAAGTCTATACAGACTCAGATCTTGCCAGTCTTTTTAAGGACAGGAACGATGTTAGCCACCCATTCAGGATGTTGTTCCTCTCGAATAAATCTAAAAGCCATAAGCTTGTTGACTTCAGCTTCAATCGCATCCATGATGTCCGAACGAAATCGTCGCTGTTGTTGTTTGACCGGTTTAGCATTTGGCATGATATTGAGTTTGTGCATTGCAATCTTTGGATCTAGTCCTGGCATATCCTCATAACTCCAGGCAAAGACATCGATATAATCACGAATAAGTTTAATCATGTCTTGTTTATCTATTTCTGAAAGACTTTCACTGATGAATATTGGTTTAGGAGACCCTTCTTCACCAACATCAATTTGGATCAGTTTATCTTCAGTAGGAGGTTCCCTCTGCTCGAACCTGAATTCCCATTGATTATCTAATCTTTGAGCCCATTGTTCCGATTCGGGTGATATTTCAAAATCATCTTCATCTTCATCATTTTCTTGCGGGCCACCAACGGAGACCATATTGATGGATAAAATAGAGCGATGGAGATCGCCAATACTCGTGTCAGAATCCCAAGAGAGGGAATCAGAAGACTCAGATCGTTCGTCTTCATCTGATTTTGAATCTTCATGAACAATGTTGATAAAGGAAGTAGGAGCAATGTAACCTAAACCACATTTTGTCCTTTCGTATTTTAAAGGAGGAATTCGAACAGGCATTCTTCTTCCTTTTTCCTTATTGAGACTGGTTCTAAAGTCATAACCCATATTCTTGATAATATTTTGGATTGCTGACTGTAGCGACGTAGTTGTAACCTTCCAGTATCGTCGTTTATGTCATCTTCTTCCAAGTTAGGAGGATTCTGGGGTCCTTTATAAAAGAAAATTGGATTTTCTCCCTTCTTTCTAGCAGGGACCACGAAGTATAATTTTTGTATGGATTCCAATGATACGTCTATATGAAGAGTTTGAACAACCCCTATAGTTAGTGACTCTAAGCTATCTAGCAATTATAAATAACTTTGTACATGATTACAGACATCAATATACTGCAAAGGAGATGCTTCATTAATATTAGATACTGTATTTACAACAGAAGGCTGAGCCTTATCACACTTAGTCAAATTAATGACAAAAGGGGGAAAGGAAGAGCGATCAGAAGTTTTGTTTCGATTAAGATCGATAACAAAAGGCTCAAAAGAGGTGAGCTCCCTTAAAGAAGATCGTGGATAAGTAGTACGTCCACTGACTGGAATGACTAGAGTATCTGATCTAGCCTGAGAAGGTGGAGGGGGAGTGATACGTCCACTGACAGGAATTATCAGTGAGCCTTGTGGAGCCTGGGCAGGTGATGAAGTAGTACGTCCACTGACAGGAATTATCAGTGAGCCTTGTTCAGATGATTTAACAGATTGCGGAGGAGTGATACGCCCTTTTACAGGAATAACAAAAGTGTCAACTTTTGCTATCTCATCATCATTATCCATAGCTTGTAAAACTTTTGAGTATTCATCTTTGTACATGCGAGCGTCATTGAAGTAAGCTTCAACTCCTTTGAATGGATAGAGATCTGCAACCTCCTTTTGAACTTCTCCATTATCATCAACATATTTGAAGCACTGATGAAGAGTCGAAGGAACGACATTATGTTCATGCAAGAATGGCTCCCCAATAGAGCATTGTATGAGCAACCATGATTGTCGATGATGTAAAAAGTAACTTTAGTGCGAAGATCGCCTATTTGAAATTTGAGGCGAATCTTGCCCAAAGGCTCGCTTTTTCCTTGATTGAATCCCAAGATGGTAGTGATAGTGCTGGAAAGACTATGCACAGGTATTTCAGTGCATCTAGCATAGCTTTTGGCATAATACTGAGAGCGGATCCTGGATCAATCAGGAGACGATCAACCTTCATAGAATCAATATATCCTGTATGATACAAAGGACGGTCATGTCGATTATCCTCTAGCAGCATATCGTCCTGCGTAAAGGTAATGTTTGGAATAAATTCCAATATATTATGGCAATGAGAAACAGATTCTGTTTCCAACTTCTTGAGAAGAGTTAAGCAGGTTTCTGCTTGCAGCAGTGCTTCACTTAGAGTTTCTCGAGTCTCTTTAGAGAGGCGTAAGAGCTCGAAGATTGATAATTTAGCTGGAGTATTGGCTAGTTGAGCCAATATATCAAAATTATAAGGCTTTTCAAGTCCTGTAGGAGATGACTTCTTCAATGGTTTGTCGAAGCGAACTTGTTGTTTGCCTTTGTCAACTGCTGTTGGTTTAGAAGGAACTGTCTCAACAGGAACATTTGAAGGCTCTTCAGTAGAGACTGGTGTTGGAGCTGTCACCGGAGGGACATCAGAAGTTTCTTTAGGAATTTCAGCATAATCTTTCAGATATATTTTTCCTGACCGAGTTCCAGCATGGACTTCAACTTCAGATTCTGGTTCAGGGTCTATGGAAACCATGTTGCAATTCTTTATCTTGCTCTTGGTTCTTTTATGTTTGATGAGAGCTTCATTCCAGAAACCAAGGCCAACACGAGATTGATTATGCCTCATAGTGATGGCTAAAGGTGCTCGGAGTCCCTTGCCTGCGTTCAAACCAGGAGCAGTGGCTAGATCATAACCCATCTTCGCCATCAATTTACGAGATTGTGAACTGTATAGATAAAAAGCAGGCTTGTATCTATCTTCAGATTGAGGTACAGATTTTATCTCCGTAGGGAGTGAATTTCCTGCCAAGATGAAAGTAGAGGTTAGGTAAAAATCGAGTGTGAAACTAGAAGTCACATTGCATGACTTAGTCTTCCCGAGCTTCTTTTTAGATGATGGAGTTTTTCGAGAAGAAGGGGAGGATGTCTCAAACTCCGTCATTAAATCAGGATGAATCCACATGATCTCTCCTTTCTTAGTTGTGACAGGAACAAGTCCGTCATTCTGCGCTGGTGGGATGTTTACAACTTCGAGAGTTGCTTTGGGGATAGGAACAATCCCACTTTCTACCATTAAGGGAGGGAAGTCACCGAACTGCATTGAAATTACATTTGCTGTGACTGTTTTGTCTTTGGGTGTTAGTGTCACAGCTCCTGATTTAATCATCTCTTGAATCTTCCCTTTCAATACATAGCAAGACCGGATTGTATGACCCAGCATTCTATGATATGGATAATATTTTGGATGATCTGTCTTATTGGCTTCATCAGGCTTTTTAATTTCTTGCAATTGAATCTTATTACCTTTGAGCAAGCATTCAAAGATACCCTGAACATCGTCATCGTCGAAAGAATATTCTTCCTTCGGTCGAGGAGGTCTCTGTTGTTGATTTGTTGGAGCTGGAGTAGCTTGGGTAGTCTTTACCTCTTGACTACTGCTTTGGAGATTGACTTCAAGAGCTTCTTTCCCTTTCCGATTGTTGGGTCGAGTACTATTGCTAGCACTCTGATTTGATTCCTTGGGAGCCATTTGTACCCCCAGACCCCTGAAGGTTTCAGCACTGACCTCGGCAGCCTTGGCACTAACAATGAAAGAAGGCCAATCTTAGAACTGAGTGGAACCTGTCCACATGCTGATAATTGGTAAGAGATTCGACTTACAAGTGTCGATAGTAGCAGCATCGGGAGTTCCGAGAGGCATTTTGAGGGCTTCTCTTCTGAATCTTTCAATGAAGTCCTCGGTGGTTTCGTTATTTTTCTGTTTAATTCTTATGAGGGCTGACATGGTCATGTCATTAAGCCCTTCATAGAACCGTTCAAGAAACATTTGCTTGAAACCGGCAAATGAAGTAATGCACCCATCAGGGAGACTTCTATACCATTCATAAGCCGTTCCTTTGAGACACCCAACAAACACCCGAGTAAGGAGGGCGTCACTTGATTGCAGTTGATCAGTCATTACTTCAAAGTGATTAATGAACTGACTTGGGGAGGTTGTCCTATCAAAGAAAGAGATGGTTGGAGGTTTGTATTTTGGTGGATACGATACCTGCTTCCATTTTATTGGGTAAGGTTGCTTGATACCTAACCTTTGCAAACCATCCTTCTGTTTAAATACCTCGAATTGAGTTCGAAGATTCCTTAACTCTTCAGTAACAATTCCAGAAGATTGGGGAGTTGTAACTTGTTGAGTGTAATTAGGAGGAGGGACTGCAGCATATGTACCACCCCCAGCTCCAGACTGACTTGGAGTGGGTTGTACAGGAACATTAGATTGTACCCCCGAAATAGTAGAAGGTTCCGGGTTTGGAACAATAGGAGTTTTTAATACAACTGGAGGGGCTGTATGTTGGACTTGCTGAGTTTGATGCTGAGCTTGCATAAGAGTGTGCATAGCATTCAATGTATCTGCCATAGCTCGCAACTGTTGTTCTAAGGAAGAAATCCTTTGTTCATGAGCTTCGGTACTAGTTGAAGGTTCATGATTGCCCTCTGCCATGTAAGTAGTAATCATTCGAGGAATAGATGATGAAACAGTCTGTTCTGAATCATCACTGTGTGAGTCGGTATCTTTCCCGGGACTATTTACGGGAGTCAATACTGGAAAGTTAGATTCTCCAAGGAAGTCCTCTGTGATCTCCGGATTACCACTTGGATGAGAAGAAGAGACTCTGGCCAAGGCTCCGGTCCTGGATCGGGTGCCGAGATAAACACCATCTTCAGAGTCTGATATAGCATCAGACCGTATGCTACCCCCAATATTTCTGGAGGTCATATTGACAGAAGCATAAAGAGGTTCATCTTCATCCAACATTGGTTCATATTGAATCCGTTCGAAAACAGACTGTCTTTTGGGTGAACAACAACACTGAATCACAACTCGAGGTTGGAAGTTGCAACCATGCTTTTCATGGCAAATATGAGCAATATCATAGCCTGATGGAGTGTCAATTCTCCGTTTATTTTGTAAATACTCCCGGAGATCTGTAGGTACAGATTGGGAAGTACTTGAAGATAGTTTTTGTGTAGAAACTTATCTTTTGTTCTTCTGTCTTCTCGGTTCTTGAGTGTATAAAGACTGATTAATTTGAGCCACATAGTTCTTGGCATATTCTGCATCAGGGTCTAATATACTTGTCTCAGTGGAACCGAGACGATTCTGATTAAGCTTGTTACGAAGATCCGTAGGAGATCTGACTTTGGTATCAGTCTTGGATACTTGTAATTTGCCTTTCTCAGATCGAGAAATTTGGAGAAAAGGAAGATGGGTATTATTCCGACTGGGAGTCGGTAATAATCCATCTTTAGAGGAATTAGCCAAAAGGCGTTTTGCTTTGTTTGATCTAGTAAGAGTACTGGTCAAATTAACTCCAGAGGTAAAAACCTTAAGAGTAGAGGAGTTGACTAAAGAGTCTTTCTCCTTGATTGGCACAAGATGTGCAAGTTGAGGGGGAATCATTTGTATGTTCTGTGGAAGAGAACCCCCAGCTTGATTTTGAGAAACAGTCAAAGGACTATATCTGTTAGCATACGCTGACTTCAGTTTGGACTTCTGGTCATACGCTGTCTTTTTATTAGCATACGCTGGCTTTGGCTTAGCGTACGCTGCATGATGTTGGCTTTTGTACGCTGCCTTTACCGTACGCTGCCCTTTAAATGCCATACGCTCCGAGTCATCAATGGCTAAAGAGCTGACTGCTGTCGTAAGAGTAGAGGGAGAAGGGACTTTGACATGTCCAGAGATGGTTTTCCTTGTACACGCTGACTTGGTTAAAGAACCAACTTTGTCAGCGTGACTAGGAGAAGCCACTGTTGCCGTGTTCAGAGAAGCTGAAGTGTGCTTAGTCGTAGTTGAAGACGTGTTCTTGTCAGCGTGAGAAGTGACAGAAATGTCTCGGTCTGTTGAAGAAGACTTAGGGACATAGACAGAGCGTCCCTTCTTCTTGGCAGCAGGAAGAGCGGAGGAAGCAGTGCGGCCCTCCTTCGCCTTGAGCATTTCTTCATAAGCAGATTGGTCGAATTGTACGACCATCGTCTTCTTCGTCAAGCCGATCGACGAAGTATCGCATTGAGTTGTTGCTATCTCGTTGGAGGAGACAGCTTTCCCCAGCAGTATCGCCAATTTGTTTTCCATAAATAAATTCACTTTATTTATTTTGTATCTGAGAAAATTACAACTGTAGGAATCTAATCTAGAAGACGATTACTTTATCCCTTGGACGATGCGGTGAAGAAAACTCAAACTTTGAAGAACTTGGACAGCAACTGGGCAATCTCTCTGTTCTCTCTGAAATTGACTGTAGTGTCTGATGAAGATGAAGAAACTCTCTTTTATAGAGTTCTGGATAACTGTCCTTAAGCATACGCTCAGGTGGTTACTTGACGTGTGCATAACTGCAGGGACGCGTGGCGAATTCTGATGGAGACACATTAGCGTGCGATTGAAAGTAGTGGAGCATATTTCGAAGAGATTGATGGCATGAATGCCACGTTGCATAACTTCTGAAGAAGTGGATAACTGAGTGCAGGACACGTGAGAACGTATATTAACTGCACGTTGAAAATCATTCTGGACATAACTGCTGTGATACGCTGCCTTAGAAGAAGAGTCATACGCTAGCTTTTGAAGGCACATGTCTTGCATACGCTTACTTGGACAATGTAGAACCATATAAAGCTGATACTCTCACATTATTGACAGGGAGTCGTATGGAAACTATACGCTCACTTGTCAAGGAGTCGTATGGAATCCATACGCTCACTTGGTTGGGAAGGAGTCGTATGAGATCCATACGCTCACTTGGTTAGGAAGGAGTCGTATGAGATCCATACGCTCACTTGGTTGGGAAGGAGTCGTATGAGATCCATACGCTCACTTGGTTGGGAAGGAGTCGTATGAGATCCATACACTCACTTGGTTGGGAAGGAGTCATATGAGATCCATACGCTCACTTGGTTGGGAAGGAGTCGTATGTTTGAATAAGTAGACACGTGGCATGTTTGAATAGGTAGACACGTGCATGTTTGAATAAGTAGACACGTGGCCATCATCAATCTTCTTTGATACGCCATATCTTCCAATAACTGACAAAATCTTCTTGAGCGTCGTGACTGCAGATATGATGGCTGACAGACTGTCAAAACTGACAGTAATGATGGCTTTTACATTTATGAGAGATGTTGAGCTATCCTCGTAAAAGACAAAATCGACTCTTCGAAAACCTATACGACGGCTAGTCTTCATTGAACAGCTGTCTTTGCACAAAAGACGAAGTGTCAGATTCATCCTTTATTAAATATATGTTGTGCTGTCATCTCAGAAAATAATAAAATATTTATTGAGCGTACGGCCTTTAGATGAGCGTATGGCCTTGACTGAGCATATGGCCTTGAGCGTATGGCTTGGACTGAGTCTTATGTCAGCGTGTCATAATTTTCACACCCTACACTACTCAACAACAATCTCCCAAACCTTCTGGAGAAGGTTCTTTCAACATTCCAGTGAGCGGACGGATCTTCCCACTACCCCAGTTGTCTACTCAAGATACTCTGATCATTCCTGTTGGAGGACGGACTACTCTTTCATCTCAAAATTCAAGGGAGCTCACCTCTTCTGAGCCGTTTGTTATCGATCTTAATCGAAACAAAACTCTCTCTCATTCTTCTTCTCCCCCTTTAGTCATTGATTTGGCTAAGATCTCTAAGGCTCAGTCTTCTTCCAATGTAAATACTGCTACTTTTAAAGTTAATGAAAAGTCTTCATCTTTGCAGTATGCTGATGTGTGTAATTATGTTCATAGTTATTCACATTTGTTAGATGACTTGAGAACAATAACCACGGGAGTTGTACAAACTTTCCATACAGACGTATCCCTAGAATCAGTACAAACTTCATACTTTCTAGTTTCCAGCAGAAAGCCAGGAGACATTTCAATATTCTTTTACAAAGGGCCCCAAAATTCTTTTAACCCTGAAGATGATGACAAAAATGATGATACTGGAAGATTACAACTACGTCGTTATAGTCAGCAATCTAAAGACATCATTAAAAATATGGGTTATGACTTCAGAATTGGCCTCAGTAATGGGAGAGGAAGAAGAATGCCTGTTCGAATCCCTCCTTTGAAATATGGAAGGACGAAATATGGATTGGGTTATATTGCTCCTACTCCTTTTATTAACATTGTCCATGAAGATCCCAAATCTGACGAAGATAAGAGATCTGATTCTTCTAGTACTACCTCTTGGGATTCTGATACAAGTATCGGCGAATTCCACTGCAACATTCTATCTTCCAACATGGTCTCCATTGACTGTTCTGAAGAAAGTGATGAAGACGAAGATGAGTTTGAGATCTCACCTGAATCAGAACAATGGGCTCAAAGGTTAGATAATCAATGGGAGTTTCAGTTCGAACAAAAAGAACCTCCGACTAAAGACAAACTTGTTCAAATAGATATTGGTGAAGAGGGATCCCCCAAACCAATATTCATCAGTGAAAGTCTTTCAGAAACTGATAAGCAAGACATGATCAAACTTATTCGTGAATACATCGATGTCTTCGCTTGGAGTTATGAAGATATGCCCGGACTTGATCCACAAATTGTAACTCATAAACTCAATATCATGCTGAATGCTAAACCGGTCAAGCAACAACAGCGACGATTTCGTCCGGACATTATGGATGCAATTGAAGCTGAGGTCAATAAACTCATGGCCTCTGGGTTTATTAGAGAGGAACAACATCCTGATTGGGTGGCTAATATAGTTCCTGTCCTTAAAAAGACTGGCAAGATCAGAGTATGCATAGACTTTCGTGATCTCAATGCAGCATGTCCTAAAGACGAGTTTCCTCTGCCAATCACTGATGTTATGATCGATAATACTTGTGGGTTTGAACGGATGTCATTCATGGACGGGTATTCTGGGTATAATCAGATCAAAATATTTCCAGATGACGAGAAGCACACTTCTTTCAGAACGCCGATCGGTACATACTGTTATACAGTGATGCCATTCGGTCTCAAGAATGCAGGAGCAACTTATCAACGACCTATGAGCATTATATTCCGTAAAAATTTGCAGAAAACAGTCGAATGCTACGTTGATGATATTGCAGTCAAAAGTCGACAAAAAGAGGATCACATCCAAGATTTGAAGACTATATTTGATCTAATGCGTAAGCATCAATTAAAGATGAACCCTACTAAGTCCTTCTTAGGCGTCTCTAGTGGCAAATTTCTCGGCTTCGTCATTACCGCTAAAGGTATACACGTGGATCCCGAGAAGATCAAAGCCATCCAAGAGATGCATCCTTCACGCACCTTAAAAGAGCTACGAGGATTTCAAGGAAGGATTGCTTATATCAGGAGATTCATCTCTAATCTTTCAGGACGCTGCAGACCATTCAATAAACTTATGAAGAAAGGTGTTTTTTTTGTCTGGAATGATAAATGTCAGAAAGTATTCGATGATATAAAACAATATCTGATGAGCCCTCCAGTATTGGTACCTCCTGTTTCAGGAATACCATTCCTTCTGTATACCCGAGCAATGAGTCATTCACTGGGAGAATTGCTCGCTCAAAAGAATAAAAATGGTCATGAACAAGCCATTTACTACCTCAGTCGTACTATGACCGGAGCTGAACCTCGATATTCACCGGTCGAAAAAGAATGTCTAGCCTTGATGTTCGTTGTCCAAAAGACGCGACATTATATCATGGGTCAGACTATTCATGTCATTTCCCAGATCAATCCTATACGGATCATGATGAAGAAACCCAGTGTTTTGAATTCTCGATTGGCTAACTGGGGAATCTTACTTGCTCAGTATGACATGCACTATATTCCTCAGAAATCAGTCAAAGGACAAGCTTTAGCCGATTTTCTGGCTGCTCATTCAATTCAGAAAATTCAAAACTCTATGATAAAATCCCAGATGAAGTCCTAGATTCAAACCAAATTGCTGAAGAAAATCCTACTTGGCGTCTATTCTTTGATGGAGCCTCGAGAATAGGTCCTAATGGTGATATTGTCGCTGGGGTTGGAATCGTTCTTGTGTCGCCAGAAGGTCTTGCTATTCAAAGAGCTTATTCTCTCGATCAACCATGTTCAAACAACGTGGCTGAGTACAATGCACTGCTTATTGGTCTTCAACTCGCTAAATATCTGAATATTCAACATTTGGAAGCGTATGGAGATTCTAAACTCATTGTCAATCAGATAAGGAGTAATTATAAAGTTCGCCATCAAGATCTGGTTCCTTATCACAGATCGGCTATATCTATGGCATCTTCATTTGAAGGGTTCTTCATTGAGCATGTTAGACGAGCATGTAACACAGAAGCTGATGCTCTGGCCAATCTTGCGACGGTGTTGGCTATCCCAATTAGACGTCAACAAATGATTGTTGTCTGCAATCGAGAATTATTTTATCTTGAAAACAATCTAACTCTAGGACTTCCAGTTGACATTGAAGAATCAACATCTCATGATGGCAACACAACAAGAGGATTTGGATTTAGTCATAAATTATTATCATCTTCATCTGATTCTAGCATGGAATTTATCTTCAATAATTCAGCTGAGACTCAGAATACGGATAAAGATTGGAGACTTCCTTTCTTAGATTTCGTATTGTATGATATTCTTCCAGATAATCCGAGTGAAGCGGCATCTATCAGACGACGATCACTCAGATTCTATTACAATCATACTACAAAAACCTTATATCGTCGAGCTTATGATGGTTTACTTCTTCGATGTGTTGCCGGTGATGAGGCTCAACAGATCATTCAAGACCGTATTCGACGTATGGGTTATTACTGGCCCACTATGGTATCAGATGCCATCGAATATGCGAGGAAGTGTAAAGCTTGTCAAATCCATGCGGATTTTATTCATCAACCCTCGGAATTTCTGCATCCGACGGCAGCATCATGGCCCTTCGAAGCTTGGGGCATGGACATTATCGGTCCAATCAATCCGCCATCATCAAAAGGTCATCGGTTTATTCTCGCAATAACCGATTATTTCTCCAAATGGGCCGAAGCTATTCCTTTATCTGAAGTCAAGACGTCCAATGTCATCAATTTTATCAAATATTATGTCATATACAGATTTGGTGTTCCTCGACGTATTATTCATGATAATGGTCCACAGTTCGTCAGCCAAAAATTTACTCGATTCTGTGACGATCATCGGATCAACAATGTGGCTTCTACCGCATATAATCCGGCAGCTAACAGATAAGCAGAAGCTTTCAACAAGACCATCATCAAACTCCTAAAGAAGTTTGTCTCTACTAACAAACGTAATTGGAGTGAAAAACTTGGTGAGTGTTTGTGGGCTTACCGGACTACAGTTCGTAATGCTACTAAATGTACACCTTTCTCTCTGGTGTACGGATGCGAAACTGTTCTTCCATTAGAGATTCAAATTCCTTCTTTAAGGATAGCAATCACTAATGAACTTACTACTGAGAATAATGATCGTCTTCGACTTCAGGAGTTGGAAGCTCTGGATGAAAAGCGATTATCTGCTCAACAGAATATTGAATTCTATCAAGCTAGAATTTCAAGAGCTTTTAACAAGAAAGTCAGAGTTCGAGCATATCAAAAAGGGGAACTTGTTTTAACAGTCAGACGTCCTATGACTATGACTCATATGAGCAAAGGCAAATTCGACGCAAAGTGGGAAGGCCCCTATATTGTGAGCAGAGTTTTCTCAAATGGAGCTTATCAACTCTCAGAACTTGATGGTCGGAAAATTATGATGCCTATCAATGGCAAATTCCTTAAAAAGTATTATATATAAATATAGATACTTGTAAATCATCAGACAAGTTTATGTTTATAAATAAAATTTTATTTTAATCATGAATGATAGTACATGATACTAAGGAAGATCACTATCATCCTTCTCTACATTTGGACGGGGACTGCTGCCGTCTTTCTCAAAAATGTGATCAGCAAAAGAGCTAAGAACTTCTTTGCTGGAGCTCACGAGAAACTTGCAGACTGCCATCCTCATGGCTTCCTCTTCTTCAGACCTTCCTGGATCAAGCAGAAAGTCCAGAATATCTCGTAGCGGCTTGGATGCAGAAGAACCTTTGCTTGCTTCTACCTCCTTCGGCTGAACTGGATCAGCAGGGCGTTCTTCAGTGTCCTTCTGAACTTTCGAGACGATTTCAGCCTTCTTGGATGCTTCTTCAGACGACATTTTTATGTTGAAGAGTAGAAGTGTTCGTCCTTTGTTAGATTTCTGCTATATTTATAGACAGAAATTCCTCGAATAATGAAACGACACATTCATCCGATGGTTCGTCCGTTCATTAATACTTGTCGGTTCATCCATTCATTTATTACATTCATCCGACGGTTCGTCCGTTCATTAATACTTGACGGTCCATCCGTTCATTTATTACATTCATCCGATGGTTCACTTGTTCATTATCACCTGACGTTTTGTCCATTCAATATCTTCTATCAATTTATTAAAAAAAAAGTGGGAATTCGTTATTTATCACGTTTTCATAACCTCTAAATAAATGCTGAATCTACCTACTCATTTGTCATTTTCCATCTTTAACCTCTGCATAGAAATCAATCTATTTTCCTTTGAGTTCCTACATATTATCACGTCCATATTACCTCTGATAATATTATGTACTCTAAATCAGAAAAGAAGGTTTCATTATCTATCATGTCCACAATTCATCCAAATGAATACAAATCATTGAGCATAGAAGGATTATCATTTCCATTCTTATATCATCATAAAAAGTCTATTACATTTTCTTAGACTTTCTTACAAATCATAATGGAAATCTATTACAATTTTGGATTTTCATTCTACACACACAATAATAACCTAATAGAGATCTATTTTCCTCCTTGGATCTTCTTTGATGGGTTCGTTGTTTGTTGCAATTCTTGACTGTCTGAGCTCCAGTGGCGACCAGAACAGCAGGAATAAAACTTTGGTCTTATCTCTCAGACGAGAGAAGAACCACAGAGTTCGGCAGCCCGAAGGCGTGTTGCTGCCAATACAACTGGTAGATTAGGAGCGGCCTTTCAGAGGAGACAGGAATGTATCCAACATTGGGATACAATTCCTAGTTCTGCCGTAAAAGGAACTCTACTTCCCGATTTCTCGGGGTAGAGCCGACTCCACTGTCCAACTCTCCGTGTATAAAGGCTCTTCCTACCATCGGAGGAAGACCCTTCTATCCCACGAAGAGTTCTGAGTTGTCTGATTTGCGCATCAAAAGCGCATGAGCTCCCTGATGTTGGTGTCAGAAGACCGCTCCCCACAGCATCCAAATCACCAATGCCAGTTCTGAAAGAATTTTGCAGCCAAGCTTCTGCAGAAAACAGCAAAGAAAAAAGAGATTAATCAAATATCATTTGGCACGCACTGGCCAGTCACGCACACTCTGTTCAGTCAGAAATAAATAAATAAAACAGAAAGCTTATCTTCAACAGTGAAAAGTGGTCTACTATACTGGACTCACCATCAAAATCAAGATCAGAGAACATTGCTATCATCAATTTCTTGTTGAGAATGGAATCTCGCAAAAAGGTCATTCTCAGAAGAAGAAGAAGAATGAAGAGATGAGTATGCATGAAACTCACCTATCTATTTAAAGGACAAAGTGCAAGCCTATTCTTGGAAAAGATCCGAGTAAAAGGCGCTCATAAACCATGGAATGGGTGTCACGTGTGCTTTGGAAAATAGCACAATATTTGAAACATTCAAAGAGTGCAACTTAATGTTCTTCATTAATGCACGCTGTTCGGCATAAAGTTGTACTATATTTTTCAAAGCAGGTACTGATGACCGTACATAGGAAAAGAAGTACAACATTTCTCAAAAAAAGAAAACAGAAGCATAAAAGACACGCTCTATTTTGTGAAGCGACTGAGCTTGGCGCCCAGTTCCTCTACGCTGTTGACCCCCATACGGTGTAACAGAGCATTGAGCGTGTCACGCTGCTCTGCGAGACTGCGCCCATTGGAAGAAGACGAGCCGTACAGACCAAAGTAGCTCAGGAGGTTCTTGGCTAGTTGTGTAGGGTCATCTTTGAACTCGAAAACTAAAGGCTCCGGTTCCTTACCCCCAAGAGTAGGGTCGCCATGGGCACAGAAACCTAACTTTCTTGCTTCTTCTTCAGCTTCTTCCTTTGGAGTCATGTTGACGTAAGATGAACATCAAAGCTAAATTTTCTCCCCGTTTATATAACAGAGCACGCCGGCGGTTCATATTACACCATAAATTGGATGCAATCAGTCTCGAGAAATGAAGAGTCATCATGACATTTAATAAATTCATTTGCATGTTTTCAAAGCATTAAGGAGTAAATATCTCTTTAAAGTCATCTCAGCATGACTAAGTTTATTTTATCACCTTGATTTCAAAGTATTTCGAAATAATTTATCATTTTTCAAAAACTTTGAAGGGGGTTTTGTAGGCCTTCAAAATGAAAGTCACGCTGAGTTGATCAGAACTGAGTCTTAAAGTCACGCAGAAGTGATCAAGACAAATGTTTAAAAATCACGCTAGAGATAGCTCATCATTTGTCAGAAATATTATCATGACTGACAGCACGACAGTCGAAGAATGTCTCCTCGTATGCTACGTATGCACAGAACTCGAGAGATCACAGCCGACTATTGCATGACTTTCAAAATCTTCTTCAATAAGACTCAGCCTTCATCAAATTAGCGTACCAAAAGAACTTCTTGTCATTTAATGCGACTGACAAAGTAATCACTGTCAGAGATTTTGTGTCAGTTGAAGCACGTCGAATCAAGACAGCTGGCAGTCCTGCCTCAATCGAGCGTGGATTATGTTCCTTCCTCAAGTCTGCGTATATTTTGAGCTTTCTGTCTCAAGTTTGCGTAGCTTCTGAAGTTTCCCCCCTCAAGTCTGCGTGGGTATTGAAGCTTTTTGCCCCAAGTCTGCGTGGATCCTGAAGTTTCTTGCCCCAAGTTTGCGTGGATTTTGAAGCTTTCTGACCCGAGTCTGCGTGGATTTCGTCCTCAACGAACCTGCGTGGATTTCATCAAATTGGAGTACGTGGCAGCTATGCCACTGATCTCTCGCATGCATGTCCTGTAACTTGCACACGACTCATGTACGATTGCCATGTGTCCAACAGTTACAGGCCACGTCCAGTAACTGCTTACAACTCTGCGTATGTTAAATCCTGCGTGATTTTCAACTATGCAGAGGCTGTGAAGACAGTTATCTTTTTCAGTTATTTTTGACTCTATAAATAGAGTTCTTTTCTTATTCATTGTACAGATAAACAGATATCTAAAACTGCTGTTGAAATTTTGAGAGCTTTTCTTCTTCGCATCGTCCAAGGGATAAAGCGGTCGTCTTCTAGATCGGATTCCTACAGTTGTAATTTTCCCAGATACACAATAAATAAAATGAATTTATTTATGGAAAAAAGATGTTAGTTAGCGACGTTTATAACGTCGCTAATTAGCGACGTTATTTACGATGTTTTCACCTGGACGCTAATTAGCGACGCAAATTGCGACGTTATTGTGTGGTCGCCGTTTAGCGACACTTTTGCGACGTTTTGACAACGACGTGCTGACATCAGATTTGGTGCCATGTGTTGCCACGTCAGCATTTTAGCGACGCTTTTAGCGACATTTATTAACGTCGCAAAAATTTAGCGACGAATATTAACGTCGCTAAAAAAGTCGCTAAGTTAAAAAAATATATAAAAAAAGAATCCAGAATGCAAATGGAGCTGGATCCTGAGCCAAAATACAGAATCCAAAATACAAAATACAGAATCCAATCCCTGGGTTCGCCGACCCCCTCGGTGGAACACTCAACACCGGCACGCACAATACATTCCAGAATATACAAAAAATATAAAGAAAAAATACTATCTGCAACGAACAAAGTCAATATATAATATCCTCAATGAAGAAAGTCAATATCCGTAAATACGTACAAAGTAAAAAATATAGTACAGTCTGAAAATGCAAAAACGAAACTACTGATCGCCTGGAGCTGGAGTTGGACCCGGTACTGGAGCCGGAGCTGAAGGAGGAGCGCCACCAGATGACTATCATCGCAACACCAGGATCGTCTGATACTCCTCCGGTGACAACAGGTGGACGAGCATGTCCTCCCGTGCACCACCAGATGTAGACGATGCTCCCGACGTACCAACAGACGGTCGCTCCGTAGCCATCTCTTGGAACTGCTGCATATGCTCGACCAAACACTGCGTAACCTCCTGCGTAGCGGGGGTCATCTGTCACAGTGCCTCAGTAGTCTCCTCAAGTCTCTCGAAGCATGAGATGAGCACAGAATCATCTGTATGCGGCCCTCCATCATCTGCAGCATCTCGTCACGCAGAGCTATGACCTGCGCATCGACACTCTGCTGGTGGCGAAGTGACTCGTTAGCCTGTATGGGGCCGGGCACACTGGTAGCGGTCGTAGAGGCCTGTGATGCAATGAAGGCACCATAGGAGCCCGTACCATAGTACGTACCCCTATGCATGCCACCAACGGCCCTCATCCACAGCTTCTGAGCTGCGGCGGCCGGGGGCTACTGGGAAGTGATAGCACCAGCTCCCTCTGACCGTGTCACCCTCACTTTTCCAAGTTAGGGATTGTAATACATGTGGTTCGTATTACGTATTCTTGGAATATGTGTACGTATTTTATTCTTGTATTGTATGATTTCCTGGCTTGGCATTTTCCTTCTGGGCTTGGTTTATTCCTGGTTCGGGTTGGTTGGTTCGGCTTGGCTTGGTTTTGATTGGGTTCATGATGAACTCAAGGTGAACCCCCTACCTACCACCACCATTTGTATTTATTAGCCCTCTTCATTCTCTCTCTTCATTTATCATCTTCTTCTTCCATTTACTCCCTTCACCTACCAAAGAGAGGAAGAGAGAGGTCTAGGCAAGTGCAACTTGCTTCCACAAGAGAGCTCATTTTATTGTTCTATTAGCTTCTCCTCATGTTTCTAAGACACATTAGAACTTGTCATTTTCCATTTTGAGACTTTAATTTTTGTAGATCTAGGAATTAGTTATTTTCAGATTTTGGTGGTTTTGATCTATCAAACTTCTTTGTTTTTAAGTTTTGATGGTTCCATGTTGTAGAGAATTTTATTCTACCCAATTTTGACCTTTGAAAAGTTAGATTTGGACTTATTTTGACCAAGTTATGGACTTTTGAAGCTTTGGGTTCAACCATGGAGTTCCTGCTGATTTGGAGAAGACAGTGAGCAGTGCACGAGCTTTTTAGCTTGTGCCACTGAGCTGTGCGCGCTCTTTAGCGCAGCACAGTCGACCCCATACGCTGCCTTTTGGGAGCGTATGACTCGCATACGCTCGCTTGCTTGACAAGGAGTCGTATGGACCCCATACGCTGCCTTTTGGAAGCGTATGACTTGAGCGTAGCCTGACTTGAGCGTAGCCTGACCTGAGCGTAGCCTGACCTGAGCGTAGCCTGATTACCTTGGATCTTCTATAGTCTTGTATATTGATATTTTATTAGATATTTAACGTCCATTTTATATCCTTACGCCTTTTGTCATGAACTTGATAATCACGAATTTATGTAATATGTTTGGAAAAGATAACTGAGCTTGACACGATAGTGACCCGTAGTGGTGCACACCTGACATGAGTAACATGACATGACCTGATAGTGGCCCGTCGTGGCGCACTCCTGACAAGTATACTTGGCATGATAACCTGACATGATTATCACGAATAGCTGTTGCGACGGCTACCTGACATGACATGACCTGTATAATTAATCTTGGACACCGTGTGCGATTGTGCTTGTACAAATATTCTAGTCCTGTCTTGCATCATGTCTAGGAGGGGACTCCTGAGTACCACGGTCAGGAGTACCTACTAAAATGGACTAAGGCTAATAACTAGATTAATACATTAGTCATGACGAGATTTCTCAGCTACAGACAATCCCGTTACCTGGGCACGCCTTGGGATCTGTAGCCTGCCGTCGAGTAGGGCACATTTCCAGCACACTGTCATGTGTTGCACCCTTCAAGCTACCTAAGGGTACATTCGTTTCCTGGACGGTGTGCCCACCTGAATTCAACTCTAATCTTTTAACCCGGGTAACCTGGATGGTCTGCAGGGCTTGTAGCTGTGGAATAATCTCACTGCATCTTGTTAGTAATTAGGCTTGTGACAACTTTAGTTAGTTAAGGTATCAAGTCGTAATTCTTGCTTGGCCGTGAAGTGATTGGATGGAGTCTAACCAGTTTAGTATTGCCCCGATCCTGTTCCAGATTATTGAATGACCAGAATGCTTGTATTTATTTTACCGATAAATGGTGAGAATTCCAAGTTCTGTTCAGACGAAGGGATACAACCCCGGTCCTTGTTTGGTTTACGGGTTGTAACCTGGTTATCTGAATAGTTACATGGTTATCTCGTCGTATATCCTCCTGGTGTATTTTCTTTATTTCCAGTTCTTATTTTTATTTATATTTTGTGCTGATTGCTGGTTTTAGCTCTTAAGTGAATCCCCTTTGTGGCACTTGCTCTTTCTGGGGTCTGACCCAGCTGGTTTTGTATGGCCAGATTTCGGAGCAGCTCCAGAGGATCTACCGACCTTCCAGCCAGATGGTAAACACTAGAAGGAATCCTGGCAACGAGTGGGTTATTTTGGCTCTCCCACTCTATTGTGAAAATTATTCTTTTGAGGCGTTTAGCCGACGAGCACCTGTTTAGCTCGATTATACTTTTACTTATTGTCTGCCTACGTGCTGTAACATGATTAACAGATCCTAGGGTTGATCATGTATGACTAAACTCTTGCTAGTCCTGACATTTTATAACGACTAGCTTCATGATCAACTGAATATGTAATGTTTGGGACGCCTTACTATTGTATATTTAATGATCAAACATCTTGTGACTTTTACTTACTTGCTTGTGATTGAGACACTAGGCTTGTTCATGACCTCAAGAGACTGTTGGCTTGTAGATAAACCCTCATGTATCTAGACAGCCGTGATCGTATAGCGAGATGGATTCCATTTCATATACGTAGCTGGCTATGTCTGCCCTCGCTCTCCAGTATTCTGGTTCTGGGGCGTGACATGGTTTAAGTGGTGGTCCATGCAGGTCTTGTAAATCAAGATATGTGAGGGTTTATCGAATAGATGTCTCAATCAGTATTCGCCCTTGATCTCTGCTCATAACTTCTGAATCCCTGGATTCTTGTCCTGATCATATGCTTGTATCGTTGATCTGTCCTGGTCCTTCCTTATTGTTCCCTATGTCGTCTTCTTCAGCGGCATTATTCGTGATCCTACCGACCAGCAAGGCGGAGCACTTTCTGCAGACCAGCAACCTGGAGATCAAGCCCAGCATTCCGGAGTAGCCTCCAGAGTCGTGCCTTCTGGCGGAGAGCCACCAGTCCAGCCAGTTCAACCTGTAGAACATGATGACGGCACTTTGGTAGGACTCGTCAGGACCTTGATAGCTTCCCAAGACCGGCGTGGAGATGTCTTGCACCAGGCAGTGACGGATGCTTTGACCCGGGGTGGTCATCAGGGTAACAGCGCGGCCAACAGCTTCAAGCCTTGAACCCTCCATTCTTCGACGGTAGTGAAGATGCTATCGCGGCAGATGCATGGCTTCAGGACACAGAGGTGATTCTAGAAGCAGCCAGGACCCCAGAAAACGAGAAGGTAGCCGTGGTGCGCCTGCAGTTGTTAGATCATGCCCGCAGCTGGTGGGCAGCGCAGGCCGTTGGATTAGTAGCACCCATTGCTTGGGCAGTATTCAGAGAGAGATTCCAGACCAAGTATTTTGATGCCGTGGCTCGGTATGATCTGCAGACGAGGTTTACCAATCTGAAGCAAGGAGACAGGACGGTCGACGGATATGCGGCCGAATTTTCCAGACTCAGTCGGTTTGCTCCCACTTTGGTGGCAACCGAATATGATAGAGCCCAGCGGTTCCAGCAGGGACTTCACCCGGAAGTCGGAAGAGATCTCACGGCCAGATGAATCAATCTTCAGCACCGGCCCCGGCAGCCAGGGTTTTGACTATTGGAGCTCTGAGGCGATCAGCCTCAGTAACGTCGGTTCAGCATTCAACTCCGACGTACCCTCAGCAGCAGCAGAAGCAGAAGCAGTCTTCCGCAGTGGGATGTTCTCATTGTGGGAAGCCAGGCCATGTGGTGGCAGAATGTCGCAGGGCACAGAGATTGTATCTGGCTTGTGGAGCACCAGACCATTGGGTTGGGTCTTGCCCGAATAGGGGTGGTTCATCATCTTCCAATCTTTCTAGCTCTTCGGTGAGAGGACCAGCTCCGGTCCAGCAGCAGCAGTACCCATTGCCGAGGCCCTTGCCGCCTCAGTCCCAGATGTTCCAATAGCAGAACCCCCAGCAGCATGTTCAAGCCCAAGCCCAGAGTCAGAATAGGCAGCGAGGATTTCAGCAGGGGACCAGCACCCCGAGGGCACGGTCAGGCTATGGTGATGACCGTGGAGGAAGGATTGGCACCAGGAGAGGTAGTGGCAGGTACTATTCTCGTCAACTCCTTTCCAGCTTCAGCTTTATTTGATTCTGGTGCATCGCATTCATTTATGTCTGCACGATTCGCGACACGGGTAGGATTGGAGCCCGAGTCATTATCAGTAAGGCTTAATATACTTACTGGTAACGGACTTGTGGGAGTAGATAGAGTGTTTTCCTCGTGTCGGATCGTAGTTAGCGGTAGAGAATTCCCCGCTAGATTGATAGAATTTCCGATGGCCGATTATGATATGGTCCTAGGGATGGATTGGTTGAGGAACCAGTATGCTAGGATAGACTGCCACATTGGCAGGGTTGTTTTTAGCATTCCAGGCGAGCCGGAGTTTTCTTTCTCCCGAGGCAAGGTTGAGTCATCTCTTCCAGTATTGCGGATGGCAGTAGCAGCAGTTCAGTTGCCCAGGATAGTCGAGGAGTTTCCAGATGTTTTCCCAGAAGAACTTCCAGGTATGCCTCCGGAGCGGAAGATCGAGTTCACTATAGACTTGATTCCCGGGACAGCCCCAGTGTCAGAGAGAGTCTACAGGATGGCACCGTCAGAGTTGGAGATATTGTACATGATTGAAGAACTCAAAACCAAGGGATTCATTCGTGCTAGTGGATCGCCTTGGGGAGCCCCGATGCTTCTTGTGAAAAAGAAGGATGGTACGTCCAGGTTATGTGTTGATTATCGTACCTTGAACTCAGTGACAATCAAGAACAGATACCCTCTTCCGAGGATAGATGACTTGTTTGATCAACTCAAGGGGACTTCAGTATTCTCGAAGATTGATTTGCGCTCAGGTTATCATCAGATCAGAGTCAGAGAGCAGGACATCCTGAAGACAGCTTTTAGATCGAGGTATGGGCATTGGGAATTCCTTGTTATGCCTTTTGGAGCAACCAATGCGCCGGCAGTATTCATGGACCTCATGAATCGCATCTTCATGCCATACTTGGATCAGTTTGTGATTGTATTCTTGGATGACATTCTGGTCTACAGCAAGAGTGAGGCGGAGCATGAGCAGCATCTTCGTGTGGTTCTTCAGATTCTCAGGGAGCACCAGTTATATGCCAAGTTCAGCAAATGCGAGTTCTGGCTCGATCGCATTTCGTATTTGGGTCAAACTTGTAAATACAAGTGCCCCTACCATAACCACCATGGCCGGCCACCTATAGCACCCCCTCCACCTCTCCTTTTTTCACCATTAAGTCTTCTCTCTCTCTCTCCTCATTCATTTCTTCCAACTCCTTCTTCCTCTTTCAAATCTACATTAGGTATGTCATTTAAACTCCCTTTTAATTCTCCATTTTATTTATTCTTTCACATAAATTATAGGGGAGACCATTCTCTACATGTTGACCCTAGATTTTGTAGGTTTCCTTAAATTCTAGTTTAAGGATTAATTATGGTCTTATTCTATTTAGAGTGGTATATATATATATATATATATATATATATATATATATATATATATATATATATATATATATATATATATATATATATATATATATTTTTTTTTATATATATATATATATATACATGTGTATTTATGTGTGTGTATTTATATATGTATTTGTGTGTGTAGAGGAGAGTGATAGTTGTGTCATGAGAGTGTGTCCATGTGTGGGTGAGAGTGTGTCCATGTGTGTGTGTGAGTGTCCATATATATATAGATATATATGTGTGAGTGTGTCTATATATATATATACATTTATATATATGTATAGATATGTATAGATATATATATATATGTGTGTGTGGTCATACCTATATAGGTGTGTGTTTTTGTGTGTGTAGAGAGGGGAAGGGAATGGGAATTAGTTGTGTGAGAGTGATATATATATTAGAGGAGAATTGAGAGAGGATTAGAGGAGAATTGAGAGAAAATTAGAGGAGGAATGAGAGAAAGAAAGGGGGAGCAACCAAGGCACCAAGGGGGGATAGGGCTGCTGTTTCCCCCCTAACAGCAGCAAAATAGCAGTAGTAGCAGCAGCAGCAAGCTGCAATAGCAGCAGCAGTTAGCAGCAGTAGGGACAGCAGAGCACCCCCAAACCACCCTCCTTTTAGCCCCTAAGATTTCCACTATATACCCGTATATATATGTATATATATACCCCTATATATATTAGCTATTTAGACACCTATTTGACCCACTAAAATAGCCCCAAGAACTTGTCCCAAGAGAGTGTGGAAAATGGGTTTGAATGAGTGAGTGAATGTTAAGTAGGATTTTGGTTAAGGGGTGAAATTGAGTTCCGTGATTCGAAACGCGTCGAAACTTGGAGGGAACTTAGATAATGTGATTTAGATTTTGTGGGTAGGCTTCAGAGTTGGAATCGGGGTTGCGTATGGGCTCGGGGAGTCGGTATCGCACCGCACCATCCCGTATCTTGGAATATTCAAGATAACGGGTAAACGGGTGATTCGGACCGTAAGATGGACTGGATGTCCACTTACCCTAGAAAACTTGGTAGGTAATGGTTGTATAGGCTAGTACCCTACTACCCTAGGAAGCACGGAGTAAAATTCCTAAGGTAAGGCCACTTGGCGTCAAGTTAGAACGGTTTAAGGATAAATATTAAGAGGTAATCGGGTAATTTCGAGATACGGAGTTCGGGTAGTTGGATTGACTTGAAACTTGGGTGGCATGTTGGGTACACCCTACAAATGTCATATTTGAGCCGATTTTGGCTCGGTTGACCCAGAGTTGACTTTTTACCCAAAAGTCAACCGTGAGTCAATACTTTGTCTAGATTTGACCAAATCCAAACCAGAGTTGACCAGTTGACCAAAAGTCAACTGTTGGTCAACATTTGACCAGTTTGACCTAGGGTTGACCTAGAGTTGACCAAAGTTGACCAGGGTTGACCAGTTGACCAAAAGTCAATTGTAGGCCAACTCTTGACCCCATTTGACTTTCTTCGACTTGTTTTGACCTGTGATGACTGGTATGACCTAGAGTTGACTTGGTCTGACTTAGATTGACTTGATATAACTTGATTTGACCTAGATTTGAATTGACAGGACTTAGTGTGACTCAGTGAGACCTAGTTTGATCTAGATTGCATATCATTCGTTGTGAATCATTCTTAAACTTGTTTAAACCTAAATTAACATGCAATATCTCATATTTAGGTTTCTGATTACCGCTCTGAGCATTGATATACCCTACAGCTTAGGACAGCAGGCGAGTACATTCACTGATAGTTTTTATTGTCTTGATATCTGCTATATCCGATTCAGTCGTAGTGTCTTACTTGATTCTCAGTTACGATAGTTCACGGACTAGTACACGTTGGATCATGACATGAGATGTTGTTCCTAGATTGTAAAACCCTAAAATTTCTACTTTTTTTATTAATAAATTTGGTACCGATTTAAAATTTTGTATTGTACGTCGCGTAGTCGTATTATACGTCGCGCACGACCTTTTATTTCTTTTTCGAATTTGCTCGACGAGTGCGAATATGTGCGAGCGTACATATTTTATAAAAATAATTTTCTATTTTATTACACTTTCAAAATATTATATAGAATTATTATTCTTGCTATAAAAATTCTATTATTTTTTAGCAGTTATTACTAATAAATAATATTCTCGTGCAAAAATATTTATTTCATAAATATTTTATTAAGTTTATTTTTAAATAATAAGGTATTTTCGAAATTATTATAATAGTATTTTTGGAAAACATATTTTGAATTTATTGTGGCATTTAAATTTTGATTTGATTTTTGGATCTATTTAAATAATTAAATTAGTATTTATATTTGATTATTGATTTGATTTTAAACTAAGAGAATTAAATTAGATTTAATTGGATTTGGATTTGGATTTGATTTGATTGATTTTAAATTAAATTACAAGCTATCTATTTTTGGGTTTAAACTAGTCCTAGTCCATATCCAATTGGGAATTCCCACATCCTATAAATAGGCAGGTACTCCTCCAATTTTTTATCATCCACCAAATTGTTCCACAAATATTTCCACAACATGTACGTGCCTCGTGTCGGTGTCCATCCCTTCCGTGTCAGCCGTGACGACCTCGGGTCCGACCCCGGGTGTCATTCCAATATCTTATTCTATAATTTACACATACATTATTTCCTTCCGTGTCGGACACCCCCGACACAATCAATTTTCTAATCCTAAACCTCTGCCTCCTCCTGTCCCGTTCGTCAACCCGACCAATCCCGACTCCCCGGCCATTCCCACTGCCAAGACCCACCTCAACCACCGCCCCAGCCTTCATTACACCACAGCCACCACGCCGTACCACCATCACCACCCGCTACTACCTCCGTCGAACCCCGCCATCTACCCCGATCACCACCGTCACCACAACCGTCGTCATCATCATATCTCGGCCACCATCCAGAATAAATACAGCCACTGTCCACACCACAATCGACCATCAACCGCAGACCATACTCTCCCTACACCGCCACAGCGTCCCCAATCCACTGTCCAAATCCCGGCCAACCCACGGCAAACCACCACCGCTGCCGTTGTTGGCAGCCCCGCCACAACAAAAAACCAAAACCAACACAGAACAAGAGAGAAGATGGAAACCCCTCACCTGACCGTCGCCGCGTGCGCCTACTCCTGGCCACCGTCGGCCGACCCAACCTTGTCGGCGTCACAGCCATCACCACTAGCCTCTCGCTTAGCCGCGACCCAGCTGACCACCGCCGCAGGAACTCCCGGCCACATCATCTCCTCCATCTCCCGACCGGTCCGCCACCACCTCCGTGGTACCGCCCCATCAGCACCGCCACCCGGTAAGAAATCCTAGCCGAGCCGTGCCCTCGCTCCTCCGCTCGAACCCTCACCGTCTGACATGGCTCCGCCCTGGCCCGCGCCCCCGTCCGTTGATTCCTCCGTCGCCGAAACCCCATCCTCTCCTCCTCACCTTCCGGAGAGATCCACAGCCCGCCGGAGTCCTCGCTCTCCGTCGACGGACTCCCAGGCGCGCACCTCCTTGCGCCGCCACTCCGCCGACGTCACCCAACGCGTCGCCTCGGAAAACCCGACCGTCGCTGCCTCGCCACCACAGAACTCGGTCGCTCCTCGTTCTCCGCCGCGCTCGACTCTGCGCGGTGAGCCCGCCGGCCGAAACCCCTCCGGTCAACCTTTCCTCCCCGCTCGTCTCACTCTCTCCCCCGCATCTGCCGACCTCCGCCTTCGTTGGACCCCGGCGATCGCCGCGTCTCCCCGACTCTCTCCCTCTCGTCCTCACCTACTCGCTCTCTCTCTCTCATTGTTCTTCTTTCTTTGTGTTATTTCTTTTTCGTTTGGTAAAGTCTTCCATAGGAAGACAACATCAAAGTCCTTCAAAAAAAATTTGTTTTTGTTTTGTTAATTAATATATATTATTATTAGGATATTATTATTATTATTATTATTATTATTATTATTATTATTATTATTATTATTATTATAGTTATTATTATTATTACCATAATTACCGGTATTATCATTATTATTTTTATTATTATTAATGTTATTAAATCTTCTCACGAAACGAGGAGGAACAGTGAGTTATCATTATTTTTATTTTTTATTTTTATTATTAGTATTAGTATTAATATTATTAATAAATAGATAGTTAACATTTTTAAAAATTATGTTTGACAACTCAGTAGCCCTAAAATATTTTCCTAGATTTTTTTTATATGTATTTAAAATATTTTTGGACTAATGAAAATTTAGTTTCTAACCTAGATATCCTATTTTGATAAGATTCGAGTTTTTGCCTAAAAATTTATTTTGATTTCTAGTATTACCTACAAGTATTTTTACAAGTGAAATATAGCTCTTTCTAAACCATATTTTTACTACTTAGAGCTTAGACGAAAAACGATTTCTAATTTATAAGTACGTATTTTATCTAAAAATACTTTTCCAAATTATTATAAATTGTTTTCTAAATTCGTATATATATTGTTTATCAAATTTCCTTTCGATTATCCTTTCGACCGCGACTAAGCCCATTACTCCCAATCCCTCGCCAATTTAAGTCTACCTTGTGTCCACCATAACCAATTTAACCGTCCTGGACCCAATGGAACCGACCGTGCCGACATCAGAGGTCACCTTGCATAGTTGTTATACCAAAGTTCCAGATCGTGCCACCTTGATCATCGCGGCACACTAGGCGTCCTACCAGGCAAGACACCTTGTCATTTGCTGTTTATTTATTTTAGCTTATATTTCATGCATTATTTATTTTCTTTATGCAAAATAAACTGTGATACATGGCATAACTGTTAGAACTTACTGTTCATTTATATTTCCTGCTGTGTATTATTTTTCTTACCAATTTAACCTAGATTTAAGGGACCACCTTGTGTGTTGCATTCATTGGCCTTGACACGTTGTAAACACGAAGTTGTGTGTCGTATGTAGAACACGGAAGTGCGTGATTGGCTGACCACTAGTACGTCCAAGCGTGCGATATGAATAACCGCTAATAGAGGTTGCATGCTAGTTTGACTTAGCGGTTACAGTGGTTTTGTGTTGTGGATACAACTCAGTAGGCATTGGGCGGGAAGAAAAATTCTTTAGCGTATGGGCTTCGATGCACTTACCCTTTTATAACCCGTGAGCTCCGTCGGAGACGTGGGTCAGATTACCCATGATTACTGATGGCCACTGACGATTCTGCGGAACGTCATGCTCTTACTGATGGGGCCTATGGTGCCCAAGAGGGGACTACGTCGATCCTATTTAGCCAGGGCCGATGCGTAGGAAGGATTGTTCTTAACTATATTTCACTTAGAACGGTTAGGCACCTTTATCCGTTAGGTACGAGTACTTTTGGTTTGGGTACTTGTATCTGACCGTGGCTTGGAACAATAACTTGTCACGGATTAGTTCGTCACATCTTGTCCTTGTTTGGTTGTAGGTGTGACTTACTACTTCGATGAGAAGGTATTGAACCTTGTTGGGGTCCGGATACCATATTGGATTCATAGCATGGGAAGATACGTTACCGTGAATTAGTTTACCATCTCCTGTCCTTGTTTGGTTGGGGGGATGGTACGCTCGTTCAGTAGGTGCGTATTGGACCATGTTATAATTCGATTTACTTATTTATTTGAGCAATATTTATTCAGTTCATATGGCATGATATTATGTGTCTTGTTACGTCCCTCTGAGGACCTGGTTATCTCTCCAGGTGTGTGCTATTGTCTTTCGCAGGTGTTCTAGCTCTAGTCGTGATCTTCGCTATTTCTTTGAGGATGATTGCACTTGGATCGTCTCCGCTTCGCACGCCACTCATTTCATTTTCTATGTACTTTTTCTTATTTTGTTGGTAGTAGATTTGTCTCCGCCCAATATATTGTATCAAGACAAATTCATTCTCATTATATGATCTTTTATTCATTTATTCTGTGTGGATGAGATTAGTTATGGTTCTACTGCATTTTACAGCTTATGTATTTATACGAGGCTTCCATATATTGGAGTATACTTCGTATGAATACAGCTGGCATGTCTATGTACCTAGTCCTACGTATTTTGGGACTGGAGCGTTACATAGATTTCTGGGTATATTGGTACACTTCCTGTCTTGTTCCCTGTACTTGTATAGACACCAATTTCTAAGGGAATTTGCTATCCTCTTACGAAATCACGTGCCATGACGTGTCATGTCCAGATCTATTGTACTATTCGGGGATGGAGAATTATTAGGGGCCATATGATCCAAGCCACCCTGTCACTATTCATGTGCTCGCGCCACTCTTCTCTCACGAAGGGTGTAGCGAGATCCTTTTGCCTTGTTCTCGTTATCCAGGTTAGCCGGCATGACTTTCCGTTGAGGTCACCGCGGATTGCCGGGCCAAGTGGATAGCCTGTCCTGTCACTTATCCCAAGTCGATCACATATCGCTCTAATAATTTAAGTCACATTTTATATTTACTTTATCTTATCGTATATCCTGCTCTGTTCTACTTTCCGTATTTTCTCACCATGCCATGATATACAGTTACTCACATGCTCTACTTGCCTTTATATTGTACCTTGATTTGGAGACTAAGTTCTGCTCGGGAGAAGAGTTACAGCCCTGGTCCTTATTTGGTTTAAGGGTTGTAACTCGGTTTTCGAACGGTTTCCAAGTCTTCATATTTCTTTGTCTTGTAGTCCATTATACTGTCTCTTATAGAATTTGTCAATTCACATGGAACTGCTGTTAGTGTTTATACTTGCTCATTTTTCTGACAGAATACCGTTATGATATATTACAGATGATTCTGAGTCGGACTGCTCGACCTATTATGGGCTCGAGTCAGATGGAGTAGCCTTGGATTGTGGCCTTATAGTAGAGCCACTAGATTTTGTACTTCCAGAGTAGTGTAGATTAGCTAGGTTTGACTGGACTGCGATCCAGCTAGCTTTATCAGACTGTAGCTTCTATATTATATTTTGAGATCCTATGATGTTGTATATATTTGGGCTTGTATCGGACTCTGGACTTATTTATTCTTTCATCTATCACATGTTCTCTTTCTGAGCTATCTACCTTAATTTTATTCTGTGATTGAGACTGTATTGATATGTCACCTCCATTCGGAGAGTATATACTGTACAGGTACCTTTATACTGTTAGTTGTAGTATTTACAGGCGTTATATACAGTGTTCTACCACCGATACTGTGGCGTAGGCTGGACGTACCCACGTGCTCGTGTCCCTCATAAGGGTGCAGGTCGTAACACATTTTTGTGGTGGCCCATACAGGTCGTGTCGCAATTAGTGCATCTCGTAATGGTGCTCGACTTAGCGTACTAATTACGAGCCTGCAATTAGGACGTAGGACCTAGGACATGGTAGGAGTTTCTCAATCACACCTGGGAATTTCCGATCTTTTGATTATCATGATTACTTCGTTTGTATTAAATTAACTGTCCTTCTTTGATAATATATTATCATGTGCCATATTGATCTCTTTGCTTCAATTCGTCTCCAGGATGACGAAGACGCTCCCGCAGGCCACCGGATCGTGTAGCTTGCCTGAGAGATCTGATCAGGCTGAAGAGGAGGTTCACGAGACTGCCCGCAGTGATTCCACTATCCCAGAGGCCCTGTCAGTTGCACAGGGAGGTCTACCACCTCTACCCCAGAGGATTACGACCGTTGTTCCAGAGATACTGTCGCCACCACCACCGATACCGACGGATACACATCATATGTTCCTTCTCCTTAGCAATGATGGAGACACAACGGGCCCAGGCAGAGGCATCGCAGTGCCAGTCGGAGGTGTCATGCCGTCAGATCGAGATGCTGAGGCAGAGTATGGAGAACTCGCATCAGCTTGCACTGGCAGCAGTGGAGATAGTGGCACCGGGTACGGTGCAGGGCCCTACTGGCTAGCAGTCGTACCAGCAGCAGTCCAGGCCGGAGACGGTACTAGACTTTTGGAAGATGAGCTCCAGGGACTTCACAGGCACGGAGGCTATCCTTTATACAGACGACTGGCTAGAGGATGTGCTGCGGAGCATGGAGCTGGCAGAGCTTCCTAGAGCACTTTGGGTTTCGGTCGCAGCCAGCCGATTCTTCGACATTGTACTGACATGGTACCGCACGGATCTTCGTGCGTCGGTGAGAGGGCTGACATGGGAGAACTTTCGAAGGCTCTTCAAGGAGAAGTTCTTCCCGGACGTGGCTCTTACAGCATTGGAGGGCCAGTTCGTGGGTCTAGTACAGGAAAACTCGTCGATGGACGAGTATGCAGCTGAGTTCTTCCGTCTTAGCAGGTTCGCTCCCGATATGATCCAGGATGAGGGGCAGAAGGCTCGTAAGTTTCGCAGTGGACTTATTCATGCAGTGCGCACCCGTACCTCGGGTTGCCGTGACGCGACGTTCTATCAGATATTGATGGACGTGCAGATTACAGAGAAGGACTTCTGCCTCAGGCTGAAGAGGAGCGAAGATGCTATGGCAGCGAGTTCCAGTGCAGGATCGGCCAAGCGCCTCCACTTTCATCATCAGCAGAGGCCATTTCAGCAGCAGCCTCTGTTGCAGATTCAGCAGGCACCGGCGCGTGCCCTGCAACACCAGGGACAGGGCCAGAGACCGGCTACTCCGTGCGGCTTCTGCAGGAAGCCGGGGCACACCAGGGAGGCTTGTAGGAAAAGGTTGGGCGTCTGTCTTTACTGTGGGGCGCCCGATCACCAGCTGAGGGATTGCCATTTTTGCGGAGTCCGAGGAGGCCAGGACAGAGCACAGCCGGCTAGAGGACCAGCCGTTCAGCAGAGGGGTCCTCCACTTCAGACCCAGCAGCAGCGCTTTGTTCAGCACCAGAAGGGAGCACCCGCGGGCAGGGTATTCGCTTTGGCAGCAGAGGAGAAGGCAGAGCCCGTGGGAAATGTTGTAGCAGGTCATGTTCTCCTAGATTCTTTTCCTGCTTTTGCCTTGTTTGATTTTGGGGTGACCCATAGTTTTGTGTCTGTTTATTTTTCTTTGAGACACAATATTATTGCTGAATATATGGGTAGGACTTGCAAGATTATGACCGGAGGAGGCATTATCCTGGTTAATAATATTTACAAGGGGCAGAGAGTCACTCTGAGAGGCCGGGACTTGAGTACGTGTCTGCTCGTAATTCCCCTACTGAGGTACGATATGGTACTTGGTATGGATTGGTTGAGCATGCACCATGCTAGCATTGATTACAGAGGAGGCATAGTTCTTTTTAGGACGCCAGGAGAGCCAGAGATCGAGTTTGCTCGAGGAGCAGCGGAGCCGGAGGATGGATTCTGTGGAACTTTGTTGGTGGGGCAGGATTTGCCACATCCGTTGATTGCTGAGTTCTTGGATGTCTTTCCTGAGGAGTTGCCGGGGATGTCGCCAGACAGGGACATTGAGTTCTCTATAGACTTGGTGTCGGGCGCCGAGCCCATTTCACAGCATGCCTATAGGGTGAACAACAACGAGTTGATAGAGCTGAAGAAGCAAGTCGACGAGCTGCAGGACAAGGGGTTCATCAGATCCAGTTCTTCGTCCTGGGAGCGCCAGTCCTGTTTGTACCAAAGAAGGACGGTACGTCCTGCATGTGCATTGATTACCGGACGCTCAACAACCTCACTATCAAAAATAGGTACCCTTTGCCGAGGATCGACGACTTGTTCGAACAGCTGAGTGGGGCAAAGGTCTTTTCGAAGATAGATTTGAGGTCCATATATCACCAGCTGAAGGTGAGACGGGATGACATTCTCAAGACGGCATTTCGGACTTGGTACGGCCAGTACGAGTTTACAGTGATGCCATTTGGGTTGACCAATGCTCCCGCGGTATTCATGAACTTGATGAACAAGGTATTCCATCTGTACCTTGACAAGTTCGTGGTGGTCTTCATAGACAATATCTTGATCTATTCGAAGACACAGGAGGAGCATGAAGAGCACTTGAGAGTTGTGTTAGAGACTCTGAGGAGGGAGCAACTCTACGAAAAGCTTTCGAAGTGTGAGTTCTTCTTAGACCAGGTAGAGTTCCTAGGTCATGTTGTGACCGAGCACGAGATTTCAGTGGACCAGAGGAAGATTTCGGCAGTGGAGTCTTGGTCTACGCCCAGTTCAGTTGCCGAGGTTCGGAGCTTTCTGGGTTTGGCTGGCTATTACCGGAAGTTCGTCCAGGACTTCTCGCGAATTGCAGAGCCGATGACTAGACTCACCAGAAAGGACGTGGAGTTCGTCTGGACTGTAGAGTGTTAGGCTGCATTCGATGAGCTGAAGAGGAGGTTGACTATAGCTCCGATCCTAACTTTGCCATCTGGGTCAGAAGGGTTCTCGATCTTCAGCGATGCTTCGGGGAAGGGTTTAGGGTATGTTCTTCAGCAGCACGGGAAGGTGATTGCCTATGCATCCAGGCAGTTACGTCCTCATGAGAAGAACTATCCTACTCATGATCTGGAGTTGGCCGCGATTATATTTGCTTTGAAGTTATGGAAGTATTACCTATACGGAGAGCGAGTTGAGATCTTCACAGATCACAAGAGCTTGAAGTACGTGTTCACTCAGAAGGGTTGAACATGCGGCAGAGGCGGTGGTTAGAGCTGATGAAGGACTTCGATATATCCCTACAGTACCATCCGGGGAAGGCCAACGTAGTTGCAGATGCCTTGAGCAGGTATCCAGTTGCTATGTTCTTGACGACAGATCGTCATTTGTTGGCCGACCTGGATAGTTTGGGTATCGAGGTCATCATTCCGGGCGTGGAGATCTAGATATGGGGTTTGTAGATTCAGTCTGAGCTGATGGATAGAGTCAGGTCAGCGCAGTATGATGATGTTGCCCTGAGGAGCATCAGGGAGAAGGTGAGGACGGGCTTGCTTGATGATTTCTCTGTAGCCGAAGACGGGTCTTTGCGGCACGGTACTAGGCTGTGTGTTCCACGTGGAGAGCTTCGGGAGGAGGTTCTTCAGGAGCCGCATCGCTCTCAGTATTCTATGCATCCTGGAGCCAATAAGATGTATAAGGACCTGAGAGAGCACGTATGGTGGTATGGCATGAAGTACGAGGTAGCTCAGTTTGTATCTCGTTGCCTTGTGTCTCAGCAGATGAAGGTGAGAGACAGAGACCAGGTGGATTGCTACAGCCGCTACCCATTCTCGAGTGGAAGTGGGAGCATATCACCATGATCTTTGTATCTGGACTTCCACGATCGCCAGGAGGGAAGGACGCGGTTTGGGTCATAGTTGATAGATTGACCAAATCGGCCCACTTTTTGCCTTTCAAAGTAGGTTTGTCTACGGAGAGGCTGGCTGAGCTGTATGTTCGTCAGATCGTGAGATTGCACGAAGTTCCGGTAAGCATAGTTTCAGATCGGGATAGCCGATTTACTTCCCACTTATGGAGGAGTTTACGGGCTAGCTTGGGCACCTCGCTCAAGTTTAGTACTGCTTATCATCCACAGACAGACGGGCAGTCGGAGAGGACCATCCAGACTTTGGAGGATAAGCTTCGCACATGTGTGCTAGATCTCAGGGGTTCTTGGGAGGACCATCTTCACCTGATAGAGTTTGCTTACAACAACAGCTACCAGGCCAGTATAGAGATGTCACCATTTGAGGCTCTATATGGACGGAGATGCCGTACTCCTTTATCTTGGGACGATGTCGGCGAGCGGGCGCTTCTTGGGCCGGAGATGGTTGTGGATGCGGCCGAGAAGGTCAGGATGATTAGAGACAGACTTAGGGTGGCTCAGGATAGGCAGCGGCATTGGGCCGATAGTCACCGGAGACCGTTAGAGTTCGAGGTTAGTTTCAGTTCTTGTCATGTTTGTTGTGATTGTTAGTTAGTTGTGTGTTGAGTTTTTGTCTTGTGTCTAGGTTGGTGACATGGTATTTTTGAGGATATCTCCGACACGTGGCACTATTCGCTTTGGCGGCGGTAGGAAGCTCAGTCCGCGCTATATCGAACCTTTCACCATCTTAGAGAGGATCGGTGCAGTAGCCTACCAACTGGAATTGCCTACCAGGCTCGAGGGAGTGCACAACGTGTTTCATGTATCTCAGCTGAGGCGATACGTGGCAGATCCTAGCCATGTATTGGACCATTCAGCGATACAGGTGGGACCTATTCTCAGCTATCCAGAACAGCCGGTGGAGATTCTGGATCGCAGGAAGAAGGTGCTCCGGAACCAGGTCATACCCTTGGTTCGGGTTGCGTGGAGACATCACTCTCCAGGTGAGTCTACCTGGGAGAGGGTGGACGACATGCGGGAGCGTTTCCCTTATCTTTTTGCGCCCTGAGGTATAAATCTAATTCTTTTGTCTTTCTGTTTGTGATTTCCTGTGCTTGTTGTCTTCAATTTCGAGGACGAATTTTTTTAAGGTGGATAGACTTGTCACCCTCACTTTTCCAAGTTAGGGGTAAAATGGTAATTTTCCATTTTATAATATTTTTGGGAATTTTATTTCATGAATATTAATATTTAATTATTATAGGAGTCGGGTTCGAATTTTATCGCATTCCGAGTTAATTCGGGACCCCGGTGAATTTCGACTTGAGTCGTAATTAGCATGCTATTTAACCATAGCCCACCACACTAAACTTCTTGGTTTAGGAGTTTGGACTAGTCCCCCATGAGTAATTTAGTTTAATTATGATTTTTAATTAATTTTAGCAACTTTCGAAACCCATTTTTGGATTAATTGGCATGTAAGCTAGTGTAGGGGCAAACTTGTAAATACAAGTGCCCCTACCATGACCACCATGGCCGGCCACCTATAGCACCCCCTCCACCTCTCCTTTCTTCACCATTAAGTCTTCTCTCTCTCTCCTCATTCATTTCTTCCAACTCCTTCTTCCTCTTTCAAATCTACATTAGGTATGTCATTTAAACCACCTTTTAATTCTCCATTTCATTTATTCTTTCACATAAATTATAGGGGAGACTATTCTCTATATGTTGACCCTAGATTTTGTAGGTTTCCTTAAATTCTAGTTTAAGGATTAATTATGGTCTTATTCTTTTTAGATTGGTATATATATATATATATATATTTATATATATATACATGTGTATTTATGTGTGTGTATTTATATATGTATTTGTGTGTGTGTAGAGGAGAGTGATAGTTGTGTCATGAGAGTGTGTCCATGTGTGGGTGAGAGTGTGTCCATGTGTGTGTGTGAGTGTCCAAATAAATAAATATATATATATATATATATATATATATATATATATATATATATATATATATATATATATATATGTGTGTGTGTGTGTGTGTGTGTGTGTGTGTGTGTGTGTGAGTGTGTCTATATATATATATATATATATATATATATATATATATATATATATATATATATATATATATATACATTTATATATATGTATAGATATGTATAGATATATATATGTGTGTATGGTCATACATATATAGGTGTGTGTATTTGTGTGTGTAGAGAGGGGAAGGAAAGGGAAATTACTTGTGTGAGAGTGATATATATATTAGAGAGATTGAGAGAGGATTAGAGGAGAATTGAGAGAGAATTAGAGGAGAATTGAGAGAGAATTAGAGGAGGAATGAGAGGAAGAAAGGGGGAGCAACCAAGGCACCAAGGGGGGATAGGGCTGCTGTTCCCCCCCCCCCCCCTAACAGCAGCAAAACAGCAGTAGTAGCAGCATCAGCAAGCTGCAATAGCAGCAGCAGCAGCAGTTAGCAGCAGTAGGGGTAGCAGAGCACCCCCAAACCACCCTCCTTTTAGCCCCTAAGATCCCCACTATATACCCATATATATGTATATATATATATATACCCCTATATATTAGCTATTTAGACACCTATTTGACCCACTAAAATAGCCCCAAGAACTTGTCCCAAGAGAGTGTGGAAAATGGGTTTGAATGAGTGAGTGAATGTTAAGTAGGATTTTGGTTAAGGGGTGAAATTGAGTTCCGTAATTCGAAACGCGTCGAAACTTGGAGGGAACTTAGATAATGTGATTTAGATTTTGTGGGTAGGCTTCGGAGTTGGAATCGGGGTTGTATGTGGGCTCGGGGAGTCGGTATCGTACCGCACCATCCCGTATCTTGAAATATTCAAGATAACGGGTAAACGGGCGATTCGGACCGTAAGATGGACTGGATGTCCACTTACCCTAGAAAACTTGGTAGGTAATGGTTGTATAGGCTAGTACCCTACTACCCTAGGAAGCACGGAGTGAAATTCCTAAGGAAAGGCCACTTGGCGTCAAGTTAGAACGGTTTAAGGGTAAATGTTAAGAGGTAATCGGGTAATTTCCAGATACGGAGTTCGGGTAGTCGGATTGACTTGAAACTTGGGTGACATGTTGGGTACACCCTACAAATATTATATTTGAGCTGATTTTGGCTCGATTGACCCAGAGTTGACTTTTTACCCAAAAGTCAACCGTGAGTCAACACTTTGTCTAGATTTGACCAAATCCAAACCAGAGTTGAACAGTTGACCAAAAGTCAACTGTTGGTCAACATTTGACCAGTTTGACCTAGAGTTGACCAGAGTTGACTAGGGTTGACTAGTTGACCAAAAGTCAACTGTAGGCCAACTCTTGACCCCGTTTGACTTTCTTCGACTTGTTTTGACCTGTGATGACTGGTATGACCTAGAGTTGACTTGGTCTGACTTAGATTGACTTGATATAACTTGATTTGACCTAGATTTAACTTGACAGGACTTAGTGTGACTCAGTGAGACCTAGTTTGACCTAGATTGCATATCATTCGTTGTGAATCATTCTTAAACTTGTTTAAACCTAAATTAACATGAAATATCTCATATTTAGGTTTCTGATTACCGCTCTGAGCATTAATATACCCTACAGCTCAGGACAGCAGGCGAGTATATTCACTGATAGTTTTCATTGTCTTGATATTTGCTATATCCGATTCAGTCGTAGTGTCTTACTTGATTCTCAGTCACGATAGTTCACGGACTAGTACACGTTGGATCATGACATGAGATGTTGTTTCTAGATTTCTGGTTATATTGGTACACTTCTTGTCTTGTTCCCTGTACTTGTATAGACACCGATTTCTAAGGGGATTTGCTACCCTCTTACGAAATCACGTGCCATAACGTGTCATGTCCAGATCTATTGTACTATTCGGGGATGGAGAATTATTAGGGGCTATGTGATCCAAGTCACCCTGTCACTATTCATGTGCTCGCGCAACTCTTCCCTCACGAAGGGTGTAGCGAGATCCTTTTGCCTTATGCTCGTTATCCAGGCTGGCCGGCATGACTTTCCGTTGAGGTCACCGCGGATTGTCGAGCCAAGTGGAGAGCCTGTCCTGTCACTTATCCCAAGCCGATCACATATCGTTCTAATAATTCAAGTCACATTTTATATTTACTTTATCTTATCGTATATCCTGCTCTGTTCTACTTTCCGTATTTTCTCACCATGCCATGATATACAGTTACTCACATGCTCTACTTGCCTTTACATTGTACCTTGATTTGGAGACTAAGTTATGCTCGGGAGAAGAGTTACAGCCCCGATCCTTGTTTGGTTTAAGGGTTGTAACTCGGCTTCCGAACGGTTCCCAAGTCTTCATATATCTTTGTCTTGTAGTTCATTATACTGTCTCTTATAGAATTTGCCAATTCACATGGAACTGCTGTTAGTGTTTGTACTTGCTCATTTTCCTGACAGGATACCATTATGATATATTACAGATGATTCTGAGTCGGACTGCTCGACCTATTATGGGCTCGAGTCAGATGGAGTAGCCTTGGATCGTGGCCTTATAGTAGAGCCACTAGATATTGTACTTCCAGAGTAGTGTAGATTAGCTAGGTTTGACTGGACTGCGATCCAGCTAGCTTTATCAGACTGTAGCTTCTACATTATATTTTGAGACCCTGTGATGTTGTATATATCTGGGCTTGTATCGGACTCTGAACTTATTTACTCTTTCATCTATCACATGTTCTCTTTCTGAGCTATCTACCTTAGTTTTATTCTGTGATTGAGACTGTATTGATATGTCACCTCCATTCGGAGAGTATATACTGTACAGGTACCTTTATACTGTTAGTCGTAGTATTTACAGGCGTTATATACAGCGTTCTACCGCCGATACTGCGGCGTAGGCTGGACGTACCCACGTGCTCGTGCCCCTCATAAGGGTGTGGGTCGTGACAGACCGTGTCGGCCCGGCCTCACTAAGCCTCAAAAACTCGGCCTAGAAATAACATCTATATGAATTCTCACGTGGTCGCTAAAAATTAATATTAATGAACTAGTATTAAGAAAAACTTCTAAAACTCGGCCTAGAAATAACACCTATATGAATTTTCTACATAACTAAAAATTAATATTAATGAACTAGCATTAAATAAAACTTACGTAGGTGTCCCGGGCCTTGTCGTCTACGAACCGCTCCCCCTTCGTGTGCGTGGCGAGGAACAAGGTCACCATATTCGGGTCTTCTCCCGATTCAACCTATTACGAAATTATTATATGATTTGTCAATTAAGTTGAAAGAAATATATTACTGTAAAGTATTAATTAGGGGTATACGGCGAGATACATACCATATGGGTGAAAAAATCCATGATGGACCGTAATCCACCATACCACTGCGACCCCGCCAGTCGCGCTCCTTTAGACTTCGCGAACTTTTCCTTGTAGGCTTCCTCCTCGAATCTCCTCTTCATTACCGCCCAGTCGGCGACAGAGATCCAACCCTGAATAGGCTCTCCCCGGTGCTCGCGATCCTTTTGGTCGAGGATCGCATCCCTAATGAGCTTGCTGGCGATGCTGGAAAAAATAGTCTCGACAACAATGGCGCAGTGGGGAGGGAAGAAGTAGGTCCGCTGAAAAAAATTATAGAAGTACGTAAGTTATAACATAACATACTAAATGTTAAAAGGCAATAAACGTTTACGTACCGAAAAGTGATCAAACCAGAAGGCCTTCTTGTCGGCCGAAACATCCCTCCAATTGATCCTGGGCCCCCCGTAGTTCTGTCGTAGGAATGTACCCAGCGACCGGTGTACGGAGAAGGGATGATACCTGTAAAATAGAAATTAAAATTTATTAAATAGTTTATAATAAATTTAAATAAATTAAATGCAACAATTTTACTTACCGCCTGGTTCGAGTACAGGCCAAAATCTCCAACCTCATATCCCCCTCCGGGCGACACGGAGGATCTGTCTCAAATGGGAGCTGCAGCCTGCCCCTCGGCCTCGCCCTCGCCCTCGGTGTGGGCCTCGCCATTGCCCTAGACCTCGATGTGGGCCTCGGCCTGCTCCTCAGTAGTGGGGTCGACCTCTGGAATATTCGACGGTACTGGCTGCGTAGAAGAAGAAGGCCCTAGCCTCGAACTGCTAGAGCCGGGTATGGAGACACTGCCGGCGACTAGACTGCTAGTGTATACGGGAGTGCGGGGGGATGAGGAGTCGGTAGGAGGAGTGGTAGATGGAGACTGTCGGGCTCGTCAACTTCCACCAGCACCAGAACCAAAGGATCCACGTCGAGCCATATCTGAAAAAATACAGAAGTATACCATACTATATCTGAAAAAAACAAAAGTAAACCATACTATATCTGAAAACGTCGCTAAGTAAACCATACTACATCTGAAAAATACATATAAGTAAACCATACTACATCTGAAAACGTCGCTTATTAACGTCGCTAAAACAAAAGTAAACCATACGACATCTAAAAAAAACAAAAGTAAACCATACTACATCTGAAAATTAAACAAATTCAATCCTCTTCTTAAAATTCATCTTGTTCCGATTCCTCTTCCTCTTCCTCTTCACTTCTATCAACTTTCTCTTCCTCTTCTGATACTTCTACCTTTTCCAATTGATGAAACATGTCATGAGGAACTTCCGTTGAGTCCACATCGACAATATTTATAATAAGAGGTAGTTCGTCTTCCTGATAAGCTATCTCGTCGACATCAAAGGTATTCCGAGCTTTAGTCTTACAGACTGCCCACCAATCTGATCTCCCGGCTCCTCGTTTTGGATAGCTGGTAAAGTAAACTAGCTGAGACTGGCTTGCTAGAACAAACGGCTCATAAGCTTGATATCGACGGCGATAATTTATGTCAACAAGACCATATTTGTCAACTCTCCAACCTCGACCTTGGATCGGATCGAACCAGTCACATCTGAACAAGACAATCTTACAAGGTTCTATAGCATAATTGTATGTCAGTTCCACAATCTTCCGTAAGACGCCAAAGAAGTCATTGCCTGGGTCGACGTCTTTGTAGTTTGAAGATTTTATGCACAAATAGATATTCTTCGTAGAATCTAAATCCAAGAAGTCGTCTCTTATTCGAGCATTTATTGACTTGAACTTGAAACCATTTATGCAGTAACTTGGCCAGGTCTTCACTTGATAAATTGGTCTCTTGGCTAGAGTTTTAATATACTCATTCTCAAGGATTGCCTCCGGATGATCAACCTAAATACCAAATAAATGATACTAACTTAATTATTATGTTGTAACAATCCGCACCCATTTTTTTCTAAACGGATACGAGACGTGTCCAAGCCAGCCTACGCCGCAGTGTCGGCGGTAGAACGCTGTCACGGCCATGAAGATCAAAATCACAAATAATGCTCATTCACGTAATTAATTTAACTTACAATGATCACAAGTTTTACATTTGAAAAAAAAATATAAACATGTACAAATAAATGAATGACTATAACTCAACTATCTAGCTAGTCTCTAGGTTTTTGTCTACAAGTATTCCCGTCACTCCCCAAGCTAAGTGAATCCACGGCTAACCTGAAAATGTTGGTTTCCAGTCAGGAATGGAACGAGCACAATTCACTGAATGCAATTTCAAATAAAGAAAATGACTATAAAACAAAGGTTAGACATCAATATGAGTTTTGAAAATAAACAGTAAATACGAAAAACCAATAGCAATAAATAGACCCAAAATACTTTTCCCAACTGTTAGAAGTATCTTTGATATGTGATCGGTCTGGGGTACTGCACCGCACGGTCTACGAGGTCTACTTGTATGAAAAATAAACACGGGCTATAATGTCTACTTGCAGAAAATAAATACGGGCTACACTACTTGCAGAAAGTAAACACGGGCTATACTACTTGCAGAAAATAAACACGGGCTACACTACTTGCAGAAAATAAACACGGGCTACACTACTTGCAGAAAATAAACACGGGCTACAATGTCTACTTGCAGAAAATAAACACGGGCTATGGTCAGATCACACATCCTTGGTACTTTTCATTCCCGACTCAATAATTTATAATAGAATATAAAAATCACATAACCCATGACTAATCAATGAAATATAGTAAAGATCAATATTGAAATGCAGACAATAAACTGTACTCGCCTGTGGTCCTCTGCTGGTGAAACCGACAGTCTGAACTACTCAATGTGCCACAATAGTCAAAACCCGTACAACAGTCCCCGAAAGCTGAAATAAACATTACCAATATTCTCAGAATAGTCAAAATAGCTAGGATTGCCTGTCCTTAAGTCCAATTCTGGACACAGGAGCAAAACGGTAATTTTGAGCCAAAATCGTGTCCGCCGTTGGACCCGCTTTGCACCGAAAAGCATGCCAAAGTCAACGGTCTCTAAAGTCATCAAACTACATGTCTACGGATTTAGTTTTTCGATACGAACCCAACCGTATGTCCAAAGTTGGATTTCGGCGGGCCGTGCACAAAATCGCATGTTGAGTGGAACCGTGGGGCCCGCAAAATGGTGATTTTACCAACAGTCTCAGAATCGGACCAAACTTGGCATACAGGACCAAAAAATGATACGGTCCTGCTGGCACAAGTTTCGTCTCGATCTGATGAGCGTGCACAAAATAATTAGAGAATTTGTAAAGTACACGATACGGTGAATTTCGACGGATACGTATCAAATTCGTCGCGCACACGCGACCAATTTGAATTCCGTCAAAGCCCACACGACCACGAAGCCGTTACGCAGCTTTCGATGCTTTCGGTTCGCGACCACGTCGCCCGGAATGGCGGGACGCACGTCGTATCGAGGGGTTTTTCATAAATTCTAAAAATTTCAAATAGGTTTTTGGCAATATTGGAAAAATGATTTCTCGACGCTCGGTCGATGAAATCGCATTCTGTAAAAAGGGATTCGAAGCCCTACATGTTGTCAATAAACGCCTTCAAATAGTTTATCTAACATGATACTAGATCGATCAGAATCGATCGTCAAACTTTGGTGATTGGACTGTCCTACGCTCTGTTTCGGGACAGATTTTACGTCGACTTTGGTTCGATTTCCCGTCGACTCGATTACAAATCTACTCAAACTAATTGACGGAGTATGAAGTAGGTTAGGTTGTGGTTGTACCTGAAGAAATGGTTCGTAAAACGAACCAGCGAGCGCGAAGAATTGAACTGTCGAAGTTGGGTTGCCCATTCTCGCGACTGCCGTTGCAAAACCGCGCGGCGGCACGCGGGGTCTGGGTGGTCGCCCGGGGTGTCAGCGGGTGGCGTGCCCTCAGGTTTGCTAGGGTTTTCGGTTTTGCGAGTTTCTTTCGATCGATATATTCGTGTATACATACACGATTTTGCCGGTTTTCCCAGGGTCGGGCTCACTGCTGGGGATTTCGTTTGGGTCGCAGTGGGCCGGGCTCACTGCTATATATATATATATATATATATATATATATATATATATATATATATATATATATATAAATATATATATATATATATATATATATATATATATATATATATATATATATATATATATAAACGTATATGTATACGTATATTCGTATATACATATATATAAACGTATATGTATACGTATATTCGTATATACATAAATATACACGTATACATTTATATATATACATTCATATATTCATATTCACAAACACACATATTTATGTATATATATATATATATATATATATATATATATATACATACACACACGTACACTAATATATATATATATATATATATATATATATATATATATATAAAAAAAAAAAAAAAAAAAAAAAAAAATATATATATATATATATATATATATATATATATATATATATATATATATATATATATATATATATATTTATTTATATTTATATATGCATACAAATACGCACATATATGTATATACATATCTATATACTCATATGTATATACTTTTTCAACATACATTTACATATAAAATATACTAACATATAATCTATATATATATATAACATTTATTAGATAATAATAACATAACCAATAATAATAAAATATTATTATATAATAATAACCTCAGTAATATGTTAATAATAATAATAATAATAATAATAATTAATTATTATTATAATAATAATAATAATAATAATAATAATAATAATTTTAATAAATCAATAATGGTATATATATATATATATACCATTTTGCACAGGCTAATAATCCCGAAATGTACTAAGACCCATTTTATACAAAAGTCACTGAATAACTCTAATAATAATATTTATAATATTTAATTAAGAATACTTAAAATATCCACTAATTCATTAAAACGAAATATAACACTCTCATACCAAATTCCACCTACATGAATGTCATCGGACGTGCCGCCTGACTACATGGGCTTGGGCTCAGTTCGGGTCCAGTCTGGACTAAAATGATATAACCGATTTCCCTAAAATTCAATAATATAAATAATAAATAAATCTTCGGTAAGGGTTAAGTCGCAACTTGGCCTGGTTTTCCTAGTTAGGACGTCACTATGGCTCGGCCTTCCCTACCATGGCTAATACACTAGTCAAAGCACACCTTTGCACTACCCGTGCCATGATTTCTAGTCACCATGCACTCCAAAACTCCATCATGGCTAAAATCATCCACCGTAATAATTAACTAAATAATTATTTATGGAAACTCCAAAAATCACTATTTAATTCAATAAATAAAATATAATTCGAATTTCCAGAAAGAGGGGTTACAAATCTATCCACCTTAAAAATAATTTCGTCCTCAAAATTCTAATTCATAACTATTCCTTAATTTCAACAAGAAAAATCTACCATTACCTTAATCTCCTCGAATTTTAATTTCCTCAAAAATAGTTTATATCCTCCTCCTAGCCATTTTGTAACTACGAAACTCCAAGGACTTCTACCCACCTTTGGACATACTACTCCCTCAAAGCTATGTCACTAAAACTTATAATCTTCCAACTATTAAATTTTTTTTTTACAAATAGATATCTACTGCCCTTGGCCTCTATAATCCTCTCCTATCTATCAAATAACCTAAAATCTAACAAGCAATAATTTTACACATATAGCTAAATATTGGTAAATTCTAATAAGTATGACTATTCGTCGCTCCGAAATAGAAAGGACATAAAGGTAAGGAAGAACAATCGAGAGTGGAAATGAAGTTTCAAGAGCAGTAGCGGTATCCAATGATATAGCTAGAAAGAAAATTCATAAACCATTGCCTTATTGGCTAGATTAGGTTACTCTAGTCCAGTCACTTGCTAACTCGAAGGACCCTTCGTTTCTCAGAGGACTTGCACTCCGTGCAATATAGAAGTTCCGTTCTCAAAATTTATCTAAACAAGGTTCCATAATAGGACGGGATTTGAGGAGTCAAGATTGTGATCTTTCCCGTGGTTATTTAAACACACGAGTAAGGGATAAAACGCAATACAACTTCGAATCACGACTTCCAGGTAGGTGGAATATTGGTTACGAATGACTTCACAATCTAAGAGGGGAGACTACATAATATGTATAGGGACCTATTTCAAATAGTTCGGTTTTATAATCCAAATATAGTGGTATGCATGGGTGGTTTTTTTACTGGGTCCTAGGTTCCTGATTGGACGTCAATCGTTGGTTAGATGAACCTTGAATTTCAGTCTCTATTGACTAGTCTAGTTCCCAATGGTAAACTATTACTGCTAGGTTAGGATAATCCTAGAATAGTTTTCACCCAAGTGATTGAGCTAGATGGGCAGTCAGATTGGTTTGCTAGGTTCCTAAAGCCAAAAAAAATGCGTCTTCGGTGACTTCTGTGTTTAAGTAGCACGAGAAGACACAATTGAGTGGCACACTAGTGACATGTGCGTAGTGGGCTTCGAGTAGATCACAACCATATATTGGGTCGAAAGGTTCGAGTCGAGGTTGAGTCTCTATTTGTGGTCGAAAAGTATAATCGTATCATGGTAAGGGTTATATCTTGTCCCTTTTGACCTGAAAGTCGTACCATAAAATATAGTACAAGGGGACATGTTTGAGTGGGACATGACATACCTAGATGAAGGTGGACTCGTCTATATCTTCTATGTAAAATTTGTTGGAAGATAACAGCTGGTCTCATGCTCCGAATACTAATGGCACGGCCAGGGACACAAAAATGATCCAAATGGAAAGTGGGATTCCATAGGGCACTAACTATCATTCTAATAGAAATTATTTCGATCAATCAGTAATCTTCATATATCCCAAAATTTTAGGGCTTACAGTCTACCTACTTTAGAAATAGGACATGGTCTTAGGAATATTGAGGTTAGAGGGTTCCCAAAGTCCGGATACTGTACCTCGACCCTTTGTTAATAGGGAATAAGGCACGACGTATCGAAATACGGTAGATATAAGTCAAATCAAGGATCGTTCCTCAATAAATGGAGAACGATGTGTACAATGACATATGGTCGATAAAATAGGATGATCTACTCGTCTATAGTATACTAGAGTTATCAACGGGATAACCAACTCTAAGGCACAAGATTTCTACAACCGAGTCGTGACTTTCCATTTGTGTCAACCTGCCAGACTATCGTCACAAGAGTCGTAGTAATCGTGTATTGTTGTTGACAACTTGTAGACAGGATATTTTAAGCTATGGTATTGGCTAAGCTAGTGACTGTGGTGTTCCAACATTAGTTAGGTCTTAATAATAAAATTTACATAACTAGAGTAATATTTGTTGGAAACCAATCTCGGGATGAGTGTCACGGTAAATGATTACCCTATTGTCCACTCATCTCATGTCTAATTGTGGGCTTCGGTCGAGGAAGGGTTGGTTCAGGGCTTAAGGGTTGAAAGTAAAGGCAATATTCAAGAAAATATTTAGAGACACAATGGATTGTTTCTCGAGAATAGATAGTCTCCTGGGTTGGCATTACGACTAAGGGTAAAACCCTATCATTCTTAAATTCAGAAGGCTTGAAAGTCCCGATAACAGTTTGGGGTCGAGAGGAGAACGAGTGACTCGATCACATAGTTGGCTGACGATAACTACCCTCGTGTATACCACTACCATAGCCATGGGGATATGCGGTATCTCTCTACCAATTTCGAGCTTCTGCCTTTCTGAACCAGTGAGAGACAAAAACAATAAAGAGTTCAAGAAAGATGTTACTGAATACAATAACGTAATTCAAGGGCGAACGTATAATTCAAGAGGAATTGTCAAAGCAGTCACGGATGAGATCTTAGATACCTATATATCTCCATCCATATAGTGTAATTAAACGAAAGAGCGAACCAAATGCATCATGGTTGATCAGACCATAATACACTGATGCTGATTAGACAATAAGTTAGCAGGCGTCCCCACTAAACATATGCCTCCAATCAAGCTCGAGAACAGAGTGAGCTTGCAAAACTAAGCTGTAACAGCAGCGTTTGTTAAAATAGTCGAATACAATTATACGAGATTTTTAGAAGAAGGCACAAGTAGTTTGAGTTTTGAGAGAATCAAACCTTACCCGGTGTTCTTGCTTATACAGTCTCCCTACTATCCTCTTATCAACAAGGACTTGGTCGACTAATAGGTTATGATCTCTAACTTCTGTATTCTAGGTAAACCTATTAGTGTCAATCAATATCCTCGTCGATAGGTCACAAGGACCACGGAATGCTAGATCGGGAGACACGCTACCCAATCTCACAGAACTTCCACTACTATTGGCTTCGGATCTTATAGAACATACAGGGCACTGTCCTATCCTCCACGGTATCCCAAACTTGTATTCATGTTTGAAGTTATTTCACCGCGGATTACACCTCGCCCGTATACTCTGGCTGTGGTAAACCCTTGGTTTCGTAACTCAACATGATACAAAATCGAACATCTCTTAACTCTACCCAATATTGGCTCAAGGGTATCAACGATCAAGAGAGGACCACTAGCCATAGTTTTGGCAATATCCCATCACCTATATTTTCTTAAACTAATTTCACCTCTAGCGGTTGTGTCTCGCCAGTGCGCTGCTGGCTGCAGTGAATCCCTAGTCTCCAAATTTTAAATAAATGGCGACAGTGCGCTGCTGTCCTGCCAGTATGAGTTAACTAACATTCTCGTAACTATATCTGTAAATAAATCCCTGAGCTTCTAGAGATTCAAACAAGTTGACTATTAAATAAGACATAAATATTTGTCCTATCAGTCACAATCTTTAAAATAACAGATTGCACAGGGAGGAATAAACTGAAGACAAAGAACTACAAACATTCTGGTATCTCTTTCATGTGTATTCGAACCATGGGAGAAAAATTTTGGATCAGTCTACCTCGAGATTTGTATTTGAATAACCGAATCAGGAATTATAAACTATTCCCTTACGACAAAATAGGATTTTAAATGGGCAATTCAGACCAAGATATGGTGACGATATCCAAGGAGGCAAGAGAATGAGTTGAATAATCTATCAAGGCTAGATGATTAATTCTATGAAGCCCTGCCTTACCAAGGGAATAAACTATCCAAATTGGATTACATCGTCGTATCAAGAGATGATAATGTACCTATGGGGATCTGATAAACTATCAAAAATAATAACTCCTTATCTATATTGCATGGCCTAGACTACCCATTGGTAAATTTGTATAAGGGACTCCTAGTCCTAGTCATTCTCGTAAATTAAATTAATTTCTAATTCGTGAATGAGCATTTCTAGTCGCAGGCTCGCGATAGTACGACTAACTTAAGTACTATCACGAGTTCGCATGATTTGCAAAGACTGACCTGTATGGGCCACCACAAAAACTTGTCACGATCCGCACCTATTTTTTTTTCTAAACGGATACGAGACGTGTCCAAGCCAGCCTACGCCGCAGTGTCGGCGGTAGAACGCTGTCATGGCCATGAAGATCAAAATCACAAATAATGCTCATTCACGTAATTAATTTAACTTACAATGATCACAAGTTTTACATTTGAAAAAAATATATAAACTTGCACAAATAAATGAATGACTATAACTCAACTATCTAGCTAGTCTCTAGGCTTTTGTCTACAAGTATTCCCGTCACTCCCCAAGCTAAGTGAATCCACGGCTAACCTGAAAATGTTAGTTTCCAGTCAGGAATGGAACGAGCACAATTCACTGAATGCAATTTCAAATAAAGAAAATGACTATAAAATAAATGTTAGACATCAATCATGAGTTTTGAAAATAAACAGTAAATACGAAAAACCAATAGCAATAAATAGACCCAAAATACTTTTCCCAACTGTTAGAAGTACCTTTGATATGTGATCGGTCTGGGGTACTACACCGCACGGTCTATGAGGTATACTTGCATAAAAAATAAACACGGGCTACAATGTCTACTTGCAGAAAATAAACACGGGCTACACTACTTGCAGAAAGTAAACACGGGCTACACTACTTGCAGAAAATAAACACGGGCTATACTACTTGCAGAAAATAAACACGGACTACACTACTTGCAGAAAATAAACACGGGCTACACTACTTGCAGAAAATAAACACGGGCTACAATGTCTACTTGCAGAAAATAAATACGGGCTATAGTCAGATCACACATCCTTGGCACTTCTCATTCCCGACTCAATAATTTATAATAGAATATAAAAATCACATAACCAATGACTAATCAATGAAATATAGTAAAGATCAATATTGAAATGCAGACAATAAACTGTACTTGCCTGTGGTCCTCTGCTGGTGAAACCGACAGTCTGAACTACTCAATGTGCCACAATAGTCAAAATCCGTACAATAGTCCCCGGAAGCTGAAATAAATATTACCAATGTTCTCAAAATAGTCAAAATAGCTAGGATTGTCTGTCCTTAAGTCCAATTCTGGACACAGGGGCAAAACGGTAATTTCGGGCCAAAACGGTGTCCGCCGTTGGACCCACTTTGCACCGAAAAGCGTGCCAGAGTCAACGGTCTCTAAAGTTGTCAAACTACATGTCTACGGATTCAGTTTTTCGATACGAACCCAACCGTATGTCCAAAGTTGGATTTCGGCGGGCCGTGCACAAAATTGCCTGTTGAGTGGAACCGTGGGGCCCGCAAAATGGTAATTTTATCAACAGTCTCATAATCGGACCAAACTTGGCATACAGGACCAGGAAAATGGTACGGTCCTGCTGGCACAAGTTTCGTCTCGATCTGATGAGCGTGCACAAAGTAATTGGAGAATTTGCAAAGTGCACGATACGGTGAATTTCGACGGATACCAATCAAATTCGTCGCGCACACGCGACCAATTTGAATTTCGTCAAAGCCCACACGACCACGAAGCCGTTACGCAGCTTTCGATGCTTTCGGTTCGCGACCACGTCGCCCGGAATGGCGGGACGCACGTCGTATCGAGGGGTTTTTCATAAATTCTGAAAATTTAAAACAGGTTTTTGGCAATATTGGGAAAAGGATTTCTCTACGCTCGGTCGATGAAATCAAGTTTCGTAAAAAGGGATTCGAAGCCCTACATATTGTCAATAAACGCCTTTAAATAGTTTTTCTAACAAGATACTAGATCGATCAGAATCGATCGTCAAACTTGGGTGATTGGACTGTCCTACGCTCTGTTTTGGGACAGATTTTACGTCGACTTTGGTTCGATTTCCCATCGACTCGATTACAAATCTACTCAAACTAATTGACGGGGTATGAAGTAGGTTAGGTTGTGGTTGTACCTGAAGAAACGGTTCATAAAACGAACCAGCGAGCGCGAAGAATTCAACTATCGAAGTTGGGTTGCCCGTTCTCGCGACTGCCGTTGCAAAACCGCGCGCGCGCCCTTTCCGGTCAGGGACGACTCTCCCGCGGCGGCGCACGGGGTCTGGGTGGCCGCCCGGGGTGTCAGGGGGTGGCGCGCCCTCAGGTTTGCTAGGGTTTTCGGTTTTGCGAGTTTCTTTCCATCGATATATTCGTGTATACATACACGATTTTGCCGGTTTCCCCAGGGTCGGGCTCACTGCTGGGGATTTCGTTTGGGTCGCAGTGGGCCGGGCTCACTGCTTAATGCTGCCGTTACTAATTCTTTTTTTCTTTTCTTTTCTTTTCTTTTATCAACTATATATCAACTATATATATATATATATATATATATATATATATATATATATATAGTTGATAAATATATATATATATATATATATATATATATATATATATATATATATTTATCAACTATATATATATATATATATATATATATATATATATATATATATATATATATATATATATATTTATCAACTATATATATATATATATATATATATATATATATATATATATATATAAAATATATATATATATATATATAAACATATATGTATACGTATATTCGCATATACATATATATATATATATTTTTTTTCGCATATACATATATATGTACACGTATACATTTATATATATACATTCATATATTCATATTCACAAACACACATATTTATGTATATATATATACATACACACACGTACACTAATATATATATATATATATATATATATATATATATATATATATATATATATATATATATATATATATATATATATATATATATATATATATATATATATTTATATATGCATACAAATACGCACATATATGTATATACATATCTATATACTCATATCTATATACTTTTTCAACATATATTGACATATAAAATATACTAACATATAATCTATATATATATATATAACATTTATTAGATAATAATAACATAACCAATAATAATAAAATATTATTATATAATAATAACCTCAGTAATATGTTAATAATAATAATAATAATAATAATAATAATAATAATAATAATAATAATAATAATAATAATAATTTCAATAAATCAATAATGGTATATATATATATACCATTTTGCACAGGCTAATAATCCCGAAATGTACTAAGACCCATTTTATACAAAAGTCACTGAATACCTCTAATAATAATATTTATAATATTTAATTAAGAGTGCTTAAAATATCCACTAATTTATTAAAATGAAATATAACACTCTCATAACCAATTTCCACCTACATGAATGTCATCGGACGTGCCGCCTGACTACATGGGCTTGGGCTCAGTTCGGGTCCAGTCTGGACTAAAATGATTTAACCGATTTCCCTAAAATTCAATAATATAAATAATAAATAAATCTCCGGTAAGGGTTAAGTCGCAACTCGGCCTAGTTTTCCTAGTTAGGACATCACTATGGCTCGGCCTTCCCTACTAGGGCTAATACACTAGTCAAAGCACACCTTTGCACTACCCGTGCCATAATTTCTAGTCACCATGCACTCGAAAACTCCATCATGGCTAAAATCATCCACCGTAATAATTAACTAAATAATTATTTATGAAAACTCTAAAAATCACTATTTAATTCAATAAATAAAATATAATTCGAATTTTCGGAAAGAGGGGTTACATATGTGCAAGTATAAACGTACATAAAAAGTAAATTGTGAAGATATCCGTACATATGCTCTCAACCAAAAAGGAAAATGAAGTCTCATTTGCTGTTCTACTTCCTCCTCGGTTGCGTACGGATTGTTGGACGTTACCTCATCCTTAAACATGCTGAAAAGCAACGAAGCATAGGTATATTAGTTATATTCAGAAGCAACGAAGCACGTGAAATAATTTTACTTATCCCTCTAGCTTGTCTACTTCTTCCTCGTCGCAGTTGAACAATACATATAACATTGCAGCGCTAACCTCGTCGTCATTTAGATATCTTTTTTTCATTTTACCAGATAGTTTTTCGTAGACAGTAAATACTTTCAGCTTTGCCTCAATACCAACTTTATAGGCGTCGTCATTTCTGGGAGCCCTTGTTTTGTTTGTAGCAATATGAGGCTAAAAATACATGGAACAGAAGTTTGAAATCTCCTCAAGGACATATGCTTCACAAATAGAACCCTCCACCCGTGCCTTATTTTTTACCTTCCTCTTGAGGTGGTTCAACTGTCGCTCGAACGGGTACATCCAACGATAACCGACAGGTCCAGCAACAAGAGCCTAATAGATAAGATGAATCGGCAAATGTTCCATTGAGTCGAAGAATACAGGAGAAAAAACTCTCTCCAGTTTGCAAAGTGTTACCACAATGTCCTTCTCTTGCTTCTCTAAACGATCGACGAGCAACTTGCAAGAACAAAGATCTCTGAAGAATATGCTAATCTCTGTTAATGGATCCCAGACTACCGGCGGTAATAATTCTCGAAATGCAACAGGAATTAACCTCTCTATGAATACGTGGCAATCGTGGCTCTTCAATCCAGTCAGTTTGTACTCCTTTATGTCGACACATCTTCTCAGATTAGAGACGTATCCGTTCAAAAATTTCAAGTCCTGGATTTATCTACAATGTCTTACTTTGTCCTTCTTGTCCAGCGAGTAGATTGCCTTAGGCCGTAAAAGCTTTTCCTTTCCGTTGTATATCATGTACAATGTAGGACGTCTGCATATTTCGGCTAAGTCCAATCTAGCCTTTTGATTGTCTTTTGTCTTTTCCTTGACATCCATTACAGTATTAATTATGTTATTAAACACGTTCTTCTCGATATGCATGACGTCAAGGTTATGTCTAATCAGATTTGTGCTCTAATATGGCAGATCCCAGAATATCCTCCTTTTGGTCCAGTTATGATCTTCGCCAAATCCCTCACAACGGCTGCTCGTTGTAGGATCTTCAATAGCACTTAGTGTAGGTCCTAAAAAATCAAGTTTCACCCTTCAACAAAGTCATGAAAATCAAGAAATATATCTTCCAAATGAATTGCGCAGAAGTCAGATTGTGCATCATCCAGATTGTGCAGACTGGACCGCGCACACTCTCAAGTGCGCAAGCTGACGTAGCCATATCATCATTACCTGACACAATCAAATGTTCCGACAACTGACAGCACAAAGAACGAGAAGACTGTTCGTTTATTGTGCCGCACAGCGCTCGAGGACAGCTGTACATACAGCGCAATCTGTCTGCAGCGCGGTCCATCCCAGCGCCATCCATCCCAGTGCCATCCATCCTAGCGCAATCCGAAGTCAGCGCAATGCATGTGACGCACTTCATTATAACAACTGACAAATGTACACGTGGCATTCATGCCATCAATTGCTCACTACGTGGCAACCGTTTGTATACGATCATGCGCATTTCAATCAAATGATGCCATGTGTCCAAGACAGTTGGTCCACGATCAGACAACTGTTTGTGCAGTCTAATGCTGCACAATACAGGGCATGCGCAAACCAACTTGCGCCATCTAGAATAACTAAAAAGTAGTTATTTCTAGAACTCTATAAATAGAATTTCAAGTCTTCATTCCAGGAGATCAGATACATACAGAGATCAGAGATCATCACCAGAGAGTTCAGGAGTTCTTGCCCAAGTGCTGATGTATTCTTCCGAGGCTATCGCCTTCAAATTCAGAGGCTACCGTCTTCAAAGTTCACATCGTCCAAGGGATAAAGCAATCGTCTTCTGGATTGGATTTCTATAGTTGTACTTTTCCAGAATTCTTGTAATCTTTTTTACAAAGTTTGTTGAAATAAAGATCAACTTTTGTTTTTGCAAACAAAATGGCGACTCTGCTGGGGACGACTTTCTCCTCCGATGAGGAATTGACAACTCAATGTGACGTTGCGTCTATCGAAAAGACGCAGAAGATGCTGGTTGTGAAGGTCAACCATACGGCCTACGAAGCCATGATCAACTCCAGGACCACTCCTCGCACTGCGACAACTTCTGCCACAAGAAAAGTGCGCCCAGTGTGGATCCCAAAGACTGCTGCGCAGTCTGGTCATTCTGCCACCAAGACTGCTGCGCAGTCTAATGTCTCTGCTGCCAAGACTGTTGCACAATCTGCTTCTACTCCTCATGTGCAGTCTGCTGTTAACAGTGCACAGACTACTTCTTACACTGCTCTGTCCAAGTACAAGACTCCTGTTCCTCTGGTGCAGTTGGCTGCAAATTTGCCTGTGCAGTCTACTACTCCAGCAACCAGAGTGCAACCCAAGCACTCTGGCAACAAAGCTCCTACTGTGCAAACCACTGTGACTCTAGCCAGAAAACATTCTGTCAGAACTTCTCCTGCGCAATCTGCCAGTGCGCCATCAACCTATGCGCAAACTGTGTCTGCGTAATCCAAAAGAGACAGCCCTTTGGCTAATCTCTCCTCTTCTCACAACAAAGGAAAAAGCTCTGCTCTTCTCCAGCACCCTGTTGCTCCTGCGCAATCCACTGGGGGTAGTCTTTTAGCTATTCCTCCTCCTCTCCAGAACAAAGGAAAAGGTCCTTTGGTCTTTTCTCAAACTTCCTCGTCCCATGACTTGGAAGACAACAGAGGGAAACGCTCTTTAGCTAACCCTTCTTTCAAAAATAAAGGAAAAGGCCCTTTGGTCTTTTCCTAGTCTTCCTCGGTTTTTACCGTTGAAGATCAATCTGAACGTGCTCCGGCACTAGTCTGTACCAAGACCCTTTCTCACAAGGATTCTTCCTTCCATGTCAAAGGGAAGTGTACTGACCAGAGAGGTATTCTGCCTACTCCGGTAGCAGAATTCCAAGATCTCCCAACTCTTCAGATCTCCCGTTCAAGATAGGAAAAATTGCTGGTGTCTCAGACGGAAACCCCTGGGGGTGAGTTTGCTGATTTAAGAACATATCTCAATCGACCAACTTCGGTAAAATGCAAACAGCCAATGCCGAAGACCAACCAACGTCAGAAGCAAACTTCCAGGATCAAGAATCCGGACACCTATGCCAATGAAATGAGTACTTCCCTGTACACTCAAGGGACAAAACATTTGAAGAACTGGAATCATGTTCCGAATATTGTCAAAGAACACATCCTCCGAACTTCTGCTCGTCCCGTTGCTGTTCCTGATCTCCGAGAACACCTCAAACAAAAACGGGACAATATTCCAACATCTGCAGTGCAACCACTTGGACATCACTGTAACCATGAAGTTGTCATCAAGTGTTGTTGTCAGACAACAAGACGATCTGTCTTTGATCGTCTGAACTTTCCTAACTCTGAACCTATGTCAGAAGATAAAGATGAGGTTTTGTACGCCTCTGTCAACATGACTTCCAGAGACACTGGGGGTAGGAAGTGCTCCAAGCACGGGAAACCTCGCAGACCAAGCCAGCGGTATTTGGATCTACTCCAAGAATCCTCTGAAGGAGTATTCCAACATACCCGTTCTCGAAGCCGAGATACAATCGGTCAAAGAAATCTTCAAGATCCTTCTGGTCATCTTCTTCTTTCTCACTCAGGAGATGATTCCTTTTCTGACTACGATGCATACAGCGAGAGCTCAGAACAAACAGTGTCCTCCACTGTACCCAGAGAAGTAACAGCTTATGTCGTCAATGAACACCCCGACGCTTCTAGTTCATCTAGTCAAGAACAAAGAATAGCTGCGCTAGAAGACAAGCTAAGGACCATGGCTGAAATGGTCGCAAGTATGCATTCCATTATTGTGGCCCAGCATACAGTACCACCGACCGTACCTCCTACAAATCCAGAAATTATAGCATCGTCAGTGCCTGTCAATGCTGGACTGGGGGTAGCATCTACTCAAGTACCTCCTGTACAGATCCAACCTACACCCAGTCAGTCAGGTGCTGGGGGTAGTGCTTATCATGCTGTTCCTCCTCCCAACACTATGATTCAACCTGCTCCTTCTACATCAGTGGAACATGCCAATGAAGCTGTCAAGCTCCTGCGTACTCAGTTCGAAGCTTTCAAGGAGAAGGACAACTTACAGAGGTTGGGGATCAAGCAACCTTACCCAGTTGAATGGAAGGAAGTTCCATTTCCTCCGAAGTACAAGATCCTAACAATCTCGCTGTTTGATGGCAGCACTTCTTCCAATCAGTTTATTAACCACTTTGAGGTTATGACTGTCCAACTTCAACCAAATGACGCTCTTCTTACCAGAGTATTCGTCGGCTGTTTAGCTGACGTAGCATACGATTGGTACAAAAGCTTGCCCGATGGTTGTATCATCTCCTTCTCTGGCCTAAAACAAATCTTCCTGGAATGATTCTATGAGGGGATCAACGACATGACTATGTCAGCCCTCAATAAAATCAAACAAAGACACAATAAAACTGCTGAGAGTTTCATTGAAAGGTTTCGTCGGGAAGCTCTGAAAATGCCTCCTCGAACTCCGGCTGCTGTCACCATAGACACCTGCAAGGCCAACCTTTTGCCTATTATCAGCATGTGGACAGGATCTACTCAATTCCAAGACTGGTCATCTTTCATTGTCAATGCTAAAGCAGTCGAAGTTAGCGCTGACAAATTCAAGCAACTAGGGGTACAAATGTCTAACCCCGACCGGGACGAGCACCAAACATCGGGTGGCGGCAATCGTCAGAACAACCGTAAGGGAAAAGAAACTCTGAACATTAACTTGAATAAGAACAAAAATTCTCTGGCAGTTAATATAGCTCCTCCTACGTCAACTTCTACCCCTTCAGCACCTCCACCAAGGGAACCTCGTCCGAAAGTAGAGTATTCTTTTGATAAGAATGACACAGTGAGCATCTTTGATTGCTTAATCAAAAGCAATAAACTCCAGCTCCCAGATCTTAAGAAGCCCGATGAAGTCGGTAAGACTGATCATCCCAAGTACTGTGTCTATCACAGGTTCATCGGACATCCTACTCGAGCATGTTATGTGCTCAAAGGCAAAATTCAGGAGCTGGTCAATGCCGGTGTTGTCACTCTGCAGCAAGACGAGAAGACTGTTACCGTAAACATGGTCTCGGTTCAATTTGGTGACTTTCTGTCCCAGATGGTACAGCACGGTGTCATTCCTATTCCTAAAGCTACTTTCGAGATCGAGAATCTCCCTCCTCCACGAAGTGAAGGTCTCATCCCCTTGTCTCTTGACAATGGCGAGATTATGTGGATTCATCCGGATCTTGCTTCAGAGTTCGAAGTTCCCTCTTCCTCCAAGAAGAAAGACTGGTCTAAAGGCAAGACAAAGATTTGCAATATGGTGTCTTTTGACCCCATAGTTGATGAAAAAATCATGTTGGGCACCAGATCAGGGAAAGCCTATCTAAAGGATTATTCCGAAGCTCAAGAGAATCCTGCTTCTTCTTCTGAGCCTGCTCTAGTGCAGCCTGCTTCCACTGAAGATATTCCTACTGCATCCTCACCGGTTGTAGTGTCCATTCCTCACCGATAAACCTTTGAAGAAATCATCTCCCTCCGGACTTGAAAAGCCTTACAACTTTGACATCTTAGCTCAGTTGGCCAATATACCGGCCCGGCTGTCAATCTTCGAGCTCTTGCGCCTTTCCAAAGAGACTCGGAAAACTCTGAGCGAGGCTCTCATGCAGGCAGAAACCTGCCTAGCCCTGCTTAAGAAGCCGGAAGCAGAACCAGTCTCTTGCCTCCATTGTCATAGTGTGTTGGAGTTAATTCTAAACATAACTTTCACACAGGATGACATGTTGATGGAAGATAACAGGCACGACCGTCCTCTCTACTATACAGGATATGTTGAATCGATGAAAGTCGATCGTATTCTGATAGATCCAGGGTCTGCTCTCAGTATTATGCAGAAGATAATGTTGGATGCGCTGAAGATCCCAGTGCATAGTCTTTCCAGTACAATCACCACCATTCTTGGGTTCAACCAGGGAAGAAGTGAACCTCTGGACAAGATTCGTCTAAAACTCCAAATAGGCAATCTTCGCACAAAGGTTACCTTCTACATCATTGACAATCATGGTTGTTCCTATAATGCTTTGCTGGGAAGACCATTTTTGCACGAGCATAACATTGTCCCTTCGACTCTCCATCAATGTTTTAAATATGTTGATGACAATGGAGAGGTACAAAAGGAGGTTGTTGATCTCTATCCTTTCAAAGGCATCGAAGCATATTGTAACGATGCTCGTATGTACAAGAATGAATTCATGAAGGTTGTCCTGTCTCTGGATACTGAAGAAGAACAAGAAGCAATGCCCAATGACACCCTCATCATACATGTTAAAGGGCGTGTTTCTCGTCCTCAATCTTCCAAACCACTGGCTATCCACTTGCCAGTCCAGAAGCAGCCAACTGATGATAGTCAGGATCAAAAGAAGCTCACCTCTTCTGATCCACTTGTTATTGACTTACGTCGTAACAAGGAAAAAAGGCAGTTCACCTCTTCTAAGCCACTTGTTATTGATCTATCTCATAACAAGGATAGAAGGGAGCTCACCTCTTCTGAGCTGCTTGTTATCGACCTTCGTCGTAACAAAGCCAATCCTCCTCCACGTTCTTCTTCTCCCCCTCTTGTAATCAATCTGACCAAGCCTGCTAAGGCTAAAGGTCCTGCTGTAAATACCAATGTACAAATTAATGAAAAAGTATCTACTTTCCAGTATACTGATGTCATTTATCATGCTAAGTGCTATTTGGATATATTAGATAGCTATCAGTCATTTACAATAGGAGTTGTACAATCTCTTCAAACAGAAGTTTTATTTGAACACCCAAAGGATTCATATCGTATTGTTTCCGCTTGTAAGAAAGGCGAAAGTCCAATACTTTTTAGTAAAGGACCTGAACAACAATTCAGCTATACGGATGATAGCAAAATTAACGACACGGGGCATCTTTAACTCCGTCGTTACAGTCAGCAATCAAAAGACATCATCTAGAAGATGGGTTACGACTTCAAAAGTGGCCTCAACTACGGTAAGGGTAGAAAAACTCATATCCGTACGGCTGTCCCAAAAGGAAAGTCAGAGATGTACTACAGCAGGACCAAAAGAGGTCTCGGATATGCCTCTCCTCCGGTATTATCCCCAGTAGGTTCTGAATCTGATATTGAGGAACGTTCTAACTCTTCTGATTCCAGATCATGGGATTCTGACACCAGCATAGGTCAAGTTCATCGATTGACAGTATCTTCTAACATGGTCTCCGTCGAACTTCCAAAAGGCTATGACGAGGATATCGACAAAAATCTTGAAACAGATCCTTGGACTCAGCGAATGGATACCTAATGGGAACTCTGATTCGAACAAAGGGAATCGCATACTGAAGATCAATTGGTTCAAGTTGATGTAGGAGAGAGCGGGTCACCTCGTCCAATATTCATCAGCAAGAACCTTCCAGAAGTAGATAAACAGGAATTAATTTTTCTGATTAAAGAATACATTGATGTCTTTGCCTGGAGTTATGAAGATATGCCAGGTCTAGATCCCAAAGTTTCTACTCACAAACTGAACATTCTGCCGAATGCAAAACTGGCCAAACAGCAACAACGGCGTTTCAAGCCAGAAATGATGGACACAATCGACGATGAAGTCAAGAAGCTCATCTTTTGTGGCTTTATTCGAGAAGAACAACATCCTGATTGGGTAGCTAATGTCGTCCCAGTTCTAAAGAAAACCGACAAAGTTTGAGTCTGTATCGATTTTCGAGATCTGAACGAAACATGTCCAAAAGATGAATTTCCTCTTCCTATCACGGACGTCATGATCGACAACACCTGTGGGTTCGAAAGAATATCTTTCATGGACGGATTCTCCGGATACAATCAGATTTGAATGTATCCTGAAGATGAAAAGCATACTTCTTTCCGCACTCCTTGCGGAGTCTACTGCTATACTGTTATGCCATTTGGTCTCAAGAACGCTGGTGCAGCATACCAACGAGCCATGAGTACCATATTTCGAGATCATCTACGTAAGACTGTCGAATGTTACATCGACGATATTGCCGTCAAAAGTCGTCTAACGGAAGATCACATCCAAGATTTGAGAACTATCTTCAATCTCATGCGCCAACATCAACTCAAAATGAATCCTACCAAGTCATTCTTAGGTGTCTCTAGTGGCAAATTTATCGGCTTCGTCATTACCTCTAAGGGTATACACGTGGATCCCGAGAAGATCAAAGCCATTCAAGAGATGCGTCCTCCACGCAACCTAAAAGAGCTACGAGGATTCCAAGGTCGACTTGCGTACATCAGGAGATTTATTTCGAATCTGTCTGGATGCTGCAGACCATTCACTCAACTCATGAAGAAGGGTGTATCTTTCGTTTGGACCGAAGAATATCAACGAGTATTTGATGACATAAAGCGATATCTCATGAACCCACCAGTCTTGGTGCCATCAATTTCGGACATACCATTCTTAATGTATGTCCGTGTTATGGATCATTTATTGGGTGCTTTACTTATCCAAAAGAACAAAGAAGGTCATGAACAAGCCATCTATTATCTTAGTCGTACTATGATTGGTGCTGAACACCGTTATAGTCCGGTCGAAAAAGAATGCCTAGCTCTTATGTTTGCTGTTCAAAAGACGAGGCATTACATCATTGGCCAAACTATTCATGTTATATCCCGAGTTAATCCTCTTCGAGTACTGATGAAGAAGCCTAGCACACTCAATTCTCGGCTGGCTACATGGGCCATTCTGCTAGCCCAATATGACATGGTATATGTTCCTCAAAAGTCCGTCAAAGGTCAAGCACTGGCGAATTTTTTAGCAGCTCATCCCGTTCCAGAGACATCCAAACTCTATGATGAAATTCCAGAAGAGACATTGGAATCTAATACAATCTCCGAAGAATATCCTACTTGGCGTCTATTCTTTGACGGTGCATCTAGGATTGGACCCAATGGTGCCATTGTCGCAGGAGTTGGAGTTGTCCTTGTCTCTCCAGACGGGTCAGCTATCCAAAGAGCCTACTCCCTAGATAAGCCTTGCTCTAACAACGTGGCAGAATACAATGCTCTACTCATCGGTCTTCAATTAGCCAAACAACTTAACATTGAGTATCTTGAAGTCTATGGCGACTCCAAGTTGGTGGTTAACCAGGTTAGAGGAACCTATGAAGTTTGCCATTAAGATCTAGTACGTTACTTTGAAGCGGCAATCAACATGGCTACATCATTCAAAGCCTTCTTCATTGAATATGTACGCCGAGCTTGCAATACTGAAGCCGACGCTTTGGCCAATCTTGCAGTAGTCTTAGCCATCCCCATCAGAAGACAAAAAGTGGTGGTCATCTCTAATCGGGAATTATTCTGCATCGAAAATAATCGTAATATTGAGTTCAGTAATCTTACTGAAGTCAATGTTATCAGTGGAGATTGGAGAACTCCCTTCATCGACTTTGTGGTCCATCACATACTCCCTGAAGATCCTAAGGAGGCTACGAGTATTCGTCGACGGTCTCTGTGGTTCTACTATAATCAGACTACCAAAACTCTCTACCGGTGGACTTATGACGGCCTACTCTTATGCTGTCTTGCTGGAGATGAGGCGAAGCAAGTATTACGTGAAGCTCACGATGGTGTCTGCAGAGCACATCAACTCGGTCCTAAACTACAGGATCGCATCTGCCGCTTGGGTTATTACTGGCCCTCTATGGTATCTAATGCCATCGAATATGCAAGAAAGTGTCGAGCTTGTCAAATCCATGCAGACTTCATTCATCAACCATCGGAGTTCCTGCATCCGACGGCCGCCTCTTGGACTTTCAAAGCTTGGGGCATGGACATCATCGGTCCCATCAATCCTCATTCTTCTAAAGGACATCGGTTCATACTGGAAATAACCGATTACTTCTCGAAATGGGCTAAAGCTATACTATTGGCTGAAGTCAAGATTAACAGCGTCATCAATTTCATTAAACACCATGTCATCTATAGATTCGGTGTACCTCGAAGAATCAACCACGACAACGGACCTCAATTCATCAGCCAAAAGTTTACAAGGTTCTGTGACGATCACCGGATTGACAATGTCGCTTCGACAGCTTACAATCCTGCTGTTAACGGCTTAGCTGAAGCCTTCAACAAGACTATTATCAAGCTCCTCAAGAAGTTTGTATCTACTAACAAACGAAACTGGAGTGAAAAGCTTGGAGAATATCTTTGGGCCTACCGCACTACGGTCCGTAATCCTACAGGCAGTACACCTTTCTCTTTGGTATACGGTTGTGAAGCAGTTCTGCCTCTGGAACTCCAAATTCTGTCTCTGAGGATTGCCATCGCCAACGAACTCACTACAGAGAACAATGATCTTCTTCGATTGTAAGGGTTAGAAGCGCTCGATGAGAAGCGGCTATTAGCTCAACAGTATATTGAGTTATACCAAGCCCGTATCTCAAAGACTTTCAACCGCAAAGTTAAAGTCAGAGCCTTTCAGAAGGGAGAGCTCGTTCTGACTGTCAGACGTCCTATGACTATGGCTCATTCAAGCAAAGGCTAATTCGATGCAAAGTGGAAAGGTCCATACATCGTAAGCAAAGTTTTCTCAAATGGAGCTTATCAACTCACAGAGTTAGACGGTCGAGTTGCAATGATGCCCATCAATGGCAAATTCCTCAAGAAATATTATGTATAAATGTAACAGACAGTGATTATAATTATCAGACAAGTTTATAAATAAAATTTAGTTTTATTTCATCTTGAATGATAATACATAATATCAAGGAAGGTCACTATCATCCTTCTCGAAATTGGGACGCGGACCACTTCCGTCCATGTCAAAGACATGATCAGCGAAAGAGTCGAGAACATTCTTGCTGGAACCCACCAAGAACTTGCAAGCAGCCATCCTCATGACTTCTTCTTCTTCAGTCTTCCCTGGTTCAAGAAGGAAGTCCAAGCTGTCCTTTGGCGGTTTGGGATCAGATGAACCTTCGCCCGCTGCCATCTGCTTTAGTTGAGCCGGCTCGATTGGACGTTCGTCAATCTCCGCTTCTACCTTCGGGACGATCTTAGCCTTTCTGGATGCATCTCCAAACGACATCTTTATGCTGAAAAGTGAAAGTGACCATCTCATCTGATTATCTGTTCTATTTATAGACAGAGCGTCGTAAGACTATGAAGCGACACATTCATCCAACGGTTTACCCGTTCATTCATTATATCCACTTGACGGTTCGCCCGTTCATCATTCAACGGTTTATCCGTTCACACATCTATCCGACGGTTTACCCGTTCATGCCATCTACATTCATCCAATGGTTTACCCGTTCATTCATTACATCTACTTAACGGTTCGCCCGTTTATCATTCGACGGTTCGTCCGTTCACACATCTACTTGACGGTTCACCCATTCAGCATTTGACGGCCTGTCCGTTCATTACATTCATCCTGACGATTCATTTCGTTCTTATATTTTGACGAATCATCCAGTTCGTTCTTATCAGCAACTTGTCATCTTTGATTAAGTTATCTATTGAAATAATGATATTTAATAAATTATATTTGCCACGTCCATATTACCTCTGAGTAGATATAATTGAATATGATTATTTTCTAAGATCCAGAAATATATCATGTCCTGTACCTCTGAATATATTTTCTATCGCTATTATTTATATCTAAACAAGATATACAACAAATAATAGAGCCACAAAAAATATCTTTTATTGATCAAAATTCAAGACATTACAAAGCTTCATATTGCAAAAACAAGAAGATATAAGATATCTTTATACTAAGCTGGAGGTGTCATTAGATTGACAATCTGTTGCTTCAGAATTTGCAGACGCTCTTCACGAGATTCCATCACTCGCTTCCTGGCTTCTTCCATCCCAGATATTTCATTGAAGGTTGGCAGAGGTACCATTCGGCAAGTGATTTCAGCATTATGAGTTAGAACATCAAGCTGTTGAATTGCAGTTTGATGTTGGATGGCCTCATCTTCCAGTTCTTCTTGAAGACGGGCAATCTCTGCTTTCAATTCAGCAATTTTCTTTTCTTTTCTTTCAGCAACAAAGGTCACTGTTTCCACCTTGGAGTTGTATTCGGCCGATTTGATGGTGAAAGTATCCAACAGAATTTGGAAGTTGACTCTCTCAACTGCAGCTTCTTGAGACATTCGTTTAAATTCGGCTTGTACTAAAAGCTCTACCTCTTCTTTACTCAGCTCTTTGTAACTCTTGACTGAAGCTTCCAGTTCATCTAATATGTGCTCCAGAAAAGTAGCCTGAGCCTCGTCTCCTTGATTACGGATGGCATTTACCAAGTAAGAGGTTGGACCTCTAACCGTGGAGAAATCAGCTTCTTCCTTCTCCATCACTCTATCTATTAAAGGCCCCAATGAATCAAAGAAGAACTTGGTAAATGATTTAATAACAAATTGATTGGTAGCCAAAGCACCAGGAGTAGCAGCTACTCCTATTGACGATGAAGCGGCGGGACGTTCAGTCTCTTGTACTTGGATGGAAGGCTCTTTAAATAAAGGAGCTAGAGTCGAGCTGGTTGCTCCTCCCGGTTGTTCCTCTGCAAAAAGCAAACATACTTTATCATTTTGTCCGTCATTTGCAGCTATGAAAAAGTTCAAAAGTAGAAAGCAATCTTACCGTGGTTTGGTCCAACATCAGGCCTGTCATCTGTTGGAAGAGATTCCAGCCTAGCAGAAGTAGCCTCAGGCATTATTGCCTGACTACTGCCTGCTTCAGAGCCACACGATAAATGACGGCTGCTACTAGCTATCGTCGTTGCAAGCACTATATCTGTACACGCTGGAGGAGCTGGAGAAGATCCGAATTCTGTATGGATCAAAGAATAAAATTTTTAGCTATCAAGCTATCTATTAAAATAAGTTTGCTAATTTCATTCAATACCTTGGGGATCAATAGCAGGAGTTTCCTCCAAAACCACTTCTTTATCTGCAATCTTCTCTGGAGATACCGGCACCTTAGCATCCTTTTCAGGATTCAGGGTGTCATCAACAGCTCTGGGAGATGTCTGGACCTCAATGTCCTCTTCAGGATTTTGTGTCTCATCAACAGCCTCTGATGAGGTGCTCTCCTCGCTCTCACTGTCCTCATGAGCCTCTTCGCTAGCAGCAGCAGTGGCATGATCAGCTTCTTCTTGATAACCGAAGTCACAATCATTCAATGCCTCGATCATAAGACGATCTTCCTCCTCGCGGGTTGTTCCCGGTGTAACAGGAAGATGAGTCGTTACTGCCACTGATGAAAAAGATCGTACAACTTCCTCTTCTCTGGGCTCTGCAGCCCCATCTCTTTGTTCAGCATCTTCCATGGGCTCTGCCACCTCCTCTCTCTGTTTAGTTCTCTCTCTGCTCTGGACTAAGTTCAGAGGCGGGAGTGGGAGATGACATAGTAATACCCGCTGCAGCATTTACTACCACCGAAGACAATATTTGCCTTGGGGGAGAGACCATTCTTTTTCTTCTGTAGGCTAGTTTCTTTCTATGCAGAGGCCTCTCAGGACTCTCTACATTTACTACCTCGACCTGTTTCTGAATAGAGGTCGGTGTAGCTGCTTCTTCTCGTTAAATTGTCTCGGCCATCTGCCGAGATTGGGATCTAGTAGTGACCTTCTCTAATGATGGTTCTAAGATCAACTTCTTCTTCGCGACTGGAGAAGAAGGTTCTTCTCTCCTTCTCTTCTTCTCCTTGGCCGGAGACTTAACCACTTTCAAAGAAATTCTTAGTGGTTGATTGACTTCCTCAGGAAAATTTACTTCTCTGGAAGCTTTTAGTGGATTGTCTATCGGTTCGTGCTGTTCGTCATTGGCTGGAGCTAATATAGCAGTGGCTCCTTTCTTCAGACGAGTTGATGTTGCGAAGCTATCCACCAGACTAAAGTTCTCAGCAAATATATTGGCAGCTGTGTAGAACAATGAATATGTGTATAGCATTCTTGGACCATTATTATCCTTATTTGGCATCGAGAACACTGCCCTAGTGTCTCGAGCATTGTAGTATGCCCATGCTCTCGCACCATCAATTAGGTATCCTTTTCCTTGTAGGCAAGTGATTGCGTTGCCCACATGGAATTGGTCATAACCAAATTGACGAGCGAAGCGACTCGGCAAATAAGGTTCAAGGTAGCACTCCTCCTCAAATCTGTATACCAAATGTGAGGGTCTAATCGCCTTCAGCCAGTCGAAAGCTGCTCGGCCAATGTCTGTCTCCCCAGATCAACCATATTTGCTGCCATGAACTCGTAACCAGCTGGAGGAGCGAAGCTATAAAAGTTCCATCCCTTGCCAAGATTGAGGGCACGTCTACAGTCTTTCAGACTAACGTATACCCACTTGCTTCGGGTGAATCTACGCAGAAAGCTGCCGCTAACTTCCCCCATGTCAGGGTTCATCGGAGAGGGATGATGCAGAAGCAACCACCCATATAGATAGGTGTAGGGTAACTCTAGTCTTGGGAAGTTCCCTTTCTCACCTTTCCACTTGATCATGGATTCGACATACAGCCGAAGACCTGCATTTATTCTACAGGTCATAGCTGATAGCAAATCCATCCGGTAGCCGAAGACTAACCGGACGGCAGCGAAGAGTACACCACGGTGGAAGCGATCCATGGCGCTGGCCCCCAGGTACAACAAATCGGTGGAGCCAGTATGTCAAAAATCCTGCTAGCTGAGCCTCTTTAGACATGGACCTATAGCCCATTCTTATAAAGCTTTCAACAAAATCTTCGGGCTGTAGCGGAGGATATTGGTGTTCATCAGTAACTCGGATATCCATTCTCTTATTCTCTTCCATCAGCTTTATCATTTCACTGTTGCTGAGAGGTTGAAAGAAAGTTGGGGTACAGGAGTCCTGATCCTTGGTCTTTTTCTCAATGATATGATTGAGAAAAAGATAAGGTAACCATTTGGAGGAATAACATGTGCTGGAAGAGCCGCTCTGGTAAAACAGGGAGCATATGTTATAATGGCACAAGAGTTCATCGAAAACTGCTACCATTTCTGGATTTTTCCGACGCAGTCTCTCTAATTCGTCATTTATAGGAACATACTCCTCATAAGGAGAGTCTCCAGTTGGAAGGCATGAGATATACTTCATCTCATGGAGCGCCAGTTCTATCTCCCCGCAGGGCGTCATGAACGTCCCTGTCCTATAGTTATACCTCTCTGCCAGAGCTAAAAACAGATGAGGATTTGGATGGAAGCCATACACGGTAGCATATACCGCGTTATAAAGCTCGATTTCTCTAAGCTTATCTTCAAATTGAGCCAATGCCCAGTTGGCTATACAATTCCACCTTCTGTTATTCGGATTTACCAAACCAGTCAGCCGGATGTCTTGGTCAGGATACCTGCCCTCCGCCTTGGTATACTCGTTAGCAAAAATCGGTGTTCTTACCGGCAGCAACAAAGACGAGTTCTCAGGAGGGATACAACCTGGCTTCAGCCCTCTTAGTAGAGTGCCGTGTCGCTCAGAAGAACTATAAAATATGTCCCTGTTGTTCGGACCTTTCTTGACACAGATTTTCCCGTCCGTACATGTTGAAGGGGAGTAATATTCCAATCCATCCTTCGAGGATGGCTTACATGATCATATTGTGCCAGAGGAAGGCATCTAGCTATGTCTGGTAACTGGATCAGTTTCTCTTTCCTTTGAAAAGTTCTCGACTCAACTCGGGGTCTAGGTTGAGAACTTTTGTCAATGGGGTCACCGAAGAGGAACATAGGCTTCTTGTGGGTGACAGCGTCAGCAGATTGCAACGGCTGTCCATTCATCAGACTTAACAGGGTCTCGTTATCCTGAGCTATCAGGATAGCTTGGCGAGATGATAGAAGGGCATACTGTGGAAAGAGCACATAGGATAAGTTTTCTTTGAATTCTGGCTCAGCTAAAGTTTCTGTGAAGATTTCATAATTTGGGTCCTCTCTGGTATCAACTACATCAAACTGAAAAAACAAACTTTAGTACAAGTCAAGTCAGAAATTCTATCCTCAGATTACACAAATATCAGATTGCACAAACATCAGATTGCGCAAACCTCAGATTGCGTAAATATCAGATTGCGCAAACATCAGATTGCGCAAACATCAGATTACGCAAGTTTCAGATTGCACTGACAATCTTGCGCAAATCAGCCGATTGTGCTGAATTTTGCCAGCACAATTCAACCGATTGCGCGAGAGGATATTCTTCATAAAATTGAAGAATAATGGGTTCGTGCAACCAAAACCCTAACCAGGGTGGCGCAGTATGATCACATCTCTAAAAAGAGATGGATTTTTCAGTGAAGTCGAAACCCTAAAAAGAGTTTTCGATCGGGTCGTCTACCTCGCAAAGCCGGGTATGCAGCTTCGTGTCGGGAAGGGCGTGGCGTAACCCGAGCCGAAAACTCGACGGGGGCCTTGCCCTTGTCGGCGGTAGAGGAACGTTTGGGAGCCATGAAGTCGACGAGGAAGAAAGAGTGAAGTCGGAATAGGCTCGAGGATTTCTCTCTCTCTCAAGCTCAATGAAAATAAGTAAAGAATAAGATGAAGGACGAAGGGAACTATTTATAGCCTTTCAAAGAGCAACGGTCGCCTTAGATTGTGCCGAATAAATAGGGGTAATCCCTCTGATTGCGTAGACAGCATCATCACGTGCGCAACTTGATTGAAAATTCAAAATTCAAAGTATTTCGAAATTTTGAATAAATTCAACTTTTGAAAACTTTGAAGGGGGTCTTGTAGGTCCTAAAAAATCAAGTTTCACCCTTAAACAAAGTCATAAAAATCAAGAAATATATCTTCCAAATGAATTGCACAGAAATCAGATTGCGCATCATCCAGATTGCGCAGACTGGACCGTGCACACTCTCAAGTGCGCAAGCTGACGTGGCCATATCATCATTACCTGACACAATCAAATCTTATGACAACTGACAGCAAAAAGAACGAGGAGACTGTTCGTTTATTGTGCCGCACAGCGCTCGAGGACAGCTGTACATGCAGCACAATCTGTCTGCAGCGTGGTCCATCCCAGCGCCATCCATCTCAGCGCCATCCATCCTAGCGCAATCCAAAGTCAGCACAATGCATGTGGCGTACTTTATTATAACAACTGACAAATGTACACGTGGCATTCATGCCATCAATTGCTCACTACGTGGCAACCGTCTGTACACGATCATACGCATTTCAATCAAATGATGCCATGTGTCCAAGACAGTTGGCCCACGATCAGACAACTGCCTGCGCAGTCTAATGCTGCGCAATCCAGGGCATGCGCAAACCAACTTGCGCCATCCAGAATAACTAAAAAGTAGTTACTTTTAGAACTCTATAAATAGAGTTTCAAGTCTTCATTCCAGGAGATCAGATACATACAGAGATCAGAGATCATCACCAGAGAGTTCAGGAGTTCTTGCCCAAGTGCTGCTGCATTCTTCCGAGGCTATCGCCTTCAAATTCAGAGGCTACCATCTTCAAAGTTCACATCGTCCAAGGGATAAAGCAATCGTCTTCTAGATTGGATTCCTATAGTTGTACTTTTCCAGAATTCTTGTAATCTTCTTTACAAAGTTTGTTGAAATAAAGATCAACTTTTGTTTTTGCAAACACTTAGGATTTCTTTTACTTGCTTCCATATGTCCTCTCCGGACCACATTGTTGGTGGATCGCCCTTCTCCATAGCTCCGGCACGGAAAACAGTTCTGTTCCTACGGTAAGGATGGTCTTTCGATAAGAACTGCCGGTGACAATCAAAGAAGCATGGTTTTCCTCCGTGTCTCAAATGAAAAGCCTTAGTGCGGTCGATGCAATACGAACATGAAAGCCGACCATGAGTGCTCCATCCAGATAACATTCCATAAGCCGAAAAGTCGTTGATTGTCCATATTAGTGCTGCCCGCATCTGAAATTCTATTTTTTTGAAGCATCATCCGTGTACGCCCCTGCTCATCTATCAACGGCTGTAAGTATACGTCGATGTTCTTCTTCGGGATGTTCGGACCAGGGATGATAATAGTTAAGAACATGTAAGGTATCTTCATGCACATCCAAGGCGGTAGGTTGTACGGAGTGAGGATTACCAGCCAGCATAAATATTGGGAGTCTGAAAGACCAAATGGGGTGAAACCATCAGAGCAGAGCCCCAACCTTATATTACGCACATTAGAAGCAAAATTAGGATATGCTCGATCGAAGTGCTTCTACGCTTCTCCATCAGATAGGTGATCCAACACTCCTTCGGTCTGCTGTCGCTTGTGTCAACTCATATTTTCGGCAGTCTCTTTCACCATAAACAACCTCTGCAATCGTGGCGTCAATGGCAAGTAGTGCATTAAAGCAGTCGGTCTTCTAGACTTGCCTGCAGCAGTTGGCTTGTAGCGATCAGCACTACAGAATTCGCACACTTCTGCATCCTTGTGATCTTTTTAGTAAAGCATGCATCCGTTCTGATAGCAATCGATCTTGTCGTATCTCATCCAGAGAGATCTCACCATCCTCTTAGAGCGGTAGAAGTCTTTCGATAACTTGGCACCCTCCGGCAAGATATCGGTAATCAAATCGAGCACTCTATTGTAGCATTCTTGCGACATATTAAAGTCAGAATTTATGATCAAGAGCCGAGTCATCACCTCTAACGATTAATGGTCCTCACAGCCAGGGTACAAAGGAGTCCTTACATTCTCCAGCAACTCCATGAACTTCGCGGTATCGGCATTCGGTGCCTCCTCAGCTGCGTCACGATTGTATGGATCGAAACTAGGCCCCGCAGCATCGAAGACCATGTTCACGTACTTGTTGTCGTCACCAGTTCGGTTGTGGACATTCATATAAGGCTCCACATAAGGCTCTGCTTGGAATACTAAAGGTACAAGCTCTCCGTGTGCGGTCTATTGGTAGTAATTCGGAAGGAAACACTTTGTGTATAAGTGATACGTCACATCCAATTCTGGTTGAAACTTCATGTTCCGACATTTTGCACACGGGCACTTAATGTCCATGTCGTCCATGTATTGAGAAAATGCCTTCGCGAATTGGAGGAATTGTTCTACTCCGGCGATGTATTCATCTCGCATACCGCACCTGTCATCTCGAATGCGGTTGTATATCCATGAACGGTCTAGCAGATACATGGATATAGCCATTTCTAGATATCTGCAAATATGAATAAACTTCAAAACTAAACAAATATGCTACATACTACATACATACATACATACATATATACTGCGAGCCCACTAGGGGCCCCACTCCGACCAGCAGACCTCCCAACCCCACGAGCAGCAAGAAGGTCCAAACCCGACGTACGGCCGTGACTCGGGACCCTTCCTATGAGTATCGGGATCAAGGAAAATAGACGACGATATTAACCAACCAACAAAACTACGTGTCATAAATATCGGCACTATCGGTATGTGGTTTCGAATCGGAGTATCAGATTTTTCGGTGTCGGAAAACAAATAATTATTACTAAATTATCAGATTTTTCGGCACTATCGGTGCCCCTGACCCAGCCCCCCCGCACCCCTCCCCTCCCTACACCACCCCTAACCCTAACCCGAACCCTATCCCTAACCCCTCCCACACCATCCTCCTTCCCTCCCCATCCCCCCTATCCCCCTGCTCCCCTCCCCCACCAACCACCCCTAACCCTAACCCTGACCATAACCCTCCCCTCCCCCCAACCCCCCCCCCCCCCCGCCCTCATCCCCAGCCGCCCTCACCCCCCGCCCCTTCCCCCTCCTCCAACCCCCCCGCCCTCACACCCCAGCCGCCCTCACCCACCCGCCCCTCCCCCCCCACACCCACCCCTAACCCGAACCCTAACCCACCCCTCACCCCAGCCCCCCTCCTCACCCCCAGCCGCCCTCACCCCCTGTCCCACCTCCAACCACCCCTCAACCATTCCTCACCCCCAACCACCCGCACCCCCTGTCCCTCCCTCCGAGCCACTAGCACCCGCCCCCAACCACCAACAACCAAAATAGAAAGAGAGAGAAAGAGAGAGAGAGGGAGTCACGTACCGGAGGAGAGTCGCCGAAGAGAGTGAGAGTCGCCGGAGAGAGTGAGAGCACCGGAGAGAGTGAGAGTGAGAGCGCCCGAGGGAGAGAGTACGAGAGTAAAATGGATGAAAGGAAATGAATCGGGGAGGGGGGAATTTAATTTAATTAGAATTTAGGGATGTTCATACTAACGTCGCTAAATTAATCGCTATTAGCAACGTAATAGCGACGTTTCGCGACGACTAGCTCATGTAACTAATATACGTCGTTGTCATGTCGCTATTTTCGTCGCTAGTAGCTACTGTTAGCGACGTTTCAATTATACGTCACTAATGTCCACAATTTAGCAAAGTTTTGCCAACGTCGCTAAATTTACGTCGCCAATTGAGCAGATTTTAGTAGTGATATTTTTCCTATACATCCATACATCATATCTATATATACATATCTACTGATCCTTCAAAATATAGTACAGCAGACAAAACTACCCCATTTCCAGCCGTCTATACTAACCCCTCGTCAGCTTTAGGAAGACGATCTCGAGAATCCTTGCATAGGGGTTAACCTCCTCCCATTCACTTATAGTCCCATCGTATCCCCAAGTAAATGGAGATGGGCCGCTTTTCCCGAGGAAGAACATAAGGCGTACTTCTTTCTCGAAGAAAATTTTAGCTCCATCCTCAATATCCCGAATCCTGGGGTGCTGGAGCTCGAAAAATACTCTAAACACCAGGAGTTCTTCCTCATTCACCACCAGCCAAGATCTTTGTGCAAACTGCTCATTACCATAGAATGTCCGGTCACTCCCATCCCAGTAGACACTAGGCATAAATCGAGCCATCACCTATACCCAAAAA
>JANAVB010008800.1:15591003-15653503 GCA_029216955.1 Iris pallida | reverse complement strand
ACGAATCCAGACGTAGACTTTCAAAGGCGCGATCGGAGTATCGCTCGGCCGACGCGATCATCACTAAGATGGGTGGCTCCGATGAATCGCTAGGCGATAACACCGTGCATGCTAATAAATGACTCAACGCACCTAACTAAGGGAATAATCCCATCTTGTATGGTTGTTTAGAATATAGAAAAGAACTCGAAAAATATAAGAACTCTCTTACCACACTCCACGCTCGTGCCATGGCACAAGCTTACATTTCAAGTTCCTTATGCGTTCAACAATGAAGCAATGAATGGTTTACAATAATGAAACAGAAAGGCTATCGACATAGTCGTTCCGAGTAGAGTATAGCAACATTGGAAGACTTCGGGACCGATGGGTTGCCCAGGCGACTCCCGCATAGTGAGTTGCATAATGTATGAATGAACGAATAAGTGAATGAATAAATCAACGAAGGAATGAATGAATTCGTGAATGAATCAATGAACGAACGAACAAGTGAAAGAAAGAATGAATGAAAGATAAGAAAGAAAGGAATGGTTAACGACAGGTATGACGAGGACGTACAACGGGGCTCGCTGCCCGCGCTGCTCGGCCATCGCCGCCAACCTGGTCGATAATGCATTATGGCTCACAGACAGCCTATGTGTCACCCTCATTCCCGTATTTCGTATTTATACTCGTAGATTGGATTTTGGCTTGTATTTTTAATTTTTCGACTTGCAAGAATTTTGGGTTTTCTCGTATTTCGGGTTTTGGTTCGGCTCGGTTTTAATTGGTTTGGTTTGGTTATTTTGCATTGGAACCCCTTAACCTACTCTACACCCTCAAGAACACCACAACCACCCTCATTATATCCCACCTAACTTTTCTCTCTCCTCTTTATTTTTATTTACTTCTCCATCTTCTTCTTCTTCCTTCTTCCACACAACTCCTCAACCCATAGGCAAGTGCTTTTGGCCACCACATGAGAACCCCTTTTATTTGTCCATTAGATAGATTAGTTCACCATGAACAACATTAGAACTTGGAGTTTCTGGATTTGAAGCATGGATCTCCTTAGATCTAAACTTTCATGAATCTCAGTTTTCCTCGAATTTATTTCATAAACTTTGATTTTTGGCGTCTTTGAGGTTTCCATGTTGAGGAGAATCAAGTTTTACACAACTTTGGTTTTTGCAAAACCTGATTTCGTTTTCAATTGAAAGAGTTATAGATTTTGGCAAGTTTTTGGGGTGGGTGTTCTTCCTCTCGGACAGAGGTAGGAGAAGAACACAGCCTTTCCCTCTTGTTGGCCACGCGGCTCCCGCGTACGGCCTTTGCGTAGAGCTCCTGCGTAGTGTTGCTTGCGTAGAGCCCTTGCTTAGGGTCTTCTGCGTATTGCACCCTGCGTATTGCACTCTGCGTAGCCTCCCCTGCGTAGCGCCCCTCTACGCAGCCAGCACGTGGCCTCCTCTCCCTTGTCCCCATCATGAGCCTTTGAGCCCCTACACGCACGCACCACGTGTGCGTGGGCCCCAGCTCCATTTCGTGGACGCCGCTGCTGCTGACCCTATACGCACGCCTACGTGCGTGGGGCCCGCTGTTTTGGTTTTCGTGCAAACCTGGCTCCCCTGCGTATGCTGGCCTGCATACTGTGCATTGCGTATGGCCTGCGTGTAGCCCCTGCGTATGTTGGCCTGCGTACTGTGCATTGCGTATGGCTTGCGTACTGCTCCCCTGTGTATGCTAGCCTGCGTACTGTGCATTGCGTATGGCCTGCGTATAGCCCCTGCGTATGCTGGCCTGCGTACTGTGCATTGCGTATGGCCTGCGTATAGCCCCTGCGTATGCTGGCCTGCGTACTGTGCATTGCGTATGGCTTGCGTACTGCTCCCCTGCGTATGCTGGCCTGCGTACTGTGCATTGCGTATGGCCTGCGTATAGCCCCTGCGTATGCTGGCCTGCGTACTGTGCATTGCGTATGGCTTGCGTACTGCTCCCCTGCGTATGCTGGCCTGCGTACTGTGCATTGCGTATGGCTTGCGTACTGCTCCCCTTGCGTATGGCCTGCGTATAGCCCCTGCGTATGCTGGCCTGCGTACAGGACCTCTGGTGCCCGTTTGACCTTCAATAGCCCTCTCATTTTATTATGAATTGGAGCTTCTGATATTTTGTAACTCACAACACTACCTGGCCCGACTTGATACACTTTGGACACAACTTGGAGTTGATTTCCGTATTAATGGTCTTGGCTTATTTCTGGCTGGTTCCTTATGAATTGCAGATTTTAGCTTATCTTTTATAACTATCACCTGTAACCTGTAGTTCATCTTGCAATCTAGTAATCCTTAATATTAGTAACTTGTAACTTGTAACCTGTTAATCTTCAACCTGTACTTGTAACTGGATATTTGTAGCTTGCACTTGTATTTTTACACTGTATCTGCATACGAACCAACCAGATCTGGGCATGAAGTTCCCTTGACTTGACTTGATCATGGCCCGTAGCGGCGCACTCCCGACTTGGCATGACTTGATAACTTAACTTGACTTGACTTGGTATGACTTGGCTTCACTTGACAGTGGCCCGTGGCGACGCACTCTTGACTCGACTTGACTTGTCTTGACACCGTGGGCGTACTACCTGTTGCTCTGTGCAAATCACTTGTCTTGTCTTGCATCATGTCTAAGGGGTGACTCCCTGGGTACCACGGCCAGGGACTCACACTAAAATTGGACTAGGTAATGAATAGACCAAATTAGAACATGGAGAATTCCCGGTCACAGGCAGTCTCGTTATCTGGAGGCATAAATGGACTTGTAGCTTGCCGACGAGTAGAGCACATTTCCAGCACACTGTCATGTGTTGCACCCTCTAAGTCACCTAAGGGTACATTTGTCTCCCGGGCGATGTACCCACCTATAACTCTCAACCCGCGGAAGGATAACTGGATGGTCTGCAGGGCTTGGGACTGGGAGTTTCTCACTTGCATCTTGTTAGTAATTAGGCTTGTGATAACCCTAGTTAGTTAAAGTAGTAAGCCGTAGTACTTGCTTGGCCGATTGTGAATGAATGGTGTCCAGCCCTGTCTAGAGTCTTGTCTAGCCCCTGTACCTGGAACCCTTGATCATGATTGTTTTACTTATCTCTAACGATAAATGGGTAGAGACAGTGAGCTATTCAGGCGAAGGGGTACAATCCCGGTCCTTGTTTGGTTTGAGGATTGTAACCTGGCTCCCGGAGTGGTTCCACGTCCCTAGTCGTTTATCGCTCTGTGTACTTTTATTTTACTTGTACTTTCCTTTTGTTCTTTGTGTTTTGATATGCTGGCTTTTGTTCTTATTTGTGGCCTCCTTTGTGGCACTTGCTCTTTCTGGGTTTGACCCAGCTGGTTTTGTATGGCCAGATTTCGGAGCGGCTCCCGAGGATCTACCAAGCTTCCAGCCCAATGGTGACAACTAGACGGAACCCGGGCCAAGAGTGGGTTTTCCCTTTTTGTTTCACCCACTTATATGTAAATTTATTCTTTTGAGGCGTTTAGCCGACGAGCACCTGTTAGCTCGATGCACATTTACTTACTGTCTGCCTACGGGCTGTAAACATGATTAACAAATCCTAGGGTTGATCATGTATGACTGAACTCTTGCTAGTCCTATCATTTGTACGACTAGCTTCATGATCATCCAATATGTAATATTTGGGACGCCTTATATATATATTTGATGCTCTAACATCTTGTAACTCTGTTAATTGCTTGAGATTGAGACAATAGGCTTGACCTTAAGAGACTGCTGGCTTATAGTAAACCCTCATATCTAGACAGCCGTGACCGTATAGTTGAGATATATTCTATTTCAATATACGTAGCTGGCTGTGTCTGCCCCCGCTCTCCAGTATTCTGGTTCTGGGGCGTGACACGGTTTAAGTGGTGGCCCATGCAGGTCTTGGCATTCAAGAAATGTGAGGGTTTACCAAATAGATGTCTCAATCAATATTTGCCCTTGTTCTCTGCTCGTATCTTCAAATCCCTGAGATTCTTGACCTGATCCTATTGCTTGTATAATTGATCTGTCCTGGTCCTTTCCTTATTGTTCCCTATGTCATCTTCTTCAGCGGCATTACTCCCGGACCTGCCAACCAGCCAGAGGAAGCTCGACAAGCACTCCAGCGCCAGGAAGATCAAGCTCAGCACTCTGGAGTAGCCTCTCGAGTTATGCCTTCCGGAGGCCCGGAACCTCCAGTTCAGGCAGCTCCGCCCGTTCAACCAGCTAGACAGGATGAGGGACCTTTGGTGGGGCTTATCAGAGAACTGCTTGCATCCCAAGATCGTCGAGGCGACGCCTTGCACCAGGAAGTTCATGATGCACTAAACCGAGGAGGTCCCCAAGGAAATCAGGCGGCCAACAGTTTCAAGCGCTTGAACCCTCCCTTCTTTGACGGCAGTGAAGATGCGATTGCCGCGGATGCTTGGCTTCAGGATACCGAGGTGGTTCTAGAAGCAGCTAGGACACCTGATAATGATAAGGTGGCGGTGGTACGCCTACAGTTGTTAGACTTGGCTCGCGATTGGTGGGCAGCTCAGGCCATGGGGTTAGCAACACCAGTCACTTGGGCGACGTTCAGAGAGAGGTTTCAGACAAAGTACTTCGATGCGGTGGCACGGTACGACCTGCAGACCAGATTCACCAACTTGAAGCAAGGAGGCAGGACGGTCGATGGCTATGCGACCGAGTTTTCTAGACTGAGTAGGTTCGCCCCCACCTTGGTGGCAACCGAGTTCGATAGGGCTCAGCGGTTCCAGCAAGGACTGCATTTGGAGATATTATTGGCTGTAGAACAGTTCGAGCACCAGACGTTCGATGCAGTATTGAAAGCAGCAAGGAGGCATGAGTATACCTCCTGGAGAATTGTGGACAGGACCGGAGGCAGGAAGCGGTCCCACAACCAGATGCACCAATCTTCAGCTCCAGCCCCGGCAGCTAGGGGTATAACCATTGAAACTCCGAGGCGGGCGGCCTCAGTGACGTCGGTTCAGCATTCGACCCCGACGTACCCGCAGCAGCAGAAGCAGAAGCAGTCTTCCGCGGTGGGATGTTCTCATTGCGGGAAGCCGGGCCATGTAGTGGCAGAGTGTCGTAGGGCACAGGGATTGTGCCTGGCTTGTGGAGGAGCAGATCATAAGATAGGGACCTGCCCGAATAGGGGAGGTCCATCCTCATCCAACCTTTCTAGTTCTTCGGTGAGGGGACCAGCCCCAGTTCCAGTCCAGCAGCAGCAGCAACAGCAGTACCCGAGGCCATTGGCGCCCCAGGCCCAGGCCTTTCAACAGCAGAACCAACAGCAGTTCACCCAGGCTCCAGCACAGAGCCGACAGAGGGGTTTCCAGCAGAGGGGACCCGCAGCTAGAGGTCAGGCTATGATGATGACCATGGAAGAAGAAGTTGCACCAGGTGAGGTAGTGGCAGGTACTATTCTCGTCAACACCTTTCCAGCATCCGTATTATTTGATTCTGGTGCATCGCATTCATTCATGTCTGCACGATTCGCGACACGGATAGGGTTGGAGCCCGAGTCATTATCAGTGAGGCTCAATATACTTACTGGTAATGGTCTTGTGGGAGTAGATCGAGTGTTCTCCTCGTGTCGGATCGTAGTTAGCGGTAGAGAATTCCCCGCTAGATTCATAGAATTCCCTATGGCGGACTATGATATAGTCCTAGGCATGGATTGGTTGAGGAACCATTATGCTAGGATAGACTGCCATGTTGGCAGAGTTGTCTTTAGTATTTCCGGAAAGCCAGAGTTTTCATTTACCAGAGGCACAGTAAAGCCATCTCCTCCAGGATTGCGGATGGCAGTAGCAGCAGTGCAGTTGCCCCGGATAGTTGAAGAGTTTCCAGATGTCTTCCCAGAGGAACTTCCAGGGATGCCACCAGAGCGGGAGATCGAGTTCACCATTGACTTGATTCCCGGGACAGCACCAGTATCAGAGCGAGTCTACAGAATGGCGCCTTCAGAGTTGGAAATTTTGTACAAGATGATTGAAGAACTCAGGACCAAGGGATTCATTCGTGCAAGTGGATCGCCTTGGGGAGCCCCGATGCTTCTTGTGAAAAAGAAGGATGGTACGTCCAGGCTATGTGTTGATTATCGTACCTTGAACTCAGTGACAATCAAGAACAGATACCCTCTTCCAAGGATAGATGATTTGTTTGATCAACTCAAAGGGGCTTCAGTTTTCTCGAAGATAGACTTGCGGTCAGGATACCACCAGATCAGAGTCAGAGAGCAGGACATCCCGAAGACGGCGTTCAGATCTAGGTACGGGCATTGGGAGTTTCTAGTTATGCCCTTTGGAGCGACCAATGCGCCGGCAGTGTTCATGGACCTTATGAACCGTATTTTCATGCCTTACTTGGATCAGTTTGTGATAGTATTCCTTGATGACATCCTGGTCTACAGCAAGAGTGAGGCGGAGCATGAGCAGCATCTTCGTGTGGTTCTTCAGATTCTCAGAGAGCACCAGTTGTACGCCAAGTTCAGTAAATGCGAGTTCTGGCTCGATCGCATTTCATACTTGGGTCACATCATTACCAGAGGAGGAGTGGAAGTGGATCCCCAGAAGATTGTGGCTATCGAGGCATGGCCAGTACCCAGCTCAATGGCAGAAGTTCGCAGCTTTCTAGGATTGGCCGGCTACTACCGGCGGTTCGTCTCTGATTTTGCAAGGATTTCAGCGCCGATGACCCAGTTGACCCGCAAGGATGTGCCGTTCGTTTGGACAGCAGAATGTCAGGAATCATTTGAGAAGTTGAAGCGAGGTTTGATAACGGCTCCCATTCTCACCCTTCCAGATGGGACCGGAGGATTCACAGTTTATTGCGACGCTTCAGGCAGAGGATTGGGATGTGTTTTGATGCAGCATGGGAAGGTAATTGCTTATGCGTCACGTCAACTCCGTGATCATGAGAAGAATTACCCGATCCACGACTTGGAGCTAGCAGCAGTAGTGTTTGTACTTAAGTTGTGGAGGCACTACTTGTACGGAGACAGAGTGGAGATATTTACTGATCATAAGAGCCTGAAGTATGTTTTCACCCAGAAGGATCTTAATATGCGGCAGAGAAGATGGCTCGAGCTACTGGTGGACTATGATGTGGACTTGCAGTATCATCCAGGGAAGGCCAATGTTGTAGCAGATGCGTTGAGCCGGAGAGCCAGAGTCTACCTTCTAACGGCACAACCAGAGCTATTGGCAGATCTTCAGAAGATGGGAATTGAAGTGATTCTCCCTTCCAATGTGACCTTGATGGCCAGCCTACAGATGCAGTCCACTATAGTTGAGAGGATCCGGACAGCACAGTTAACAGATTCCAAGATTCAGCGGCTCAGAGCAGAGTGCGAGGCAGGAAGAAGGCCAGAGTTATGTATTCATGAGGATGGTATACTTCGACACGGCACGCGTCTTTGTGTACCCAGCGGAGATATCAGACAGGAAGTCATGGCAGAGGCTCACAGTTCGCAGTATTCCATTCACCCAGGCGGCACGAAGATGTACAGAGATATTCGTCAGCACTTTTGGTGGAATGGTATGAAGAGGGAGATAGCCCGGTATGTCTCTCGATGTTTGGTTTGCCAACAAGTCAAGGCTGAACATCAGAGGCCAGCTGGACTTCTTCAACCTTTACCGATCCCAGAATGGAAATGGGAACACATAACCATGGATTTCGTGACTGGGTTACCCAGATCTCCGGCAGGCAGAGATGCTATTTGGGTCATTGTGGACAGGCTTACCAAGGTGGTACACTTTCTTCCCTTTAGAGTTGGACAGTCGACGGCACAGCTAGCAGAGATGTATCTCAGGCAGATCGTCCGACTTCACGGGGTGCCAGTCAGCATAGTATCAGACAGGGATACGAGATTCACATCGCACTTTTGGCGCAGTCTTCATCAAAGTTTGGGGACTCGTCTCAAGTTCAGCTCAGCGTATCATCCACAGACAGATGGGCAGTCAGAGCGTACTATACAAACTCTCGAAGATATGTTGCGGTCGTGTACCCTTGACTTCGGAGGTTCGTGGGAGGATCACCTGCACCTGGTGGAATTCTCGTACAACAATAGTTTCCAGGCCAGTATCCAGATGGCACCCTTCGAGGCTCTGTATGGCAGGAAATGCAGATCCCCGTTAGCATGGGATGATATCGGAGAGAGGTAGATGCTCGGTCCAGAACTGATTTCTCAGACGGTTGAAGTGGTCAGGAAGGTCAGAGATCACATCCGAGTTGCTCAGGACCGCCAGCGCCATTGGGCCGATGCTCATCGGCGTCCCTTAGAATTTGCCGTCGGCGACCATGTATTCCTTAGGATCTCGCCTACCCGCGGCGTCATTCGTTTTGGCGTACGGGGAAAGCTTAGTCCTAGGTATATAGGGCCGTTTGATATTCTGGAGCGAGTAGGCGATGTGTCCTATCGTCTCGCTCTTCCGCCGTCACTAAGTGAGGTACATGATGTATTCCATGTATCCCAATTAAGACGGTACATTCCGGACCCGAGCCATATCCTAGATCATTCGGAATTGGTTGTTGGTACCAACCTTTCGTATGAGGAGAGGCCCATGTCTATATTGGACCGGAGAGAAAAGACGCTCAAGAACAAGACTATTAACTTAGTCCGTGTTGCTTGGGGTCATCACTCTCTAGGTGAGTCAACGTGGGAGCGTGAGGACGACATCCGATCGCGATATCCCTACCTGTTTGACTCGTGAGGTATAATGTCTTTCTTATGCCTTACGCTTTCCCTTCCTTGCTTGCATTGTATAGTTGTATGATTGAACTGCTTAGTGTAGCTTGTCTGTGCTTAGTATAGCTTGTTGTGGCAATCTCTAGCTCCTTGATTAAATTCTGAGGACAGAATTCTTTGAAGGTGGGTAGAGTTGTCACCCTCATTCCCGTATTTCGTATTTATACTCGTAGATTGGATTTTGGCTTGTATTTTTAATTTTTCGACTTGCAAGAATTTTGGGTTTTCTCGTATTTCGGGTTTTGGTTCGGCTCGGTTTTAATTGGTTTGGTTTGGTTATTTTGCATTGGAACCCCTTAACCTACTCTACACCCTCAAGAACACCACAACCACCCTCATTATATCCCACCTAACTTTTCTCTCTCCTCTTTATTTTTATTTACTTCTCCATCTTCTTCTTCTTCCTTCTTCCACACAACTCCTCAACCCATAGGCAAGTGCTTTTGGCCACCACATGAGAACCCCTTTTATTTGTCCATTAGATAGATTAGTTCACCATGAACAACATTAGAACTTGGAGTTTCTGGATTTGAAGCATGGATCTCCTTAGATCTAAACTTTCATGAATCTCAGTTTTCCTCGAATTTATTTCATAAACTTTGATTTTTGGCGTCTTTGAGGTTTCCATGTTGAGGACAATCAAGTTTTACACAACTTTGGTTTTTACAAAACCTGATTTCGTTTTCAATTGAAAGAGTTATGGATTTTGGCAAGTTTTTGGGGTGGGTGTTCTTCCTCTCGGACAGAGGTAGGAGAAGAACACAGCCTTTCCCTCTTATTGGCCACGCGGCTCCCGCGTACGGCCTTTGCGTAGAGCTCCTGCGTAGTGTTGCTTGCGTAGAGCCCTTGCTTAGGGTCTTCTGCGTATTGCACCCTGCGTATTGCACTCTGCGTAGCCTCCCCTGCGTAGCGCCCCTCTACGCAGCCAGTACGTGGCCTCCTCTCCCTTGTCCCCATCATGAGCCTTTGAGCCCCTACACGCACGCACCACGTGTGCGTGAGCCCTAGCTTCATTTCGTGGATGCCGCTGCTGCTGACCCTATACGTACGCCCACGTACGTGGGGCCCGCTGTTTTGGTTTTCGTGCAAACCTGGCTCCCCTGCGTATGCTGGCCTGCGTACTGTGCATTGCGTATGGCCTGCGTATAGCCCCTACGTATGCTGGCATGCGTATTGTGCATTGCGTATGGCTTGCGTACTACTCCCCTGCGTATGCTGGCCTGCGTACTGTGCATTGCGTATGGCCTGCGTATAGCCCCTGCGTATGCTGGCCTGCGTACTGTGCATTGCGTATGGCCTGCGTATAGCCCATGTGTATTCTGGCCTGCGTACTGTGCATTGCGTATGGCTTGCGTACTGCTCCCCTGCGTATGCTGGCCTGCGTACTGTGCATTGCGTATGGCCTGCGTATAGCCCCTGCGTATGCTGGCCTGCGTACTGTGCATTGCGTATGGCTTGCGTACTGCTCCCCTGCGTATGCTGGCCTGCGTACTATGCATTGCGTATGGCCTGCGTATAGCCCCTGCGTATGCTGGCCTGCGTACTGTGCATTGCGTATGGCTTGCGTACTGCTCCCCTGCGTATGCTGGCCTGCGTACTGTGCATTGCGTATGGCTTGCGTACTGCTCCCCTTGCGTATGGCCTGCGTATAGCCCCTGCGTATGCTGGCCTGCGTACAGGACCTCTGGTGCCCGTTTGACCTTCAATAGCCCTCTCGTTTTATTATGAATTGGAGCTTCTGATATTTTGTAACTCACAACACTACCTGGCCCGACTTGATACACTTTGGACACAACTTGGAGTTGATTTCCGTATTAATGGTCTTGGCTTATTTCTGGCTGGTTCCTTATGAATTGCAGATTTTAGCTTATCTTTTATAACTATCACCTGTAACCTGTAGTTCATCTTGCAATCTAGTAATCCTTAATATTAGTAACTTGTAACTTGTAACCTGTTAATCTTCAACCTGTACTTGTAACTGGATATTTGTAGCTTGCACTTGTATTTTTACACTGTATCTGCATACGAACCAACCAGATCTGGGCATGAAGTTCCCTTGACTTGACTTGATCATGGCCCGTAGCGGCGCACTCCCGACTTGGCATGACTTGATAACTTAACTTGACTTGACTTGGTATGACTTGGCTTCACTTGACAGTGGCCCGTGGCGACGCACTCTTGACTCGACTTGACTTGTCTTGACACCGTGGGCGTACTACCTGTTGCTCTGTGCAAATCACTTGTCTTGTCTTGCATCATGTCTAAGGGGTGACTCCCTGGGTACCACGGCCAGGGACTCACACTAAAATTGGACTAGGTAATGAATAGACCAAATTAGAACATGGAGAATTCCCGGTCACAGGCAGTCTCGTTATCTGGAGGCATAAATGGACTTGTAGCTTGCCGACGAGTAGAGCACATTTCCAGCACACTGTCATGTGTTGCACCCTCTAAGTCACCTAAGGGTACATTTGTCTCCCGGGCGATGTACCCACCTATAACTCTCAACCCGCGGAAGGATAACTGGATGGTCTGCAGGGCTTGGGACTGGGAGTTTCTCACTTGCATCTTGTTAGTAATTAGGCTTGTGATAACCCTAGTTAGTTAAAGTAGTAAGCCGTAGTACTTGCTTGGCCGATTGTGAATGAATGGTGTCCAGCCCTGTCTAGAGTCTTGTCTAGCCCCTGTACCTGGAACCCTTGATCATGATTGTTTTACTTATCTCTAACGATAAATGGGTAGAGACAGTGAGCTATTCAGGCGAAGGGGTACAATCCCGGTCCTTGTTTGGTTTGAGGATTGTAACCTGGCTCCCGGAGTGGTTCCACGTCCCTAGTCGTTTATCGCTCTGTGTACTTTTATTTTACTTGTACTTTCCTTTTGTTCTTTGTGTTTTGATATGCTGGCTTTTGTTCTTATTTGTGGCCTCCTTTGTGGCACTTGCTCTTTCTGGGGTTTGACCCAGCTGGTTTTGTATGGCCAGATTTCGGAGCGGCTCCCGAGGATCTACCAAGCTTCCAGCCCAATGGTGACAACTAGACGGAACCCGGGCCAAGAGTGGGTTTTCCCTTTTTGTTTCACCCACTTATATGTAAATTTATTCTTTTGAGGCGTTTAGCCGACGAGCACCTGTTAGCTCGATGCACATTTACTTACTGTCTGCCTACGGGCTGTAAACATGATTAACAAATCCTAGGGTTGATCATGTATGACTGAACTCTTGCTAGTCCTATCATTTGTACGACTAGCTTCATGATCATCCAATATGTAATATTTGGGACGCCTTATATATATATATTTGATGCTCTAACATCTTGTAACTCTGTTAATTGCTTGAGATTGAGACAATAGGCTTGACCTTAAGAGACTGCTGGCTTGTAGTAAACCCTCATATCTAGACAGCCGTGACCGTATAGTTGAGATATATTCTATTTCAATATACGTAGCTGGCTGTGTCTGCCCCCACTCTCCAGTATTCTGGTTCTGGGGCGTGACACTATGGCTCAAAGATAGCTGTTAAGTTAAAAATGACAAGACAATACGAAATGTTTGCAGACAACCCACTCGTATACGGGGGGAAGAATCAAATAGGAATTTCAAGGCAACGAGCACGACATTGTGGTCGGCCCAGGCGGAATCATGGCTTACGGGCTGCTTGGGTGCGGGCTCGGCCACCCAAGAGACGTAAGGCCGGATATTTCAAAAGACTATCAAGGTGTACCGGCCATCACACTTGATAGGTGAGAATACCAAGGGGAACATATCCAAATGGCTTGTGGTGCCAGCGATCGATGCATATATATTAAGTTGGCTCGATTGCGGCAATCTGCGTGCGAGACCTTGCATAAAAATAAGTAAATCTGACTAGCTGAACATGCTATGTTACGGAGTGAAACTTATTTAAACAACAACTGAGTATAGCACATCCTGATAACTTGAGTAAGCTGAACAACTGTAGAACTGAACAAAGCGCCTACTGAACAGGCTTAAATATAATATACCAAATGAACTAGAGTATTTCGTAAAAATGAGTTAGAAACACGCTTACGACGCGCTAGAACCTGAGGCAAGGACATACCCTTGACACCTAAATGTCTACGTAAACTCCGTTAAGTCGTTATATATGAACTGTTGACTAACACGGTTTACTTGGATAGGAAAGACCGGACGATAAGTATGGACAAGTCGTGCATGTATTTCCATGTGACACTTGATATCAATAATACGAGATAGGCTTGAATGATATGCCATGAAATTGATCCTAAGGCAAGATTAGAAAGACAATGAATGATAGATGATGTACAGAAGTCAAATGAACGTGTTTGGTAATGATAGCGAGTGGGTGAGCTAGCCTCCGCACCAGTGCATAATAATGTACTGATAACCACATAGTCTGCTTGCAGGGTACGGAAGAACCACGTCGGGTGTGGAGACTTCCCTCGAACGTACTGAGGTGCGAAGCTAACTCTGGAGCCTTGGAGCATTGCAAGGAGTTGAAGCACCATATATATGACATAATATATTGGAACATCGTCATGAATTATTCTATATTGTAAGCTATTTGGCATGCCTTCTATGTTTCAGAGAGATAGAGAGAGAGACAGAGCTTGAGCGACTTGTAATCTCATCCTAGTGCCGCTTGTACTAAAATCAATAAAGAGATTGAATTTGTTCCAACTTGTGTTTATTTATTTTTCTCTGCAAATGGGGACACTCTGTGCGACTCTGTGGCCTAGCTTCAATCGGCCGTTTCTGGACTTGGCCTTGTACGAGATCAACTTAGTCTAGTAGCACGGCATCACGCCTTAGCGAGGACGCTCGCTCCTACAGGAGCGGGGCATGACATATTGGTATCAGAGCACGACTTTATGTCCTTGGACTTCATTTCGATTCTCTCAGTTTTGAAAGCTCGTTTGGAAACAAAAGAAGTATACGCTCTCTCTCGTTTTGCCTTGGGATGTTCCATACAATAAGTCTAATATTTTCAAAAGCTCGTACGAGTACTCGGTTGAACGGGATCGATAGGCGAAGGCCTTTGTGCCAAACTACGACGAACTTGAGTTGAAAGAAAACCAATACTAAAAGTTAGCAAACGAAGTGCATGCTTGAATAACCTTACGCTGACAATAGCGAACGAGTACACGAGACCGAAATATAGTTCGAACGGGATGGTTATGCACGCTGCCTTTTGGCTAAGTTGTGCCGAGTATCACGCATCTAGACCTTCTGGTACGAACGAGTTTACGAGCGAGATTGACTATCGCTCGGACGAGAATAAGTAAGACTTAGAACGTATGTTGATAGAGACGTTACTTGACCAACGCTAAAGCGAACACGAGAAATGGTTCTTAGACTTTGAGGAACGGACGAACGCACAATTGAACATGTCGATTGGGAATCAAATGACCTTTTGAGGATTTATAGAATGACTTGACCCCGAGTGGTGTATATGATAGCTTCGAAGAAGAATAAGAGTGAGTTTCGACAACTAGTCGAGTGGCTCGAACCTTGAGTGGTGTATGGACGTCATAGAAATTGTTCGAGCGAGACTAAAGGATTTACAGATAGTACGAGTATGTTGGCAAGCGATAACATCGCATAAAGCCTTAGAACGAGTAACGCTTAGTTGATCGTGACTTCGAGAGTCTCAAATGAAATGTCGTTCGGACGAATTGTGAATGTGTAGTGCAAATAACAAAACAAGTTGAATAGAATCGGAACGATGAAATAAGTGGATGTCTTGGTTGAGGAAACATGGAAGATCATACGTGCAATTTCAAGTAGTTGACTGGATTAAAACTTGAGTTAAGGTAAAATACTCATAGACAAGATCGAAGATAGCACGATAGGAAGATAGCGTGCATGAAAAACGTTGGTTCAAAGATACGAAAATGACTAAGGATTTGGATTAGACGCTGCTCAAGGACTTGAGCTAGCATGAACAATATGAATTGAGGAATTAAGTTGCACGACATAGATTTTGTTGCAAAAGGAAGATCATCAGGTTATGTACATCATCGATGGTATTGAGGCGTATCAAAGATCGATGTACGATAACTCGGGGGTACTCTGATTTGATGAATGATGATCGGGTAAAATGATAGTATTTCGAGGGATATGGTACTTGGGATTTTAATAGAAATGAATGTTTGGATGTAGGGGAAGTGACTTGATTGTTCGGTGATATTCACAACGACAACGATCTTGTCTTGCGCGGGCACAACTCCAGCCCCGTACATACGTCACGTCGGATTTGGGACGATCATTTCATGTAAGCATTGGCATAGTAATTCATTTCCAGCGGGAATGATCGAACTCGGAATATCATGACATGACAATTTTGATTGCTTCGACTTGTGGTTTGAAGCGAAGATGAATTCGAGGATTGTTAGGACTTATGATTAGTGATTAAGAAAACTTGAGGATTGTGTAAACCCAATCTGCGTATCAAAAATGAGCAAGTTTAGACTCAACACAAGAGTTACGTCCCGATGAGGACGATTATTCTGCGGGTATGTTGACATGGTGATTCATGTCCATCGTAGATAATCAGACTTGCGTGAGATCGGGGGTGATAAATTGCTTGGCTAGACGACCTTGTGATCGACTATGTGAATTGGATAGGATGGATAGGCGAATTGTATCAAACAAATTTGAAGAGATAGACTATGACAATTACTAGTGTGGACATACGATATTGAGAAGCCAAGGACTTGGTCGAGGATGTCCTATCGTAGGATGACTTTCCTAAATCACTACAAAAATAAGCCAAATTAGCGACGTCCAGATACGTCGCTAATTAAGGCATATACGTCGCTAAAGTTATTTAGCGACGTATTTAGCGATAGAAAATGAAGGTCGCGAAAAACCTAGTCGCAGATGACACATTCGTCGCCCTACGTTGCTGTTTGCGACGTCATCACAATGTCGTTGTGTCGTCGTAAAAGTAGCGACAGAGGGCGACGAAATTAGACGTCGCAAAATTAGCGACGTAGTACGACGTATTAGCGACGTCCAGATATATTTATGTGATGACATGGCATACCTGCCATGTCAGCATCTTAGCGACATACATCGACGTATTAGCGACGTCAGTATTCTACAGTGAAGCGACGGATTGCGACGGTTAGCGACGCAATGCCGCTATTTAGCGACGTACCTATACGTCGCTATCCGTCGCTATCCGTCGCTATACATCGCAGAATAATAAAAAATATTTAAAAAATATAATGTGTATTTTTGTTATGTTGTGTGTCTGTGTTTACAGTGTGTATGAAGTACAGTGTTCGAACCATCGACAGTTTCGCTTACTGTTCTATGTTTTATTTTGGATAAAAAGAGCAACAGTTCAGGGTGCACTTCTCAGAGCTTCCTCTTCACGTCCTTCACCTTCTCGGGATCCTGTACGGCGTCCCAAGAGAGTGAAGGATGTGAAAATAAAGCTCTTAGAAGTACACCCTGAACAGTTGCTCTTTCTGTCCAAGATAAAATATACAACAGTAATCGAAACTATCGATGGTTCCGAACACTGTATTTCACATACACTGTAAACACAGACACACATCATTACAAAAATACACATTATATTTTTTTTAAAATTTGGGCAGCACCTCCTTTGTATATCAGATCATCGCTTATAATCCAGCGTAGGTATATTTGTCATCCCCGTCGCAGATATCACAAAGTAAATATTACAAAGTAAATATCCAACAAATATATATGTCCACAATGGAGGGTAAATAAGAATGAAAATCAGTGTACAGAACGGTCAATGGGCCCATAGGACCAATACATACAAAGATGATAAAAAAATATACTGGATCACTAAGGACCCCTGCCGCGCATCTGGAATTACATGTACTCATACTGCTCCTGTGTGAGCTGCACCGTAGGGGCAGTAGGAGGCAGTGCAACGTCTGGAGTCGGTACCGTCGATGGACCGGGAGGACGTATCTGCTCCAGCTCTCGCAGTCGGTCACCATGCGCAGCAAGGGTACTCACCATCCTCTGAGTACTTTCCTCAAGAGAAGTATGCAGCTGGGTGAGTGAGGCAGCCACGGTCCTCTGCGATCCCTCCAGCTTGACCTGTCTACGCTCTGTGCACTGCGTAGACTCGGTAAGCGTGTGTAAGCTGGCAGCTGTAGCCTGCTGCAGACTCATCAACTCCTGTATACTGCGCTCGACCGTATCAAATCGTCTGGTAATCATCGGATCGTCGGATCGTCGCTCTGTCCCAGCTGCCTCAGAAATCTGCTGTCGCAGTTCATGGAGCTGCCTGCACACATCCTGTGCTCGTGATGACGCCTGCGAAGCTGGAGACTGCGCACTGACAAAGGGGGCCCGGGATGACTCCGAAGCCAAATAGGTGCCGTAGGATCCCGTACCGTAGTAAGTACCCTTCTGAAGAACGCCAATGGTGGTCATCTAGAGCTCGTCCGGCAATGGAGCTGTAGGCGGCTGGCAGGAAGTACCAGCCCCTCCCTCTGCTGGCGCACTAGCAGCAGCAGCCGTCTTCTCTTGTAGCATAACAAACTCGGCCTAGAACAATGTTTGCTAACATATAAGTGTTTGCTAAAGTCTATATTGATATCTATTTTCCTGTTTTCTAAATTATAGTAAATTAATATAAAGAATAGAACGTACATATGCCTGCGTCGCCCTCTTGTCAATGAACTCTCCAGCCCTCCGATGGGTGACCAGGAAGACGGTCACCATGTTCGGGTTCTCACCCTTTTTTACCTGTTAAAATATATTATCTATTATTAGTATTAAATATTCTATCGAACTATATATAAAATGATGTCCGTCATAGGAAACGTACCAGACGTCGAAAATGCTCCGTCATCGAAATGGAGCCACCAAACCACTTACCGGCGCTCGATCGCGCCACCTTGGCCTTGTCAGACCGCTCCTGGTACCTGGCCTCGGCGAATCTAGCCTACACGAATTATAACGGTAAGAAACATGTACTGAGTCTTCATGCACATCCAAGGCGGTAGGTTATACGGAGTGACAATCACAGGACAGCACGAATATTGGGATCCCGAAAGACCAAAAGGAGTAAAACCGTCAGAAGATAGCCCCAACCTGACATTACACGAATCTGAAGCAAAATCAGGATACACTCGATCAAAGTGCTTCCATGCTTCTCCATCGGATGGGTGATCCAACACTCCTTCAATCTGTTCTCGCATGTGCCAACTCATATTTTCGGCCGTCTCTTTCACAATAAATAATCTTTGCAACCGCGGCGTTAAAGGAAAGTAGTGCATTGAATCGGTCGGTCTTCTTGCACCGGTAGACCTTCCTGTACTAGTTGTCTTATAGCGATCAATACCATAAAATCTGCACACATCTGCATCCTTGTCGTCTTTGTAGTACAGCATGCACCCATTGCGACAAGAATCGATTTTCTCGTATCCCATCCAGAGCGATCTCACCATCCTCTTAGACCGATAGAAGTCTTTAGGTAACTTAGCACCCGCCGGCAATATCTCTATAATCAACTCCAACACTCGGTTGTAGCATTCTTGAGACATGTTAAAATCTGACTTAATGCTCAACAGTCTTGTAACCACCTCCAACGGTGAATGATCCTCACAACCAGGATACAATGGAGTCCTTGCATTCTCCAGCAACTCCATGAACTTTGCAGCATCGACATTCGGTGTCTCCTCAGCTGCATCATGAACGAAACTAGGCCCCGCAGTATCGAAAACCATGTTCACGCACCCGTCGTCGTATGCATGATTATCTGAAATAAAATTAGGTCCCGCATGCATATACGGCTCAACATAAGGCTCCGGCTCTGATGCTAAAGACACAAGTTCTCCGTGTGCGGTCCACTGATAGTAATTAGGCGTGAAACCCCTCGAGTACAAATAATATGTCACTTCCACTTCTGGATAATATTTTACGTTATGACATTTCACACATGGACACTTAATTTTGGTGTCGTCCATGTACTGAGGGAACGTCTTAGCAAACTGTAGTAACTGCTCTACTCCCGCTATGTATTCATCCCGTACACCACGCATATCATCAGGACGACGATTGTACATCTATGAACGATTCCACAAGTAGTAATTTATATCCATTTGAAAATAATTCTGCAAAGATGGACGCACATGTTCAGCGCAGTAACTAGTCAAACTGGGTGAAGTTGAGTTGACTAAGTCAATATCTTGGACAAACTAGTCAAACTGGATAAAGTTGACTAAGTCTAGGCAATTATCCTTCACTAGACATAGACATGGAAGAAACATCGATATTTGCAGTGTCCGAACTTCCTACTGTATATTACAGTAGAGAGACATGGTAATCGTGTGTAGAGGTGCAACTCGGGCGGGGCATGGCTCCGCCTACCTGAGCTCACTGCCTACAGGGTAGTGTACAAGAGTAGTGTACATGACCTATTAGCCTATGCTCCAAGCTAATTCCTCTACTCGACTTGATATCATATCCTCTTCATATCAGATATTTGATACCAAGATAGGAAAGGTTGACAGATACTTGATTCTAAAATTCCCCCCCCCCCCCTTTACCTATAAACTGATACCAATTGAAATCAGTTTCCATTGAATACCTATGTACTTCCACACCACTTTACTTATCAAGTTAACCATTTCTAACCCTATGCACAGTCAGTCACCTGTTTTAGAAACCTATACATAGTTAAAGACCCATTTCTAACCCTATGCACAGTCAGTCAGTCACCTGTTTTAGAAACCTATGCACAGTCAGTCACCTGTTTTAGAAACCTAAACATAGTTAGAAACCTATACATAGTTAAAAAACCCGATGCAAACAAAAAGACTATGGTCCGCATCAATCTCCTCTCTTTTTGGGTTAGGATCTTAAGTGGCCTAGTCATGCTGCATATTATTTAGTCACGATTGGTTCGCAAAATCAAAGTAAAAGTCATTCATATTTTGGAATTTGAATATCAAACGAGACTTTTATGGAAATAGCAATCATAAAAAAATATTTATGTTTTATTTTGATATTGATGTAACATTTTTTTTCTTTTTAAACTCTTCCGGTCCTCGTTTGGTTTGCGTAATGGAAAAGGAAGAAAATCAATTCCTCGACATTTTATTTCTTTTAAAAAATTACAACTTTTATTTATTTTTTTTATATTTAAAAATGTCAATGAATTTGAAAAGAAATGTGTGCTTCAATTTGGAAAGTAATTATTTTTCCATTGAAATTTTTTTTTGATATTTACTTTCCTCCCTAATTTTTTTCCATTGAAAATTATTTTTCTTTACTTCTTAATTCTTTTGACATCCAAACATAGAAAAGTAATTATTTTTCTTTCCCAATCCGATAATTCGACAAACCAAACGAGAAAAGTGAACCTAACTCAATATTGTTGTTGATTTTTTCTACAAGTCTACACTCAACATGTTGTCAAACATCGTCGATGGACGTGTGTGTATGTCTGTGTGTGTCTGTGTGTGTGTGTCCGTGTGTCCGTGTGTGTGTGTGTGTGTCTGTATGTGTGTGTGTGTGTGTCCGTGTGCGTGTGTGTGTCCGTGGGAGGAGGAGGAGGAAGAGGGAAAGGAGTTAGGTTAGGGTTTATACCTGAGGAAGAGGAGTAGCTCGGATTGGGGGAGGAGGAGGAGCTCGACGGGGGGGTCGCCGGAGGTGGAGGGAGTCGCCGGGGGGGAGGGGAGGGAGTCGCCGGAGAGGGGGGGGGAATTTGAGATCGAAATTTCTAATTTTTGAGTGAGGGAAAAAAGGAAGCATCGTGCCCTAAGTAACAAAAGTTAGCGACGTCAAAAGTAGACGTCGTTAAACGTTGCAAATATTTTAATATATGATAAAATATTTTAATATATGGTGACATATTTTATTAATATGTCGCTAAACGTCGCTATTCAGCGACGTAATATACCTAATATCGCGGGACGTCGCTATTCAGCGACGTTTTGCGATGTCTGTAGATAGGAGTCGCTATATTACATATCTAGCGACGTAATTTTATTCCGTCGCTAAAATGCATCGCTAATATAGCATATTTTAGTAGTGAATGAGCTCAGACCCTGAGCGAAGGATGTGTTGATACGAATAGGACGAACACTACTTGATGTTTAGAAATTTGAGCGAAACGAATTTGGGTAAAAATTTCCGTACAAACGAACAAATGGTTTGACCATAGGATTGGGACGAACGTAGTGCAACGACTTTGCACAATGAACTGAGAACTTGACTTGTAACTATGACCTTGTGAGATGACCTAGCGGATAGGTGGACAACCCTATGTCGAGTGATTGAACCCGTGTGACCGACTTTATGAATCGTTCGGATGAACGATAAACCTAGGGCAACAAAACTTAGAGTTAGGACGTAGAACTGGAAGTGTGCGATAATGACAATGAGACTGGCCCTAAACAAAGTGAATGATAGGAATGGATGATGCGCAATTAAAAGTTAGGATAACAAATTGAATCATTGATAGGAAGACGTACTCAATGATAGTACAATACTTGGTCTTGAATCGGATGGAAGAAACGAATCGGATCATCTTGAGGACCGAGATAAACGATAGTGAGACGCACATTAGTTCCGTTTTAATCGAACTTAGTAAAATGTCAGCAAATCGAAACTATCACGAGTTGCTTGTTTGATTTTTCTAATCGCTAAGCTTGGTTGATATGTACGTATTCGGGGGACACCTTGAATATGTGCACGATCCAAACTCAGCGATATGATGAACTTGAATGCAGCTGCAAGTGGGTGTTGAGATGTGCATGAACGAATGAGTGAGTTAGTCTCAGCCTACGACCCTCGTGTTTGATGAATTACAACGCACCTCGTGTGACCATTACAGTCCCGTAATAGGGCACAATAGCAACCAAGTTATAAAAATACGACGATTGAATTGGTACCATTGATCCTTACATGAGTGGTAAAGTCGTAAAATGAAATTGACCAAACGCATACGACACAAAACCTAGAGTGATATCAGGTATAGTTCGATTCCATCAAAGGATAAAGTTATACGATAGGAATTGTCTAAGATACGCACACGACATAGGTTAAAGAACGATAGGACGACTTGCACTCAGGAAGTCTCGAGGACGAGACTTGTTTTCAGTGGTGTATTATGTAACGACCCGCTCCACCCTAGCGGAACGTCGATTCAAACGGCAAGTGCAACGACTCAAATGAGTCATCGACTTGAAGAATTGCGTCGATCTGATAAAGTGTCGATGCGAATCGATGCAAGACCTATATTGGCCCGTCAAGATGAATCCTGACTTTGACTTTCAAAGGCGCGCTCGGAGTATCGCTCGGCCGACACGATCATCAATAAGGTGGGTGGCTCAGATGAACCTGTCTTTGCTTAGCCTAGACACTTAATAATACGGACACTATTGCTAGAATCGCTAGACGATAACATCGTGCATGCTAATAAATGACTCAAGCACCTAGCTAAGGGAATAATCCCATCTTGTATGCTTGTTTAGAACATGGAAAAAAACTCAGAAAATATAAGAACTCTCATACCGCACTACATGCTCGTGCCAAGGCACAAGCTTACATTTCAAGTTTCTTATGCGTTCAACAATGAAGCAATGAATGGTTTACAATAATAAAACGGGAAGACTATCGACATAGTCGTTCCGAGTAGAGTATAGCAACATTGGAAGACTTCGGGACCGATGGGTCACCAAGGCGACTCCCGCACAGGGAGTTGCATAATGTATGAATGAATGAACGAATGAATGAATCAATAAACGAACGAACAAGTGAAAGAAAGAATAAATGAAAGATAAGAAAGAAAGGAATGGTTAGCGACAGGTATGACGGGGACGTGCAACGGGACTCGCTACCCGCGCTGCACCGACACCGCCGCCAACCTGGTCGATAATGTATTATGGCTCACAGACAGCCTATGGTTCAAAGATAGCTGTTAAGTTAAAAATGACAAGACAATACGAAATGGTTGCGGACAACCCACTCGTATACGGGGGAAAGAATCAAAAAGGGATTCCAAGGCAACGATCACGACATCGTGGCCGGCCTAGACGGAATCATGGCTTACGGGCTGCTTGGGTGCGGGCTCGTCCACCCAAGAGACGTAAGGCCGGATATTTCAAAAGACTATCAACGTGTACCGGCCATCACGCTTGATAGATGAGAATACCAAGGGAAACATATCCAAATGGCTTGTGGTGCCAGCGACCGATGCATATATATTAAGTTGGCTCGATTACGGCAATCCACATGCGAGACCTTGCATGGAAATAAGTAAATCTGACTAGCTGAACATGCTATGTTACGGAATAAAACATATCTAAACAACAGCTGAGTATAGCACATCCTGACAACTTGAGTAAGCTGAACAACTGTAGAACTGAACGAAGCGCCTACTGAACAGGCTTGAATATAATATACCAAATGAACTAGAGTATTTCGTACAAATGAGTTAGAAACACGCTTACGACGCGCTAGAACCTGAGGCAAGGACACGCCCTTGACACCTGAATGTCTACGTAAACTTCATTAAGTCGTTATATATGAACTGTTGACTAACATGGTTTACTTGGACAGGAAAGGCCGGACGGTAAGTATGGGTAAGTCGTGCTTGTATTTCCATGCGACACTTGATATCAATAACACGAGATAAGCTTGAATGATATGCCATGAAACTGATCCTAAGGCAAGATTAGAAAGACAATAAATGATAGATGATGCACATAAGTAAAATGAATGTATTTGGTAATGATAGCGAGTGGGCGAGCTAGCCTCCTCACCAGTGCATAACAATGTACTGATAACCACATAGCTGCTTGCAGGGTTCGGAAGAACCACGTCGGGTGCGGAGACTTCCCTCGAACGTGCTGAGGCACAAAGCTAACACTGGAGCCTTGGAGCATTGCAAGGAGCTGAAGCACCATATACTGGACATAATGTATCGAAACATCGCCATGAATTATTCCATATTATAAGCCACTTGGCACGCCTTTTATGTTTCAGAGAGAGAGAGAGAGAGAGATCTTGAGCGACTTGTAATCTCGGCCTAGTGCCGCTTGTACTACTTCTTGAAAATCAATAAAGAGATTGAATTTGTTCCAACTTGTATTTATTTACTTTTTGCTGCAAATGGGGACACTCTGTGCGACTCTGTTGTCTAGCTTCAATCGACCGTTTCTGGACTTGGCTTTGTACGAGAGCAACTTAGTCTCGTGCGGCATCACGCCTTAGCAAGGACGATCGCTCCTACGGGAGCGGGACGTGACAACTGGTAGTGCACGAATCTCGATCCGCATTTACTTATTTCTGTCTCTATCTGTTGTTATGTTAGTTATTGCTAGTTTTAGTTCATAAGTTTGGCTTTCTTTATGGTACTTGCTATTTGGGGTCTGACCCCACTGGTTTTGTTTGGCTAGATCTGATAGAGGAGCCCAAAGGATCTTCCGTACCATCTACTCGGCGGTAACTACCTAGAGCACCAGAGTACCTTAGTGGGTTTCTTATATCATTCTCCCACTAGTTATGTACATTATTCTTTTGTGGCGTTTAGCCTCCGAGCACGTGTTTAGCTCGTGTTTTGGGATCTTGACATGTAGCCTACCGGCCTAAAACATGATGTGCGCATTCTAGACTATAGCTAGAGCTTATCATGTATGACTAGTACTATTGCTAGTTCTCCACTTTGTATTACTAGCTTCATGATCATCCATTTATATATATAGTTTGGGACGCTTTACTATTTTATGTCTGATGATCATACTTCTTGTACTTTGCATATTTGCCTGTGATTGAGATATCTAGGATTCTTGACCAAGGTTTGACTGTTGGCTTGTAGTAGTAACCCCCATGTCTTGACAGCTTATACATAATTTGGAGTACTCTGGTATACGTAGCTGGCCTGGTCCGTCCCTACTTGCCATTATTCTGGTTCTGGGACGTGACAAAAGTCCACATGAAGTGCCTATGTCTAGATCTAAAACAACAAGATTCTACATGTATATTTTATAGGAATCAATCTAAGAAATTGCACAAAACATTTATGTTCATAATAATGAAATATTGAATCTTCCAAAAAAAAATAATATTTTATTTTTTAATGTTTTTTTGAACAAGGGGCATAATTTTGAGTTTTGCCCCGGGCATTTAAATGCTCCGGACCGGCCCTGCATGGGAGGCGTTGAAGTATCTCGCAATTGCGCCATCTCGTCCAAAAATTTTAATACATGCGTCATGTTTGCCATTAATTTGGTAACGACGACAACTCAGGATCAAGCGCTGGGGAGCAGCAGCAGAAGAAGAAGAAGAAGCAACATTTACACTTTGAGGTGCTCTAAAGTACACCTAATTTAGGCTTAGAATATATTTTTAGGCTATTTTTTTTTAGATGTTCGACGATACGCACGAGCCATTGTGCACGCTGCATTACATGTCCTTTGGGCCCACTGTTCCATAACTTCTACCATTATTATTAGAAGGAATAATACGTCCACCTGGCTCGATCTACTGATCTTCCGCCATCCAGCTAGGATCTTATATCTCTCTTCGGTAACTACAAGGATCACTCGAATTTGGTATTTTTTAAGACTATTTTAGATTTTATTATAATTAATAGATATTTATAACATAGTAGAATTAATTGCCAACAGCCTTCTAGAAATTTACTATAGGAACCCACAACACTAGGATATTCCCAAACTTTATCTTTAGGTTAATACCTAATGATCTAAAATAACTTCTGGTAGTTTGTATGATTTTCTAAATTTATTTAGTAATTTTTAGGCTTTAAAACAATTAAAATCCCTTTGAAACCCACTTTTATGTAATCAATCTTTGATAAGTAATTTCAAAGTATCTTCTGACAACAACTTCCGATAAACAATTTCAACATTAATATCCACCCTAGCTCATACCATTAGATCGTATGATAGGTGTGCAACTCGGACGGGTTGGATCGAATTTGAGGTCAGCCTGAGCCCAATCCGATGAATCATAAGCTTAGTCTGAACCCAAGCCCGACCCGATCTCGGGTTAAACATATGAAGCCCAAGACCATGCTCGGAGGATCGGGTTGAACTCGGGTTGGATCGGGTCCATCGAGTTTATCGGACTTTAATATAATATTTAAAATAATTTTAAACAAAAATAATATTAAACACATAATCAAATAGCAATTAAGTCTTGATCATTAGAAAATACAAACTGAAATAAGATTTATGATAAGGAGTTGAAGAGTTTGAGTAGAGAAATTTAGAATTTAAACTTTTTATTTAAGAAATATGAAACGATATATATATATATATATATATATATATATATATATATATATATATATATATATATATATATATAAGTCGGGTTTCGGGTTCTTCGGGTAACCCGACACACGAACCCGAGTCCGAATCCGAGTATCTTCAACCCTAATCCAACCCATTAACGGATTTATCCGATCGAGCTCGGGTTTAGCCCGCCCAAGTTGTACCCCTATCGTATGATAACTATCAGACTCGTCAACTTCTTTTGTTCTTAATTTCATTTGGAAATGCATGCTGCCTCTTGTGGAGTCCATTTTTTGTTCACCCACAAAAATTAGGATATTTGTTCACCCTTCAATAAAGAATTGACACGTGTCAAATACTTTAGTCAAAACCACTTCGAATGTTTACAAAACCATTTTCAAAGTGGTTTATGTTGAATGAATTTGACACGTATCAACTTTTTGTTAGAAGGTGAACAAATATCTTAGTTTTGACGGATAAACAAAAATGGACTCCCTATCCTGTAATCAACAGGTATTTAAAGTGATCCCTGTAGGCTGGAAATAAGCTTGGGCAACAAATGGTCGATGTACATTATTACTGAATCGACCTATTATTAAATAAATGGTGGTCCGGGGAATCGACCTATTATTAAATAAATGGTGGTCCGTGTCACATAAATAAAGCAAAATGTCTCACAAAGAAGAGAAGGCATGCATGACTGAAAATGTTCAAAAAAAATTCTTCTCTTTTCTTTTCTTTTGTATTCTGCTGTACCAACCAGTTCACCTAATAATGTTGTTGTTCTCCATTCCTCGTAGTACAGTATGCTCTAATTCAAACACTTTCCGGTCTCAGTTATTACTAGGGTTGCTAGCAAAAGTTAACTTGTAGAAATTAGGAGTTAGCAACGGTTTGATTTGGTTCGGCTCAAACCGGGTTGAATATATAAAAATCAAAATATTAGTAAATTGTATTTTTCAAAACCGAAAGTCAAACCGTTTTTATAAAGCCGAACAAAATCGAACCGAACTAATTCGGTTCGATTTTCGGTCTGTTCGATTTCATAGGCCAATGGATCGGACCGGACCTTCAAATTTTAGCAAATAAGCCAATTTAAATAATAAATCTTAATTTGTTTTTGACATTGTTGTATTTATGCATTATTACAATTGCAGGAAGTGAAAAAAAAAAATATTAGTATATATAAATTGAGGTTAGAGAGGGCGCTTAAAGACGCGACGACAAGTGCCAACAGAGAATGGAAAGAGGAAGTGTGCTTAGATAAGATTAGTGGAAATATTAGTATATATAAATTGAGAATATTTGTTTGGTAAATTATTGAACATAAATCGATTTTCAGTTCGGTTCAATTACTGGGACCAAAAATCGGAAACACAACCGATATTTTAAAATTTCAAATCTTTAAAGCAAAAACCGAACCACAGAAAAATGAACCGATTCCGATATTGGTTCGATTCGGGATTCGGTTTTCGGTTTCCATCCGTTGTTGATGGCAGTGACAATCAATCAATTGTAGAAACCAGTAAACAACAGCTAATTAAGTCTTCATGAATCCATTCCATAGCTACCCAATATAAATTCTCACATTGTACTCTCTCTGCACATACACCTTCCTTTCTTGCTACCAAATCCCATTGCTGGCCTGGAATAGTAGATGAGCTAGGCCTACATTCTCTCTATATATAAGAGTTCAATGGAAATGACAACTAAGAAACAGTAACTAAACTGAAAGAGAGAAGAGAGAGAGAGAGAGTGACATGGCTGGTGATGAGAGTGCTGCAGCGGCAGAGGAGGCGGCGGCGGGGCCGCTGTTAGCGATCGACGAGAGCTCTCGGAGGTGGGAAGAGGTGCTGGAGCGGGGGGAGCCGGTGGCGTACAGGCTGGTGGCTCGCCTGTCCGTGTGGGAGTCGAAGAACCTGTGGAGGCTGTCGTGGGCGTCGATAGTGATCACGCTGTTCAACTTCATGATGAGCCTCGTCACTCAGATGTTCGTCGGCCACCTCGGCTCCCTCGAGCTCGCCGGTGCCTCCATATCCAACATCGGGATCCAGGGTCTCGCCTACGGCATTATGGTAAGAGCATCATTAGTAAGGCCCATCCCATTTTCTAGATTCTAGGAGCTCATTTTGTAGAATAATAAATCTCATCCCTAGTCTCAATTTCTACAATTTCGGTCCCAACCCATCCATAGGTGCTAAGGATTGGGCCTCCCAATTTCTAGATTCTAGATTGTAGAAACTCGTTTTGTAGAATAGTAAGTTCCAATTTGGAGCCCAACTTTCTAGATTCTAAACTTTATATTATTTTTTTCCTACATTAATTTTTAACCACACAATTTTTGGGACCGGAGCTCACTTTATCATTTCCTACTATTCCCATACAAATCCAACCCATTCTACATTTACCTTTTTTTTAAAATTTTGGGCTCCAAATTGCATTGGAGAGTCCCAACTACTAATGATGCTCTAAGAGTGATGAAATTTTGGAGGCAGATAAAGTATTTTTCTTACAACTTTGCTGTGCCTACAAACAAATGCTTACAATTCTCTTACAACCGTCATGTGTCCGTCACGTGTTGGATTTCGATTGGAGGAGAGAAAAAAGTGGTGGGATCGAATGAAGTCCATGTAGCCGGAGGAGGTAGGACCCGGTTGTAAGGGTTGGGAGAGAGAGAGGTTGTAAACATTTGGTTGTAGACTTATTATTTCCCTTATTCTTATGGGTAACTCATTCTTGCTTTCAAACTAATTATGCTAGGTCATGTTCGGCTAATCATAAGTGTGAGACAGCAATTGGATTATGTGTGCATATGTGAGCCACATATCCGAGGACCATTTCTGGCATTTTAAGGATTATATATAAATACAAAAAATAATAATTAACCACTCTAAATTTAAACAAGATATTTTTCCTGACATTATTCTAAGGATTCTGTAGATTCCACTTCACATTAGTAATACATGCGGTAGTAATATATACCGAAATTAAATTTTTTAGGATCTTTCAAATTTTGGAATCCTGTACATACATGTTCTTAAACGATCCTTACTAATATGTTTGAAATTTGGTTTCCAAATTTTTGTGGACATGTTCATCACAGTTCCACGAAAGGTTTCAAAGTTAGTTGTAGTTAAAACTGCAAGTACAAGTAAAATCTAGTTAATTAGATCATACATATCCAACTCCGCTAGCTCTTGTGGTCAGCGAGAAAAGACATAACATTTTCAATTAGACGGATGGTCACGAAATCAAACTGCAGAAGAGGTGTGTATGTGAGATAATTGGGGACAATGAACCCAAATAATGCAACGTAATATATATATGATCAAAACAAGTTTGTCGATCGTGTTTCTTCTGTTGCACGCAGCTCGGAATGGCCAGCGCGGTGCAGACGGTCTGCGGCCAAGCCTACGGCGCCAAACGGTACGAGTCGATGGGGATCTTCTGCCAGCGGTCCCTCATCCTCCAGCTCGCCGCCGCGGCCCTCATCTCCTTCCTCTACTGGTTCTCGGGCCCGTTCCTCCGGCTCATAGGCCAGTCGGACGCCGTGTCCGCGGCGGGACAGACGTACGCCCGCGGCCTCGTCCCGCAGCTCCTCGCCTTCTCCCTCTACTGCCCGATGCAGAGGTTCCTGCAGGCGCAGAACGTGGTGAACCCCGTCGCCTGCATCGCCGTGGGGGCGTTCCTGCTCCACGTGCTCCTCTCCTGGCTCGTCGTCTTCGTCCTCGGCTACGGGCTGCTGGGGGCCGCGCTCACGCTCAGCTTCTCCTGGTGGGTCCTCCTGGCGATGACGTGGTCCTACATCCTCCTGAGCCCTTCCTGCAGGGAGACGTGGACCGGGTTCAGCGCCAGGGCCTTCAGGGGGCTCTGGCCATATTTCAAGCTCACAATGTCGTCCTGTGTTATGTTAGTGTAAGTTCATGAATTCACACACTCTCTCCTCTTTCTCATGCTCTTTCCATTAATGGACTTTTGTTTCATGATCAGCTTGGAGATCTGGTATGTCCAAGGCTTTGTGCTCCTATCAGGATTCCTTCCCAATCCAGAGATCTCTCTAGATGCGATATCGATATGGTACGTACCACGAAGCTTATCAAAAGTTGTCGTAACTTAGTTTTTATGTTTGGGCGCAGCGAAAATAAACTCAAGAAAATCAAAAATAACATCTCAGAAGAAATTCATAACCGTAAAGACAAGAATTTACTTGGTTCGACCAAGATACCTATTTCTAGGGGGATGGTGATTCAATTCCTCCACTATGAAGAAGAGAAACAAATTACAATAGCTCAAAGATAAGGAAGATGATGTAAGGAAATCCAATATATGAAAAGTCGAAAATATACGGAAGGCCAATATATGAAAATCCAATCATATATATTGTCAAAGTCAAAAATGGTCATAGACCTATTTTTGTTTGGCATCTTTGTTCACATAAACTGTTAATGAATATAATTATGGAAGATCTGCTGCCTAAAACGACACAAGTTGTTTGATACTATATTTTTTTCGATTACGGAATTATTGAAAAAAACCAAACGCAGAACAAGCATAATTAGCTTTCATAAAAGAAGAAGTTAAAATATACTTTTGCATAAAATGCTTGATGAACTGAAACAACATTTGAATGTAACCCTTCACTGCCATTCAAATTATAACCCATGTTTCCAAACAGAGCAGTGCTACATGGACCGCGGTTTGTAACCGCGGTTCTGGCCCGCATGTCAGGAGGGTTTTCGGATTTTCGAGAGTGGGTCCTAAGATAGCGGGGTGGGGGTGGGGATGGGTGTGTGTTCACGAATGGGAGGGGGACACGTCGGCGCGGACACAGCCACAGCCACGGTCCCCTCCCGCAGTCCATTTAGAGTTTTTCTTCCAAACATAAGCATAGGCAAATTTGATAAGCTATAGCCAACCCACCTAATTAAGCCAATTATAGCATAATGGTAATACTTTACTTGGGACAGTCCTAACTACCATCTCATTCAATCAATATTCCTATCTAATTATTCAATAATATTACTAAATTTTTTTCCTAGCACACGTGAACATGACTAGTATATATATATATTCCGCGTCAGTCTGTTAATCCAATACATATACTGTGTTGCAGTATCAATTACTGGAACTGGGACTTCCAAATCATGCTAGGATTGAGCAATGCCGCCAGGTACCAGTAGTAATGTAATTGACAAGAGAAGTTTCATATATATATATATAAGTTCTACTTGCGGTCGGTCGGTCGTTCGTTGCATTCTCGGCTGCACTAACGTAGGTGCTCTTGTTTGCAGCGTTCGCGTCAGCAACGAGCTCGGCGCAGCACATCCGAGAGTAGCGAAGTTTGCAGTCATCGTCGTGACAACCACCTGCGTACTTCTCAGTCTCATCGTTAGCTCGCTGGTCATGATACTCCGAGTTCCCTTGAGCAAGCTCTACACCAGCAGCGAAGTGGTCATCACTGCCGTCTCCAACCTCACCCCTTTGCTCGCAATCTCCATATTCCTCAACGGGATTCAGCCCATCCTCTCAGGTTAGATACATTTCTACGCCCCCACCCCCTTAAAACTTGGACCAGGGACCCAATGGGCGGCCGCCACGTGACGTGGGCCAAATAGCAGCCATAATCTCGGATTGAGCTTAAAAAAAAAAAATTTAAGTTAAACAAAACATTCGACACACAATTTCTTAGAATGTTGTGATAATCCAAATGTGTGAATCAAATATTATTTTTAAATAAAAAATAGTTATAAAAAATGATATAGGATGAATTTCATAAGTAGACAGGCATGTTGCTTAAGACAATTAGGGAAAGTCAAAACATCATCTTCATATATAAGATTAAGGATGAAAAATGAAAGAAAAAAAAAACTCTTGAGAATAAAAAAAAAAGCCCATGAATCTGCTCTCTTTGTTTCTGCAGCGCAGCTCCAATCCCAAGTATATAGTTTTATAGCTTTGTTATGCTTACAACCAAATGTTTACAATCCAATTACAACCGCCAATGCGTCGGACTTCGATTGGAGGAGGAGGGGGGGGGGGGGGGGGGGGGGGGGGGGGGGGGGGGGGGGGGGGGGGGGAGAAGTGGTGGGGTCGGGTGGAGCCCATGTAGTAGGGCCAGGAAGGTGAGAGGGGAGGTGGGACCCGGTGGAATCCATGTGTAAGAGATGAGAGAGAGAGGGGTTGTAACAAGGTTGTAAGTAATGGTTGTAGACTTAACATTTTTCGTAGTTTTAAGTGGTTTCGTAGACCAAGTATATAGTATTATATTTTTTCACCTGAGCTGCAGGTCATCTTAGTCCACTAATTACTTCGCTCTTGCTTGCATGCCACCTGATCATGCAACAGAACGCATAGATATTAAGTCGAACGTGCCGTGCTATTTTGCAGGAGTCGCTATCGGGAGCGGATGGCAAGCGATAGTTGCGTACGTTAATGTCGGCGCTTACTACATAATCGGCCTTCCTGTTGGTTGTGTTCTTGGCTTCAAGACAAGTTTAGGAGCAGCTGTAAGTCCTAATTAGTACTCTCTAATTAGTATGTGAATTTGGAGCATGGTTGGTATTTGAACACATATATATCATGTCACTTATTAATTTCCTTTATTTGCTTCTTCTTCTTTTATTAGGGGATATGGTGGGGTTTGATCCTAGGTGTTCTCCTGCAAACACTGACCCTTATTGTCATAACAGCAAGGACTAACTGGAACAAAGAGGTACGTAATTAAGCCTCCAATCCCTGCAATTTCAGAGCACAGATCAACCCAAGTGTATATCTCAATTACTGAATTTCGGGTTTAATGCAACAACTATATATAGCACTACTGATAATCCACAAGTGGACCGTATCAGTGTTCGTATCAGTATTCAACACGTACTGGACGTGATACTACTACGACACCTATGTCAGATATATGGCCCACCCATCTCTAGGCTCCAAAGACATACAAAAGATAGTTGAAAATAATTTAGACATTTTTATATCATGCCAATTATAATTGAGATATGAGAAATAATATTTTTGTGCATTGAATCATGTCTAGAACATTATTTTGGAACCTAGTTACTACCAAAATATGCTTAAAATTAAGGCCGTGTTATTGGGAACGCACTCTCATCTCGGGGACTTCGCGGTTGGGCCGGGGGCAACATGACAACTTACTCTATCATACGCTTTTGGGACTACATACACTTCTTTCTTTTTCTACTCTCTTTCTCTTCCAAACCTAAAAAACTCCTAGAACTTGCAGAAATTGACTTGGGGGATGGCAAGAACCAAGAAGAAGCAGCTTTGGAATTCATATTTTAGAGGCTCTAAAATTTCTCAAATTTAGATTTTTTTTTTACTTAGATTCTTAGAATTCATGTATAATGTCTATTTATGTTTTCTTTGTAAAAAGTCAACTAAAACATTATTTTTGAAGCTTCGAACTCCGTTAATGGAGGTTTGAAGCTTCAGAACAAAAACATAATATATGGGACGAGAAGACTATAAAAAAATTGGCACTTCCAACAATGTATGAGGACTACCAAAACTTCGGTAGTCTAGTACATAGCCAGGAGTATTGCCAAAATTTTGACAGCTAGCCTTGAAGATAGTAAAGTATGTCTTCAGGACTGCAGAAGACTCGTTGGAGATCCATCGAAGATGGTAGAAATGTTAGGGTTAAGGTTGGAGGGTTCGATGTTTTGGGTACGTGGGTGATTGGGAAGGAAGAAAAACCACGAAGAAGCAGCCAAAAATAAATGGGTTCTTTAATCATGAATAATTTGTGTTGTCCAAAAAAAAATACTAAGAGCAGTTTTAGGAATAAAAAGATAAAAATATTTATGACTCCCTGGAGATGAAAGTGTCGACGAAATTAAACGAAAATATTAATAAGCTGTAATATATAAAATATATGCAGGACTATGTTTTCAAATATATATTTTTGTATTCATGTCGTATCCATATCCCAACACATTAAAATTCTGTTTTCCTATTCTGTATCTTTTCCATATCCAAATCCATCTTAATGTCAATGCAACCTAACACGACCCCAATGTCCTGGACTATTTGCCGAGATACGGTACAACACATGAATACAACGATACTGACGTACACGATATCTATTTTGGTGTGTCATATATATTGTGTTTTGGAATGTTCAGGTTCTGACAGGTGTGTTCAACACAAGATGGGCCATATTTTTGGCATGTTCGTGCTTTCTAAGACTTGGTGATTGATTGATTGATATGCTATGTTGCATATAGATAGGGATACGATTCAGATACAAGATACAAACATATATATATTTAGATATAGGTACAGTTATATGTAGCCTCCTATATTGTATGAACACCGACAGTTACTGATATATGCACACCATTTATCCAGTGCCGGTGCAACATAGAATTGCAGTACTGCATAACCTTTTTGATTCGTGTCAATGCATCAAAGTTTGATCAAGTACCTTCATTTTCGACTATATATGAACGGGATATATAATAATATCACTGCTAATTTTTATTTACAGGTCGAGAAGGCTATCGATCGAGTAAACAAGACGTGCTGCGATGACTTGCTCGCATTGTCAGACATTGTTGAATGATCGATCGATGATTGTGAGTTATTCTGTGGAAAATTCTGTTCTGCCAATTTTGTCATGCGTCTCTGCGCAGAGGTTTCCTCGAGCAAAAGGTGGAGATGACTTCTTTCAATTCGCGGACTTTTGCTGTCGCAATTGATGTGCCTTTGTTTGTGAACTTTTTTTGTTTTTTTTTTTCTGATTGATCTTTTCAATTTCTCTGAGCTGTGTTGTGTTGGGTGCATGCAGCAGATTATTTTGTGAGATGTCTCAGCTATATAAGTTGTTTATGTTTTTTTTTTTTTCCTGCCATGTCTTGCTTGCAAATCTCGTAGTACAAACAAAATGCAGTAGAAATATAATTCAAGAAATTAACATACCAAACAAAATGCCAAAAATAATAGAAAGTGTAGATCACGTATCTATCTTGGCATCAAAGATTTGAGCGAAAACAAGCTAGTTAGGGATAATCATACCTTGAGGCACGGTTGAACCGGTTTTTTCTATTGTTTTCTTGTCATTGTACGTCACGCAACAAAAATGCTCCTTAATACCACCCCGCAACTAATCTCTCCTCTCCTAATAGATGAATAAAGGAGAGGAAGAGAGAAATAACTTGTAGTGTGATTGTAGAAGAGATTGTTTGTACTCGTACATGACAAACCCCACCCCCCCCCCCCCCCCCCCCCCCCCACCCCCCCCCAAAAAAAAAGAAAAAGAAAAAGAAAAAAAAAAGGCAACTTAGAAATCTTAATGGGTGTATCCATATATGGACATACAAGTATACAACTCATTTTTTGGTCCATATGGTCGACGTCTATGGCTGAACCGGACCAAGTTTGGACTGGGCCAGACCAATGTGATTATGTCCATTGCCAACATACTCTCACTCGTACACAGTGGGTGCACTCATCCTTTTCTCTTGTCTAAGATAGAATCACATATATATTGTACAAGAAAGCACGCCAAAATAGTAGTCATTGACTATGAGCTTTACCCTATAGACTGGTGCTTTTAAGTGTACTTGCATATGCACCTTAGTGTATAACAGGCTTAGTCTTGTCTCATAGCTCACAAAGCAAGGAACTATGGATCTATTCCTTGCTCTTCGCTACGCTCGTAGCACGCATACTTCTGATCCTTCGCATATGCAATTGTCGCAATGTTGTTACTGAAGATAGTTACAACATCTCCATCATGTGGCACCACTTGTAGGTGCTGAAAGAACCTTTGTTGCAGACGTTGCCACATATTCTGCTTCTATAGTAAAGAGAGATGCAATCATATTTTTTGTTCCGCTAGGAGATAGCTTCACTCGGTAGCATGAAAACATAACCTAACCAAGGTTGACTTGATTTGACTAGGGTTTGACCAGTTAACCAAAAGTCAACTTTGAGTCAATATTGACCTACAATGGACATAGTTTGCATATCACACACTAGAAAACCATGCTTAGCACTTTTTAGCACCATTTAACATATGTATATCTCATCTATAGGTCTCTTGTGACTCCACTTTGAGCCTCGATTCATATTGACTGCTCAGGACCGTATGCGAGTACATTCTCTGATAGTTTTCATTGCTTTGATACTTTCTATATATATTTAGTTGTAGTATTTTACTTGATTTTCGATACGAGGATACACGGACTAGTATACGTTGGATCATGTCATGAGATGTTATTCCCGGTTAACCTGGTATATTGGTAATTGTTCGATATTGTTTCTTGTACTCGTATAGACACCCACTACTAAAATAAGCCAGATTAGCGACGTCCAGATACGTCGCTAATTAAGGAAAATATATCGCTAAAAATAATTAGCGACGACTTTAGCGACGAAAAATGAAGGTCGCGAAAAAGCTAGTCGCAGATGACAAATTCGTCGTCCTACGTCGCTGTTTGCGATGTCACTGCCGTGTCGCTGGGTCGTCGTAAAGTTAGCAACAGAGAGCGACGAAAACTGTACGTCGCAAAATTAGCGACGTAGTGCGACTACTTATGTGATGACATGGCATGCCTGCCACGTCAGCAAAGTAGCGACGTACAGCGACGTAACGCCGCTAATTAGCGACGTATTAGCGACGTTCCCATACGTCGCTAGACGTCGCAGATCCGTCGCTATCCGTCGCAGAATACTGAAAAAAAATTTAAAAAAATATAATGTGTATTTTTGTTATGCTGTGTGTCTGTGTTTACAGTGTGTGTGAAGTACAGTGTTCGAACCATCGACAGTTTCGCTTACTGTTCTATGTTTTATCTTGGATAGAAAGAGCAACAGTTCAGGGTACACTTCTCAGATCTTCCTCTTCACGTCCTTCACCTTTTCGGGATCATGTACGACATCCCGAGAGAGTGAAGGATGTGAAAATGAAGCTCTCAGAAGTACACCCTGAACAGTTGCTCTTTCTGTCCAAGATAAAACATACAACAGTAATCGAAACTATCGATAGTTCCGAACACTGTATTTCACATACACTGTAAACACAGACACACATCATCACAAAAATACACATTATATTTTTTTAAAATTTGGGCAGCACCTCCTTTGTATATCAGATCATCGCTTATAACCCAGCGTAGGTATATTTGTCATCCCCGTTGCAGATATCATCATAATTAACAGTCTTCCATCATAACAGTCTACAACTAATAGATGAATAACAGTCTCCCATCATAACAGTCTACAACTAAATATCATACATGTACTCAATGAAAATACCAACAAATTAAATATCACAAACATACATGTCCAACAAACATACATGTCCAACAGAGTCAAATAATAATGAAAATCAGTGTACAGAACGGTCAATGGGCCCATAGGGCCAAAACATACAAAGATGATAAAAAATATCTACTGGATCACTGAGGACCCATGTCGCGCATCTGGGATAGCATGTACTCATACTACTCATGTGTGAGCTGCACCATAGGGACAGTAGGAGGCAGTACAACGTCGGGAGTCGGCACCGTCGATGGACCGGGAGGACGTATCTGCTCCAGCTCTCGCAGTCGATCACCATGCGCAGCAAGGGTACTCACCATCCTCTGAGTACTCTCCTCAAGAGAAGTATGTAGCTGGGTGAGTGAGGCAGCCACGGTCCTCTGCGATCCCTCCAGCTCGACTGTCTACGCTCTGTGCGTTGCGTAGATTCGGTGAGCGTGTGCAAGCTGGCAGCTGTAGCCTGTTGCAGACTCATCAGCTCCTGTATACTGCGCTCGACCGTATCAAATCGTTCGGTGATCATCGGATCATCGGATCGTCGCTCTGCCCCAGCTGCCTCAGAAATCTGCTGCTGCAACTCGCGACGCAGCTCGTGGAGCTGACGACCAATGTCCAGAGCTCGTGATGATGCTTGCAAAGCTGGAGACTGCGCACTGACAGAGGGGGCCCGGGATGACTCTGAAGCCAAATAGGCACCGTAGGATCCCGTACCGTAGTACGTACCCTTCTGAAGATCGCCAACGGCGATCATCCAGAGGTCGTCCGACGATAGAGCTGTAGGCGGCTGGGAGGAAGTACCAGTCCCTCCCTCTGCTGGCTCACTAGCAGCAGCAGCTGCCTCCTCTTGTAGCCGAAGAAACTCAGCCTAAAACAATGTTTGCTAACGTGTAAGTGTTTGCTAAAGTCTATATTGATATCTATTTTCCTGTTTTCTAAATTATAGTAAATTAATATAAAGAATAGAACGTACATATGCCTGCGTCGCCCTCTCGTCAATGAACTCCCCAGCCCTCCGATGGGTGACCAGAAAGACGGTCACCATGTTCGGGTCATCATCCTTTTTTACCTGTTAAAATATATTATCTATTATTAGTATTAAACATTCTATCCAACTATATATAAAATGATGTCCGTGATAGAAAACGTACCAGACGATGAAAATGCTCCGTCATCGGAATGGAGCCACCATACCACTTACTGGCGCTCGACCGCGCCACCTTGGCCTTGTCAGACCACTCCTGGTACCTGGCCTCGCCGAATCTAGCCTTCATCGCAGTCCACTACTCTGGCATGATCCAACCATGGATCGGCTTTTCGGAGCAATTACGAGACTTCTGGTCGTAGATCGCATCACGGATGAGCTTGCCTGCGACGGTAGAAAATTGGGCCTCGATCTTCGTCGCCCGGTGTGGTGGATAGAAATAGGTCCTCTACAAGAAGTAAAATAGAAAAGTTATATAATATACACAAATGATTATTAAAATTTAAAAATAAATAAATTTTTTACCTTGAAGTGGGCCAACCAAAAGGCATTCCTATCTGCGGGAGCATCTGAGTAGTTAATCCAAGGCCCACCATAGTTCTGCCTCAGAAATAATCCCAGCTGTCTCTGTACTGCAGGAGGCCGATATCTATACAATAATAAATTTCATGAATATATATGTACATATAATCATTTAAGAAATATATATTAACTAATTAACTTACTTCGTAGGCCCGTCCGTCCAAATCTCCATACGCGTCTCGTCCGGAGGAGCGCATGGAGGGTCGCTCTCACCTCCTGCCTGGGCAGGATCAGTCTGATCGCCGTCCTCCATATGCTCGGCGTCGGCTCTCCCCATGAAGCCATCGACAAGAGGAATGATGGACGCGGAAGGAATACTGGACGCGGGATCAGGAATGCTGGACGACGAGGGAGGAGTCGCCAACCTGCTGGAACTGCCCTGTCCCGATAATGGACCGGAAACAGAACGGTACACTGGCATACTCGGAGATGAGGATGAGGGTACGGAATCTGCATCCCCAGTCCGAGGCAGACGGGACTGCCTAATATAATATCCTCCGTATCGTCCTCCTCCTGGTCTAGTCATACCTGATAATAACATATGACAATAAAACTAATATACATATTTATATGATAGACATCACAGATTTTTGAAAAATCTTATAGTCTCAGATAAAGGTGTCACTAAAGTGTCACAGATTTATATGATAAAAGTGTCACTAAAGTGTCAATTATGATGATAAAACAAACATACAGATTTAATCCTCTTCTAAAAATTCATCTAGTTCGTTTAGCTCTTCTTTTTCTTTTTCTTCTTCTTCTTCTTTACATCTTCACTTTCATCTGCATCTTCCTCTACAGATAATTCTACTTCTTCTACACAATTAGATGTGTAATGAGGAACTTCCGTCGTGTCCACTTCTATAATATTTGTTACAAGAGGTAGTTTATCCTCCTGATAAGCTATATCGTCAACCTTAAAGGTATTTCTAGCTTTGGTCTTGCATACTGCCCACTAGTCCGACCCTGTTGTTCTCCGTTTAGGATAACTTATGAAGTACACGAGCTGAGCCTGACTTGATAGGACAAATGGTTCATAGGCTTGATATCGACGCCGATAGTTTATATCCACAAGACCGTGCTTGTCTACTTTCCAACCTTGACCTTCAATCGGATCGAACCAATCACACCTGAATAACACAATCTTAGCAGGCTCTATTCCATAACTATATGTCAGCTCCACAATCTCCCGTAGGACGCCATAGAAATTATTGCCCGCATCAACATCTTTGTAGTTCGAAGATCTGATACACAAACAGCTATTTTTGGTGGAAACGAGATCCACAAAGTTGTCTCTGATCGGGCAAGTTGTTGACTTGAACCTAAACCTATTAACACAGTAGCTTGGCCATATTTTTGCAGCATAAATTGGTCCCTTGGCTAGCGTTCTAATAGACTCATTCTCAAGTCTTGCGTATGGACGATCGACCTAAATACCACAAAAAAAAAATAAAGCTCATTCTCAAGTGCATATACAGAAAGGTAATTACAGAGTTCTCAAGTCTTACATATGCACTCAACCATGATAGAAAATAACGCCTTATTTCTTGTTCTAGTTCTTCTGTTATGTGTGGCCTACCTGACCTCACATCATCATTAAATATGCTGAAAATAACATCGTTCAATTAATATAATAGTATAATAATCAACACTATTAAAATAATGTAGACGTATTAATTACTTACCCCTCCAGCTTCTCTACTTCATCATCGTCGCAGTTGAGTAATACATACACCTGAGCAACCCTTAGCTCATCATCGTTCAGATATCTCTTCTTCATTTTACCCGATGGCTTTCCTGCGGCATTGAATACCTTCAGTATTGTATCATTACATTCATGATCTCCGTCGTCGTTTCTGGAAGCTCTCGTTCTATTAGTTGTAACATGAGGCTTGAAATACATCGAACAAAAGTTTGTAATCTCCTCGAGAACATAGGCCTCACAAATAGAACCCTCGACCTGTGCCTTATTTTTTACCTTTCTTTTTAGGTGATTCAAATGTCGCTCGAACGGGTACATCCATCGATATTCGACGGATCCACCAATATGTGCCTTATAGGATAGATGAATCGGCAAATGCTCCATAGAGTTGAAGAATCCAGGAGGAAACACCCTCTCTAGCTTGCACAGTGTTACCGCAATGTCCTTCTCTTGCTTTTCTAGACGATCAATGAGCAATTTTTTAGAACAAAGATCCCTGAAGAATATGCTAAGCTCCGTCAATGGATCCCAAACTGCCTGCGGTAAGAATTCCCGAAATGCAATCTGAATTAACCTCTCCATGAATACGTGACAATCGTGGCTCTTCATACCCGTCAATTTATTTTCCTTCGGATCGACACATCTTCTCAGATTTGACACATATCCGTCTAAAAATTTTAGGCCCTGGATCCACCGACAAAGTCTCACTTTATCCTCCTTGTCCAGTGAGAAAATTGACTTCGGCAGGAACTGTTTTCCATTCTCCTCTATCAAATACAACGCAGGACGTTTGCATATTTTTTCTAAGTCCAACCTGGCCTTAGGATTGTCTTTCGTTTTTCCCTTTACGTCCATCACAGTATTAATTATGTTATCAAACACATTCTTCTCAATATGCATGACATCAAGATTATGTCTGATCAGATTGGTACTCCAATATGGCAGATCCCAGAATATGCTCTTCTTTGTCCAGTTATGATCTATACCAAATCTATCGCACTTGTATCCAGTTGTAGGATCTTCGATAGCACTTGGAAAATCTCTAACCTCCTTCCATATCGTGGCTCCGCACCACCTTGGCGGTGGATCACCCTTCTCTACAACGTCGGCACGGAATGCATTCATGTTCCTTCTGAACGGATGATCTTTTGGCAGAAATTGTCGATGACAATCAAAGAAGCACGGTTTTCCTTCGTGTTTCAAGCGGAAAGCCTTAGTACGGTCCATGCAATACGGACATGAGAGACGGCCATGAGTGCTCCATCCAGATAACATTCCATAGGCCAAAAAGTCGTTGATGGTCCACATAAGGGTTGCCTTCATCTGAAAATTCTGCTTCCTGGAAACATCGTACGTGTTATCGCCTACTTTCCATAGCTGATTCAACTCATCTATCAAAGGCTGTAAGTACACATCAATGTTCCTCTTGAAATTGTTCGGACCAGAAATTATAACGGTTAGAAACATGTACTGAGTCTTCATGCACATCCAAGGCGGTAGGTTATACGGAGTGACAATCACAGGCCAGCACGAATACTGGGATCCGAAAAGGCCAAAAGGAGTAAAACCGTCAGAAGATAGCCCCAACCTGACATTACGTGGATCTGAAACAAAATTAGGATACACTCGATCAAAGTGCTTCCATGCTTCTCCATCGGATGGGTGATCCAACACTCCTTCAATCTGTTCTCGCATGTGCCAACTCATATTTTCGGCCGTCTCTTTCACCATAAATAATCTTTACAACCGCGGCGTTAAAGGCAAGTAGTGCATTGAATCGGTCGGTATTCTTGTACCGGTGGACCTTCCTGTACTAGTTGTCTTATAGCGATGAGCACCATAAAATCTGCACACATCTGCGTCTTTGTAGTACAGCATGCACCCATTGTGACAAGAATCAATTTTCTCGTATCCCATCCAGAGCGATCACACCATCCTCTTAGACCGATAGAAGTCTTTAGGTAACTTAGCACCCGCCGGCAAGATCTCTATAATCAACTCCAACATTCGGTTGTAGCATTCTTACGACATGTTAAAATCTGACTTAATGCTCAACAGTCTTGTAACCACCTCCAACGGTGAATGATCCTCACAACCAGGATACAATGGAGTCCTTGCATTCTCCAGCAACTCTATGAACTTTGCAGCATCGACATTCGGTGCCTCCTCAGCTGCTTCATGAACGAAACTAGGCCCCGCAGCGTCGAAAACCATGTTCACGCACCCGTCGTCGTATGCACGATTATCTGAAACAAAATTAGGTTCCGCATGTATATACGGCTCAATATAAGGCTCCGGCTCTGATGCTAAAGACACAAGTTCTCCGTATGCGGTCCACTGATAGTAATTAGATATGAAATCCCTCGAGTACAAATGATATGTCACTTCCACTTCTGGATAATATTTCACGTTATGACATTTCACACACGGACACTTAATTTTGGTGCCGTCTATGTACTGAAGAAATGCCTTAGCAAACTGCAGAAACTTCTCTACTCCCGCTATGTATTCATTCCGCACACCACACATATCATCAGGACGACGATTGTACATCCATGAACGATTTCGCAAGTAGTAGTTCATATCTATTTGGAAATAATTCTGCAAAGATGGACACACATTATCCAATAGGCACAAATTTGTATATTATGTCATATTATGGGACACACATTAGTAGCGGACAGTTACTAATAACCATGTTATATCGCACATAAGTTCTTGTGCATCCAACCTGTACACATTCGCTATCGATTCTTACCGATGCCAATCTCATTCAGACACACTAGATTCGTTTCGATATCGCCAGGGTCAAGTTGAAAATTGTCTTAACATCAATTTTCAAGACTTGAATATAATGTTACCTACAACCGATATCTAAGACCCCATGACAAAGTCAAGTAGACCCTATGAATATAATGTCACCTACAACCGATATCTCATTCAGACACACTAGATTCGTTTCGATATCGCCAGACCATATATATATAATGTCACCTACAACCGATATCTAAGACCCCATGAATATAATGTCCCCATATACATTTAGTATCACACACTAATCAATTGCTCTCAACTCTACACACACACACACACACACACACACACACACACACACACACACACACACATATATGTGTAGCTATATTTACCTTATAACTTAGTATCTTGAGATACCCAATCCTTACCTACACTTGGCTATATATGTGTAGCTATCATGTACTTTAAAACATTATGCATAAGCCTACTCCAGTGCCTAATATCCTGAGGCTTAGCTAGATAGTCAAACCTTGGTAAACTAGTTAAATGGGTCCACTAGTCAACTTGATTTCATTACTCAATATCTAGGTCAACTATAGCTAAACCATGCCAAACCTCACAACCAGAACATTAACCAACCTAAACTATCCAAAATCCTCTATCAACTACAAATCTTATACATAGCTTACTAGTACACACTGATTTAGGATGACCCCTGCCTGCCTACTGGCTCTTGTACACACTCATCTCACTCTTCATAGCTGCTTCCTTTAGAAAACAGGGACAGACACTATTTTCTGTACACAACTATACACCCACACCAATGTAAGCTCTTTCTTCATACACACGGATAATTAACATACACACATATACCTTACTCCCCCCTAACCTTACCACTAGTCCTTGTCTAAGAGCAGTGAGCATTGGCCTTCTCTTGCCTGCAGGGCTTCCCTGGTATCCCCAACCTGTTGCATTGCATAAAAGGCATGGCAGACCCTACTACTGCTGCTCTCTTCTATATTCTTATTACACTAGCACCATTCTCACATTCTAAACAGAGTGCATGTCACTTTCCGTTCCCGAAATACGTATTCTAAATACATGTACTGTTGGAACGTATTTATTTAATATTTATCATGTATTAGTCAGTATTTAAATCCCTTTAATTTTATGTTAATTTATTTCCTGCAATTATTTTTCTGCATTTTACTTTCTGTATTTTTATTCTCTGCTTTTACTTTGCTTTTTGGGTTCGGCCTAGATTGGTTTGTTTTTGTTGGTTCATCATGGACCGAACCCACCTACCACCACTCCTTCATTTAAAAGCCCATCCCCTTTCTCTCTCTTCATTACTTCTTCTCATTTCTCTTCTTCTTCCTCATAACTCTCCCACCAACCGAGGAGGGCTAGGCAAGTGCCAACTTGCTTCTTGATGGATTTTTATTTTTGTTGTTCCATTGTGTTCCTCTCAAGATTCTTAGACACTTTAGTACTTAGCATTTTCTATTCCCATGGCTCATTTCGTGTAGATCTAAGTTTAATATATTTTCGGAATTTTTAGGTTTTGATCTAGTAACTTTGTTATTTTTTAAGTTTTGATGGTTCCATGTTGTAGGAAATTTTATTCTACCCAATTTTGACTATTGGAAGTCCTGATTTCGACTTATTTTGAGTGATTTATGGTCTTTTTGTTCATGGGTTTTCATGGCCATTAGAGGCTGATTGGAGAAGATGAGCAGTACATGCTGTTTCTGGCGTATGCTGTTTCTGGCGCATACTGTTTTCTGGCGCATGCTGTTTCTGGCGCATGCTGTTTTCTGGCGCATACTGTTTTCTGGCGCATGCTGTTTCTGGCGCATGCTGTTTCTGACGCATGCTGTTTTCTAGCGCATGCTGTTTCTGGCGCATGCTATTTTCTGGCGCATGCTGTTTCTGGCACATGCTGTTTTTGTGAGACTCGTCTCACAGTATCGGTATTTATATACGGATACGTATTTTGTATTGTATTTCGTATTTTCTCGATTTTCGGAACGCTTTAAAAATTTTCTCAAATTATAGATTTTCTTCTTGACCGGCATACCGACGGTATACCGGAGTATACCGACGACATACCGCTTGGACAGATTTTCCACATTTTAGATATTTTCGATTTCGGATATTTTTATGAATAGTGTTTCCGATATTTTCATGAATAGTATTTTGGATATTTTGATGAATAGTGTTTAGATATTTTTGTGAATAGTGTGGATGCATTCTATTATCCAATGGACAATTGGTTTTCTTTCAATGGCTAGGATTGATCTAGATTGTGACATGGATCACGATCCAACGGTCATGATTAATTCACCCTCTCTATATATATCCTTTGACTTTCTCTCTCCTCTCTCTTTTCTTTCCTTCACCATTTTCCCTTCACTCTCTTCTCTCTTCCTCAAGCTTAGGAAGGCTTGGCCTTGAGGCCTAGAGTGTGGTTTCGGAACCCCTCTTGGTGGTGGAGTAGAAGATTAGGCTCGGTTGCTAAAACCTAGGCAAGTACATCTTGCTCAAAAGTGACATGACCATGCTATAATTTTGTTTTCCATAGAGATTAAAGTTTTATTGTTCTATAATATGCTCCTCTAAATTGTTAACATCTTTAGTATATAGCACTTTTGGTTTTGATCGATAATATTGCGTAGATCTGAGTTTCTAGATATAATCTTCGAGTATTTTGAAGTTTTGATCTATCAAATGTTTTAATTTGTGAAAACTAATACTTCTATGTTGTTGAAAATTCAATTCTATTCAATTTTGACTTTTGAAAGTCCGAATTTCGATTTAAAACGAAGTTTTTATGGCCGAAACAAGTTTTGAGTTCAAAAATCAACTTTCTGTGACGGTTCGAAAAATTCGTCGGAAATCCGCGGAAATCTGTCAGAAAATCCGAACTTGCACCACAAAACTTGTTGTTACACTTCGGAAAATCCGCCGAAAATCCGCAATAATCCGCCGGATAATCCGGTTAGGCTGTTTTTGTCTGTTTTTTGCCCGTTTTTGTCCGTTTTTTGTCCGTTTTTGATATTTTCTCGATTGAAATGGACTCTTAACATGATTAGATGACCTTGGATAGTTAAAGAATGATTGTACACTCTATATACATGGTACATGCTTATGTTCACGTATTGTTCTATGTCCAGATTATAGATAGTGGCCTGTCATGGTGCACTCCAGATTACTGTATATGCCTAGCTCGATTCAGTGGCTCGTAGTAGCGCACTCATGACTTGATTTTTATTGATTTCTAGATCCGAGATATGAGTACATGTTCTTTCTTGACACCGTGGATATAGCTTGTTGAATGTTTAATCTATTTGCATCTTGGCACTGGACAATCGAGTGTGAGTATTGTTCCGTGTATCACGTGATGTTAGTACGGGAATGTTCGTAAGTGATAACTTACGAATTACTCGTACATAACACACGTCATCTTAGAAAATTCTTGAGTGTCCACGACTTGAGAACTTGACATGAATATGATAAGGTAAATGACTAGTAAATTCAAGTAGATCATTGTAGGAGGAAATTTGCACTACCAACCCCGAGCTCCTAGGGCCCCATGAGGCATGGCTCAACCCTGCTAGGCAAGGGCTCCATGACCTACCAAGTTTGCGCGTATTGATATACGATCGAGTCACATGTCGTGCCGGGTTGCGGCACAGTCAGTTATATGTTTTCTTTTACAAGTATATGATATGGTTGTTCATGTTACAAGTCTAGACACGTTTCATCTGCCAGCAGTCTTGTTGGGCAATAGATGTACTACTCGTACCCCTGGACATCCGGGTATCTGCAGTCAGGTAGTTGCGAAAATCCTCAACTTGCATATTAGTAATTAGGATTGTGATAACCCTAGCTAGTTAATGATAGAAAGCCGTAGGCAATGATTGGCCGTGCACTTTTGTTTGTTTGTTACTTTATATGCTCTTATGTTATTGAGTGGCCAGAGACTAAGTTCTGCTCGAAAAAATATCTGCAACCCCGGTCCTTGTTTGGTTTAAGGGTTGTGGCTCCGACTTCGAGTAGTTCCTAAGTCCCTTGTTGCTCATTGGCTTATTGTTCTCTATTACTATATGGTTCAGTATTTCCATTCAGTCATTTATATTCTCGAGATACGTGCATTGGTACCATACTAGTCTCGACCCGTATTTATTTACATTTGCTATATGTTGTTGTTTTGTTTGTAGGTTTTTGTCGTTCACCTCGAGCCTTCCTTGTGGTACTTGCTATTTGGGGTCTGACCCCACTGGTTTTGCATGGACAGGTTCCATAGTTGATCACGAGGATCTACCGTCTTCTTCTCCGGATGGTTCGTACTCAGAGGACCGATATGGATTAGCGAGTGGGTTACCTTTATTTCCCACTTTATCTTGTACTTTCATTTTGTGGTGTATTAGCCAAGGACATATGTTAGTCCTTATTTCTGGGTTTATTCCCTCCGTCTTAGTACGGCGTGGATGTATATTCTGGACAGCTGCTAGTTGTACATTTACGTACCTTTTGTATAGTCAGTTGATATTTCTTTTATTATGTCAGCTCTCATGATTATGTATGTACTTGTGTTTGGGATGCCTTACCCATCTCATATATGATTTACTCTTTATTGCTTCTTATGTTGATTGGATTGAGATAGGAATTGTTCGACCTTAGGAGTCGTTAGTGGCATGCTAGAGTCCACCCACTTGTCTTCTAGACAGCTTTGACCGTATCTCAGGGTACTGGCGTGCTCTGATATACGTAGCTGGCTTTGTCTCGCCCCCGATCTCCAGTATTCTGGTTCTGGGGCGTGACAGGGTTTTTTGGTGGCCCATGCAGGTCTGTCTTCAGACTTGTGGGGGATTCATCTTGTTAGAATCTCAATCCTATATTTGTCTTCATTTGATCTTCCTTTGCTTATCGCATTCTCGTTTTCCTTGAACTGTGAACGTGCTTGATATATCTTTGCTCTATTCATGTCCCTTTTGATATCACGTGTCCTTATCATTCAGGGACACCCAAACCTTTTTATCTATTTCTTTCGAGGATTTTATTGCTCCGTCTTCTTCCATGGTTCAGGCAGTATGTCGGCATCAGATCCCGCCTCCACAGAGTCAGGTACCAGTACCATCTCAGCATCTGGTGGCAGCTCAGTTCACTTCACTCCAGTCAGTTCAGCTAATAAAGTCAGCCCGATCCCATGTTCAGTACCTCCTTCCGACGCGGGTCTCAGCAGATTTAATGTCAGCATCCGGCGCAGTTTGCCCCGGTCCTGTAAGTCAGATAAAATCAGCAGCAGGTAAGAGCAGCAGTCCCGATGCATAGGCAGGGAGAGTTTGTTGCCATAGAGCAGATGTTGGCTGAGGGCAGTCAGATTATTAGTAAGCTTCTGAGGTGTTCCTTCAGTCATTCTTATTCTTGGGTTCCGTTGACGGCCTTGTATTCCATTCATACCAGGAATGCGATGGTCGACTTGACATATTCGGCGAGTGAACGCAAGTTTCTCGTACCACTCATCTGCCTTCGTATCTCGTGATACACGATATCTATCATGTATCCCGACTACGTAGGTGCGTCCTGGATTAGAGTCATGTCTTCGACTACGTCATTGGTACCGACTTACTTCGAAACTTGACCCTTGTCCACTTTGTGAGTCAGCGTAGGCAAGCGAGGACGAATCCCTACTCAACTGACTCAGGGGTATATTATTTCATATGCCCCATTTTCTTGTATTATATATATGTATGTATTTATTATTTTCTGCATTTATTTAAATTCTGTATCTCAAATATCACTTGTACACGGGATGTTTTCTTTCGATGTGTTATGATTTTACATTGTTTTAGCATATGTATTTTTGCTCGACTGGCTTTAGGAAATTCTGAGGACGGAATTTTTCTAAGTTGTGGAGAGTGGTGAGACTCGTCTCACAGTATCGGTATTTATATACGGATACGTATTTTGTATTGTATTTCGTATTTTCTCGATTTTCGGAACGCTTTAAATTTTTTTCCAAATTATAGATTTTCTTCTTGACCGGCATACCGACGGTATACCGGAGTATACCGACGGCATACCGCCCGGACAGATTTTCCATATTTTATATATTTTCGATTTCGGATATTTTCATGAATAGTGTTTCCGATATTTACATGAATAGTGTTTTGGATATTTTGATGAATAGTGTTTATATATTTTTGTGAATAGTGTGGATGCATTCTATTATCTAATGGACAATTGGTTTTCTTTCAATGGCTAGGATTGATCTAGATTGTGACATGGATCACGATCCAACGGTCATGATTAATTCACCCTCTCTATATATATCCTTTGACTTTCTCTCTCCTTTCTCTTTTCTTTCCTTCACCATTTCCCCTTCACTCTCTTCTCTCTTCCTCAAGCTTAGGAAGGCTTGGCCTTGAGGCCTAGAGTGTGGTTTCGGAACCCCTCTTGGTGGTGGAGTAGAAGATTAGGCTCGGTTGCTAAAACCTAGGCAAGTACATCTTACTCAAAAGTGACATGACCATGCTATAATTTTGTTTTCCATAGAAATTAAATTTTTATTGTTCTATAATATGCTCCTCTAAATTGTTAACATCTTTAGTATATAGCACTTTTGGTTTTGATCGATAATATTGCGTAGATCTGAGTTTCTAGATATGATTTTCGAGTACTTTGAAGTTTTGATCTATCAAATATTTTAATTTGTGAAAACTAATACTTCCATGTTGTTGAAAATTCAAATCTATTCAATTTTGACTTTTGAAAGTCCGAATTTCGATTTAAAAGGAAGTTTTTATGGCCGAAACAAATTTTGAGTTCAAAAATCAACTTTCTGTGACGGTTCGGAAAATCCGTCGGAAATCTGCGGAAATCCGTCGGAAAATCCGAACTTGCACCACAAAACTTGCTGTTACACTTTGGAAAATCTGCCGAAAATCCGGAATAATCCGCCGGATAATCCGGTTAGGCTGTTTTTTGTCTGTTTTTGCCCGTTTTTTGTCCGTTTTTTGTCCATTTTTGATATTTTCTCGATTGTAATGGACTCTTAACATGATTAGATGACCTTGGATAGTTAAAGAATGATTTTACACTCTATATACATGGTACATGCTTATGTTCACGTATTGTTCTATGTCCAGATTATAGATAGTGGCCTGTCATGGTGCACTCCAGATTACTGTATATGCCTAGCTCGATTCAGTGGCTCGTAGTAGCGCACTCATGACTTGATTTTTATTGATTTCTAGACCCGAGATATGAGTACGTGTTCTTTCTTGACACCGTGGATATAGCTTGTTGAATGTTTAATCTATTTGCATCTTGGCACTGGACAATCGAGTGTGAGTATTGTTCCGTGTATCACGTGATGTTAGTACGGGAATGTTCGTAAGTGATAACTTACGAATTACTCGTACATAACACACGTCATCTTAGGAAATTCTTTAGTGTCCACGACTTGAGAACTTGACATGAATATGATAAGGTAAATGACTAGTAAATTCAAGTAGATCATTGTAGGAGGAAATTTGCACTACCAACCCCAAGCTCCAAGGGCCCCATGAGGCATGGCTCAACCCTGCTAGGCAAGGGCTCCATGACCTACCAAGTTTGCGCGTATTGATATACGATCGAGTCACATGTCGTGCCGGGTTGCGGCACAGTCAGTTATATGTTTTCTTTTACAAGTATATGATATGGTTGTTCATGTTACAAGTCTAGACACGTTTCATCTGCCAGCAGTCTTGTTGGGCAATAGATGTACTACTCGTACCCCTGGACATCCGGGTATCTGCAGTCAGGTAGTTGCGAAAATCCTCAACTTGCATATTAGTAATTAGGATTGTGATAACCTAGCTAGTTAATGATAGAAAGCCGTAGGCAATGATTGGCCGTGCACTTTTGTTTGTTTGTTACTTTATATGCTCTTATGTTATTGAGTGGCCAGAGACTAAGTTCTGCTCGGAAAAATATCTGCAACCCCGGTCCTTGTTTGGTTTAAGGGTTGTGGCTCCGACTTCGAGTAGTTCCTAAGTCCCTTGTTGCTCATTGGCTTATTGTTCTCTATTACTATATGGTTCAGTATTTCCATTCAGTCATTTATATTCTCGAGATACGTGTATTGGTACCGTACTAGTCTTGACCCGTATTTATTTACATTTGCTATATGTTGTTGTTTTGTTTGTGGGTTTTTGTCGTTCACCTCGAGCCTTCCTTGTGGTACTTGCTATTTGGGGTCTGACCCCACTGGTTTTGCATGGCCAGGTTCCATAGTTGATCACGAGGATCTACCGTCTTCTCCTCCGGATGGTTCGTACTCAGAGGACCGATATGGATTAGCGAGTGGGTTACCTTTATTTCCTACTTTATCTTGTACTTTTATTTTGTGGTGTATTAGCCAAGGACATATGTTAGTCCTTATTTCTGGGTTTATTCCCTCCGTCTTAGTACGGTGTGGATGTATATTCTGGACAGCTGCTAGTTGTACATTTACGTACCTTTTGTATAGTCAGTTGATATATCTTTTATTATGTCAGCTCTTATGATTATGTATGTACTTGTGTTTGGGACGCCTTACCCATCTCATATATGATTTACTCTTTATTGCTTCTTATGTTGATTGGATTGAGATAGAAATTATTCGACCTTAGGAGTCGTCAGTGGCATGCTAGAGTCCACCCACTTGTCTTCTAGACAGCTTTGACCGTATCTCGGTACTGGCGTGCTCTGATATACGTAGCTGGCTTTGTCTCACCCCCGATCTCCAGTATTCTGGTCCTGGGGCGTGACCAGGTTTCAGTGGTGGCCCATGCAGGTCTGATTTCAGACTTGTGGTGTGTTTTGATTTATAGGATGTCTCAATCACACATGTTCTCCCTTGATCTCATGATTCGTTGTTCTCAATCCTAGCTTGACATTCCCGTATCCTTTGACTTCATTGGTCTTTCCTATCCGGTCGTCTGATTGTTCTCTTGTCCCTTTTTAGGGGCACTTCGTCTGCATCTGTCAGAGCTGGACAACAACAACAAGGGCAACATGGACAACCTGACCAGGTTGGTCAGCAACAAGGGTCAGAACTACTTCAAGAGACTATCCAAGAAGAAGTGATAGTGGAACCAGCAGCTGGACCGCAGTATCTGGAGGTTCCAACACCACCCATAGTTCTACCTACCCCAGTGGAAGTGGACACACCAGCCCTTCTGGAGATCATGAAAGGGATGATGGCTACTCAGCAACACCAGATGTTAGCCCAGCAGCGCATGCACACTCAGTTGTAAGAGCAGAACGTACTACTCAACCAAGGGTTGCAGACGGCATTGGAAAGGGGGCAAGGACAGATTCAGGAGCATCAACCAGATTTTACAAGTACAACTCCCGCCGTTTCGAAGGCACGGAGGATGCCATCTCAGCATGCATGGCTTAAGGATATTGAGGCTTTTCTGACAGCAGCTAAGGTGCCGGCAGAAGAACGCGTAGATCAGGTGAAGTTGTTACTTCAGGATCTCGCACGTGATTGGTGGGAATCAGAAGAAGTAGGCAACAGACGTCCCGTTGCTTGGGACGATTTCACAACAAGATTCAAGACCAAGTACTATGGAGTTGTGACGCAGTTCGAGCTACAACAAAAGTTTATCAACCGCAAGCAGGCCGGCAAGACGGTAGATACCTATGCAGCGGAGTTCTGCAGATTGAGCAGGTTTGCCCAGAGATGGTAGCAACAGAGAGCCAGAGGGATATGAGGTTCCAGCAAGGGTTTTACCTTGAGCTCTTGCAATTGATAGAGGGGCACAATTACCAGACCTTTGATGATTGACGGCAACCCGAAGGCATGAGATCACCATTCAGAGGATCACGGCTAGGACTGGAGGTCAGAAGAGATCCCACAGTCAGATTGAAGGGGGAGGGGGAGTAGCGCCCCGAACAACAGCACCATCCCCGGGCATTCGTATTCATGATGTGGCAATGCGAGGGCCAGCACCACCACCAAGGCAACAGCAACTGAGGAAGAACCAGCAACCCCCAGCGGGCTGCACTTATTGTGGAAAGATGGGGCACACTAGAGATGTGTCGGATATTGAACGGGCAGTATTTGATATGTGGAAGCCCAGATCATCGGGTTACCACCTGTCCCATGAATTCGAGGTCGGGAGGACCAGTGCAACAATTTCCTGCTCTGCCAACACCAGGGGCAGGCCAGTATAGAGGACCAGCGGTAGCAGTGAGACCGTTGGCACAGCGCCCGTTCATGACACAGGCTCATATATTTTGGCAGCAGAGACCGCCGATGCAGCAACACCAGCATAGACCACCCCAGCATCATCAAGGCAGGGGCCAGCAGCAGCACCATGCTAGGCTACAACATGGGAACCAACAAGGAGGTCGAGGGCAGGCATTCACTCTGTCCTTGGAGGAGGTATTAGCATGGGGAGATGTTGTGGCAGGTAACATTTTCGTCGCCTCATATCCCGCAGTAGCATTGTTTGATTCGGGAGCATCACACTCATTTATATCTGCACAATTTGCAACACGGCTAGGAATAGAATTCGAGGCATTGCCAGGGAGGTTAAATATACTCACTGGTAATGGGCTCGTAGGAGTTAGTAGAGTTATTCTAGCATGTAGCATTGTAGTTTGCGGGCATTCCTTACCCGGCCGGTTGATAGAATTTCCTGTTGGAAATTTCGACGTTATCTTAGGCATGGACTGGCTGAAAGACAGTCATGCGATAATAGATTGTCGTAGAGGGAGTGTATCTTTTGATATTCCTGGCATGAAGCGGTTCACCGTCAGATCAGTGGCAACTCAACAAGAACAGGAAGTAGTGACGGCAATGGAAGAAGTTCAAGTTCCGAAGGTAGTTGAAGAGTTTCTGGACGTATTTCCCGAAGAACTTTCAGGTCTACCACCGGTTAGGGATATTGAGTTCAGCATAGAATTTCTACCTGGAACTAAACCGATATCAGATCGAGTTTACAGAATGGCGGATTCAGAACAGGCCAAGGTATATCAGCACATAGAGGAACTGAAGGAGAAGAAGTTCATCCAAGCTAGCATATCTCCATGGGCAGCACCAGTGGTACTTGCGGGGAAGAAGGATGGGTCATCGAGATTATGCATCGATTACAGGAAGCTTAACGCGGCGACAGTAAAGAACAAGTACCCACTACCCAGTCGACGACTTGTTTATCAGTTGAGCAAAGCTAGAGTTTTCTCCAAGATAGATCTTCGTTTAGGGTATCATCAAGTGAGGGTTCGGAAGGAGAATATTCCCAAGACAGTATTCAGGTCGAAGTATGGGCATTATGAATTCTTAGTAATGCCGTTTGGTTTGACCAATGCTCCAGCAATATTTATGGATTTGATGAACCGCATCTTTATGCCATACTTAGATCAGTTTGTCGTTGTATTTCTTGACGACATTCTCGTATATTCTGCCAGTGAAGAGGAGCATGAAGACCACCTCAGGAAAGTGTTACAGGTTCTGAGAGAGAACCAGTTGTATGCCAAGCTCAGCAAGTGTGAGTTTTGGTCGGACCACATTTCATTTTTGGGGCACATCGTACCAGGAGCTGGAGTAGCAGTGGATCCCAAGAAGGTAGAAGCAGTAGAGAGTTGGCCAGTACCCAAGACTGTAGCAGATGTGCGGAGTTTCTTGGAATTGGCGGGATATAGGAGATTCGTAGCAGACTTTGCAAGACTTTTAGCACCCATGACCCGCTTGACACGGAAGGATGTACCATTCGTCTGGTCGACAGAATATCAGGCATCATTTGAGAACTTGAAGCAGAAGTTGATATCAGCACCTATTCTTACATTGCCAGTTGGGCCCGGAGGTTTCACTGTATATTGTGATGCGTCAGGTAAAGGACTTGGATGTGTCCTTATGCAACATGGGAAGGTGATAGCATATGCATCTAGACAACTTCGAGACCACGAGAAGAATTACCCAACTCATGATTTGGAGTTAGCGGCAGTAGTATTTGCCTTGAAGCTATAGAGGCATTACTTATATAGTGATCGGGTGGATATGTACACAGACCATAAAAGTCTGAAGTACATCTTTACTCAGAAGGAGCTGAACATGAGACAGAAAATGGTTGGAGTTGATCAAGGATTACGTAGAGCTTCAGTATCATCCAGGCAAGGCTAATGTGGTAGCAAACGCTCTCAGCAGGAGAGGCGGCGCATTTATGTTGACGACACAGAGGCATATCTTAGAAGACCTTCAGGAGATGGGCATCGAAGTTATACTTCCTAGTGATGTAGGAGTTCTAACAAGTCTACAAGTTCAATCCGACTTGGTAGACAGGATCAAGACAGCTCAGGCACAGGACCCAAGGATTCAGAAGCTTAGAGCAGAATGTGAGTCAGGACTCAGGAAGGAGATGAGACTCATGAAGATGGTACACTTAGGTTTGGCTCACGTCTATGTGTGCCTAGTGGAGATATCAGACAGGAGGTTATGGCAGAAGCTCACAGTTCTCAGTATTCTATACATCCTGGAGGGACCAAGATGTACCAAGATATCAAACAACACTTCTGGTGGAACGGGATGAAGAGGAAGATAGCTAGATTCGTTTCCCGTTGCTTGATCTGTCAGCAAGTGAAGGCAGAGCAGCAGAGGCCAGCTGGATTATTGCAACCGCTTTCTATTCCGGATTGGAAATGGGAACATATTACAATAGACTTTGTGACCGGTTTATCGAGATCACCAAGTGGTAAAGATGCTATTTGGGTGATAGTAGATCGGCTTACAAAGATGGCACACTTCTTTCCTTTTAGAGTAGGGCAATCTACAGAAAAGTTGGCAGAGTTGTATATGCAACAGATAGTCAGGCATCATGGAGTCCCTGTCAGTATTGTGTCAGACAGAGATACCCGTTTTACATCATATTTTTGGAAGAGCTTACATCATAGCCTGGGTACCAAGTTAAGATTTAGCACGGCTTACCATCCACAGACGGACGGGCAATCAGAAAGAACAATTCAGACTTTAGAGAATATGTTGCGACCTTGCACTCTGGATTTTGGAGGGTCTTGGGAGCCACCTGCACTTAGTCGAATTCTCATACAACAACAGTTATCAAGCCAGTATCCAGATGGCGCCATTTGAAGCACTATATGGTAAGAAGTATAGGTCGCCACTGGCATGGGATGATATCGGGGAGAGGAAGATGTTAGGCCCGGAAATGATTGTCCAGACAGTTGAAGTGGTCAAGGAATTAGAGAGCGACTTCGAGTTGCGCAAGATCGGCATCGTCATTGGGCGGACCAGCATCGTAGGCCGCTAGAGTTTTCTGTTGGGGACCACGTGTTCTTACGGATCTCACCTACCCGTGGGGTCATTAGATTTGGCGTTCGCGGGAAGTTGAGTCTACGGTACATGGGCCCGTTTGTTATCCTTGATCGGATAGGCGATGTTGCTTATCGTTTTTCCCTTCCACCTTCGTTACGAGAGGTGCATGACGTGTTTCATGTATCTCAGTTACGAAGGTATGTATCGGACCCAAGCCATATTCTTGATCATTCTGAGCTGGTTGTTGGTACCAACCTGTCTTACGAGGAACAGCCTGTGTCCATTTGACGAAGAGAGAATATACTCAAGAACCGAACAATTAGCCTTGTCCGGGTTGCTTGGGGTCATCACTCTTTAGGGGAGTCAACGTGGGAACGTGAGGATGACATCCGATCACGGTATTCGTACCTGTTTGACTCACAAGGTATATCTCTTTCTGTATACCTTGATTGTCTTAACTCCTTATGCTTGTCACCTTATGAGTTGAATTGCTTGGTATCGTCGATAGTTAAATATAGATATTTTACTTGCTATTGGCATTGTAGAATGATTGCTTGCTCAAATTGCTTATACTTAGATTAGTTTAGCTCCGATGTTTCTATCATGCTTGGATTTGAAATTCCGGGGACGGAATTTTTCTAAGGAGGGTAGAGATGTCACTTCCGCTCCCGGAATATGTATTCTAAATACATGTACTGCTGGAACGTATTTATTTAATATTTATCATGTATTAGTCTGTATTTAAATCCCTTTAATTTTATGTTAATTTATTTCCTGCAATTATTTTTCTGTATTTTACTTTCTGCATTTTTATTCTCTGCTTTTACTTTGCTTTTTGGGTTCGGCCTAGATTGGTTTGTTTTCGGTTTTTGTTGGTTCATCATGGACCGAACCCACCTACCACCACTCCTTCATTTAAAAGCCCATCTTTCTCTCTCTTCATTACTTCTTCTCATTTCTCTTCTTCTTCCTCATAACTCCCCCACCAACCTAGGAGGGCTAGGCAAGTGCCAACTTGCTTCTTGATAGATTTTCATTTTTGTTGTTCCATTGTGTTCCTCTCAAGATTCTTAGACACTTTAGTACTTAGCATTTTCTATTCCCATGGCTCATTTCGTGTAGATCTAAGTTAAATACATTTTCGGAATTTTTAGGTTTTGATCTAGTAACTTTGTTATTTTTCAAGTTTTGATGGTTCCATGTTGTAGGAAATTTTATTCTACCCAATTTTGACTATTGGAAGTCCTGATTTTGACTTATTTTGAGTGATTTATGGCCTTTTGGTTCATGGGTTTTCATGGCCATTAGAGGCTGATTGGAGAAGATGAGCAGTACATGCTGTTTCTGGCGCATGCTGTTTCTGGCGCATGCTGTTTTGCTGGCGCATGCTGTTTCTGGCGCATGTTGTTTTCTGGCGCAAGCTGCTTCTAGCGCATGCTGTTTTCTGGCGCATGCTGTTTCTGGCGCATGCTGTTTTCTGGCACATGCTGTTTCTGGCACATGCTGTTTTCTGCCGTATGCTGTTTCTGGCGCATGCCTGTTTCTGGCGTATGCTGTTTCTGGCGCTGTTGTTTTCTGGCGCATGCTATTTTCTGGCGCATGTTGTTTTCTGGCGCATGCTGTTTCTGGCGCATGCTGTTTCTGGCACATGCTATTTTTCGTGGCCGTATGACACTTCTTGGACGTATAAGATCCTGACCACATATGCATTCTCAGCCACATGAACTTCTATAATTTCCCGGCCACATGAACTCTAGCCCATGATGCCTTTTGACTGATTCTTGTCCCGAATTAACATTGATTGATATTGATTATGACCTTGACTAATAATTGATCATGCGTTCCTAGTTGGAACTAAGAGACTGGCTAGTCGTCTTATTGAATTGAATGAATGAGACACGTTCATATTAATTATGAACTATTGTAATCGATTGGCCGATCCCGAATATTGGCATACAGGCATATGCAGGCTTCAATTTATTTATTCTCTACAAAGCAGCATGTGTACTTTATGGTCAAGGCATGATTATTTCGTGGCTAGTTTTGATTGTTGCATTACGCTATGTAAGACCTACAACCTAACCGTACGGATATCCTTGTAGAGATGTGCATATCGTACTCGTACGAAAGTACTCATTCTGAATGACCATGATCCACGGCATGGGATTTCACTCAACATAGAGGCTATTAAGTTAAATAAAATAATGATTGCATGGAGAAACGGATTCCCGAGTTCTTACATGGCAGCCCTCTTTGGGACTATTAAGTACCCGACAGGCCGGCTGGTTCCCACAGATACTGCAAACATGCCACACGGGCAGGGAGTGGTATCTGCTTATATTATTTATTGTACATTGAATATTAACGACGGGCGTCCTGCTGGGACTCTTCTAAATACATGATTGGCGCAATTGATTGATTGGGTAAACTAGTCTTGTTTGCGCATAGTAAGAACTAAGGAATCCTTTATCGCATAATTCCAGGACAACTTGGGACTCACAGTAGCAAGCCGTAGTAGTTGCATGGCCGTTTAAATTGATTTGTTTGTGTACTGTACCTACTCTATTACCTAATTGAGATGATCAGAATGTCAGGGCATGACGGGCCAACTTCTTTCCTTGTTTGGTTGGGAGGTTGGTTCGAAGTGTCGTGATGTTATGTGAATCCCAGTGGCAAGCAGAGATCTACTTATCATATTCTCTTATTACTGGTTTTAATTCCTCATATCGTGCTTTCTTGCGGTACTTGCTATTAGAGGTCTAACCTCTCTGGTTTTGCATGGCCAGATTTAGAGCCGGTTCCCGAGGACTCAGCTTACTTCCACCTCCAAGATGGTCAATACTAGAGGGATGCTCGCAGGAGGACTCGAGTGGGTTCCTTACTTCCCCACTCGTTTTGTTATTTACTTAATACCTTGCCGTTTGGCACCGACATGTTAGTCGGATTGTCTTGTACTTACTTTTACATAATTGTAATTAAGTCAGACTGCAGCTGATAACAATTGTGTACACTTGCTACATAATCTAGCTATGTTTTATAAGCCAGATATCAAGAACATTTTGACTGAGCGTTTGGGACGCCTTACTGCTTTATCTTACATGTTCTCTATTTCTGTTTCTTGTTTGAATGATTGAGACAATAGATGTGAAGTGACCATAGTGAGACTTTCATGTAGTATGCACCCTTTCATCTCTTAGACAGCATTGATCGTATTATACGGTATTCATCTACCCGTAATACGTAGCTGGCTGAGTCATTCCCCCGCTCTCTAGTATTCTGGTTCTGGGGCGTGACAGTGCACTAACTAAATCCCTTCATCCATTGCCTATCATGAACCATCCATTCCCATTCACTATACTCCATTATATACAATACATATATATATATATATATATATATATATATATATATATAGAACTTATGTATCTATCCAATTTTACATGCACATCTTGCACCATGACACCCTTACTGATACCATCACTGTAGCTAACTGATACTAAAACTACACTCTCTAATTTTTCTCATCCACTCTCAAGCCAAATGGCCAAGTGGCCGTAGCCAACCCTTCTCTTTATGACTAATTCCCTGCTCCTACTACTACAGGTTCTTCACTGACACTCTCATATGTTCACTCACTCATACAAGCATCCTTTCTATCACTCAAGCCCAGAATTACCAACTTCCTCTAACCTTATTCCCAAATTTCCTCTTTATCTCTCCGACACTCACACACACAAAGGAGAAAGATCTGTCAAAGAGACAGTACATGGTTATTAAGTAGATCAGGAATGAGATCAATGTAAGAAGTGGCTTCATACCAAGTACCCGTGGTCTGTACAAAGTCTGGATAGTACAAGGTCAGGCCCCCAGGTACATTATCTCTCACCAAAACCATCCAAATCACATACTGAACTGTAAGGAGTATCAGTACATGCTCTTGGTAGTTAAGACACTTAAATAAACTCAAGCCCCCAAATCTCATCACTAAACCTAATCCCTAAGAGGACTGATACTAGGCAGTGCTAAATCAAGATGGATAAACCCATTACATATATAGGTTAATACCTATTCCTAAGGCAAGGCAAGACAATCTAATACCTGAATGATATCAAGTGCCATCCCTACTCAAACACACACAATAGCTGTGTGTGTATCCGTGTGTGTCTGTGTGTGTGCGTGTGTCCGTGTGTCCGTGTGTGTGTGTGTCCGTGTGTCCGTGTGTGTGTGTGTCTCTGTGTGTGTGGGGGGAGAGAAGGAGGAGGAGGAGTTAGGTTAGGGTTTACCGGAGAGGAGGAGTAGCTCGGATTGGGGGAGGAGGAGCTCGAGAAGGAGGAGGAAGTCGCCGGGGGGGAGGGAGTCGCCGGGGGGGAGGGAGTCGCCGAGAGCTCGAGGAAAATTTATGAAATTTTTGAGTTTTCGAGTGAGGGAAAAAAAGGAAACATGACTGTGCCCTAAGTAAAAAGTTAGCGACGTCAACAGTCAACGTCGCTAAACGTCGCAACCATTTTAATATATGGCAACATATTTTAATAATATATCGCTGAACGTCGCTATTCCGTGACGTAATTTAACTACTTTCGCTGAACGTCGCTATTCAGCGACGTTCTGCGATGTCAATAGAAGGGAGTCGCTATATTACATATTTAGCGACGGTATTTTATTCCGTCGCTAAACAATTTCGCTAATATAGCATATTTTAGTAGTGACCGATTTAGGAGTGGGCTGGCCCCTGCTCTTTGAATCCCATGTCATGGTGTGTCATGGTTGGATCCATTATACTATTTGGGGGATTGGGGAGTTATTAGAGTTTATGTGATCAATACTCCACTTATTTACTCGCTTGTGCATAGCTCACCCTCGCCACACGTAGGGTGTAGCCTGACCTTATACTACTTATACATAGCTTTCCATTGTGGCCGACCTGATCTACTATATTCGTACTTGTGCATAGCCGGTCAAATGGAACAACCTGATCTGGACCCAAGCCGATCACATAACACTCCAATATCTCAAGGCACCATTTATACCTTATATTATATTCAGATAGCCCGTGTTACTTTATATTCCAGTTTTACTGTATATTTCTCATACCATGACATGATTATCAGTTTATCTTGTACTTCTTACTTCCAGTTTTGATATTCTATCATGTATTCCATTATAACTATTTCTTATAGCACTTGTCAATTTAATGGGACTACTATTGGCGTCTGTACTTCGCTCCAATCCTGACTGGATAACTATTTTTCAGAGGATTTAGAGGCTGATTGCACGACCTACTATGGGTTTGGGATAGATGGTGACATTGATCAGGACTTGCCTGTGGAGCCGGTGATCGTAGAGGACGCACCTCCAGTAGTGACTTATAGTTTAGCAAGGTTTTGCTGGATTTGTATCCAAATTTATACATTTGGGTCTATATTAATATTTGGATTGTACTATGTTCTAGATTTCTAAACTGATTGTGTTGTGACTCTGCTACTATTTCATCTTTATCATCTATCAAATTTATCATGCTTATCTTCCTTTAGATTCATGTGATTGAATTATATTTCATATGTTATATATATTCCTCCGTGCGGAGATGACAGGTTTATTCTATATTGTTAGATGTTATAGATGACCTATACAGCATTTTATCGTCGACACTACGGCGTAGGCTGGACGTACCCACGTGCTCGTACCCCTAAACCGGATGCGGGTCGTGACAAAAGCCTCTCCTGTTTGGCGTAGGCTCCTTGCCGGAGAGAGATGGTCGAGCCACTCATCCTCCTGCGGTTGGGTAAGGTACGGGAGACTCGATAGCCGTTACAGAACAGTGGCTCTCTTACGGCTGCCTCCTTCG
>JANAVB010008800.1:15479370-15590990 GCA_029216955.1 Iris pallida | reverse complement strand
CGTGCCCTTGTATCTATTCTTTCATTCGCAACAACATTATTGATTTTCCTAAGAAGGGGCCGAGAAAGAGAAAGGTCAGCCACCACCTTAAGTTTACTTTAGGCGAGAGAACTTGTTGGTCACGCTAGACGTCGCCTACGCGATTACCTGAAATCACACAAGCAACCGATTAGAACACTGTATTATTCAAGAAGTTCGATAGGAAATACGAGTTCAAAATGCAAGCCATGAAAACCATCGAAAATATTCATGAAAATGCATTCAGAAAACAAAGCCAAACCAACGCAAGCGACGTGAAAAGCAGAGCAACGGAAGGTCTCTCCCGACTCAGCCGCAGAGTCAATCCTTGAGGCATAACCCACTGAATATGGGACTTGGTTCCGAAGAAGCCATTCCATAACGGGGAATGAATCTTAATTCAACCGTTCCTTTCGTCGATCGATTGATCCCGACCTATCGGTCCCGACCGAATCGATAGCGATAGTGTTACTTTCTCGTGTACCCCATGGACGTAGAACGGGGCACGATGTAGGGACGGGGCACTATATAAGGCAAGATTAGAAAGATAATGAATGATAGATGATGATGCACAGAAGTAAAATGAACGTGTTTGGTAATAATAGTGAGTGGGCGAGCTAGCCTCCCCACCAGTGCATAACAATGTACTGATAACCATATAGTCTGCTTGCAGGGTACGGGAGAACCACGTCGGGTGCGGAGACTTCCCTCGAACGTGCTGAGGCGCGGAGCTAACTCTGGAGCCTTGGAGCGTTGCAAGGAGCTGAAGCACCATATACATGACATAATATATTGGAACATCGCCATAATTTATTCTATATTGTAAGCCACTTGGTATGCCTTTTATGTTTCAGAGAGAGACAAAGCTTGAGCGACTTGTAATCTCAGCCTAGTGCCGCTTGTACTACTTCTTGAAAATCAATAAAAGATTGAATTTGTTCCAACTTGTGTTTATTACTTTTCTCTACAAATGGGGACACTCTGTGCGACTCTGTGGCCTAGCTTCAATCGGCCATTTCTGAACTTGGCCATGCACGAGTGCAACTTAGTCTCGTACGGCATTACGCCTTAGCGAGGACGATCGCTTCTACGGGAGCAGGACATGACAGATTGGTATCAGAGCACGAATTTACGTCCTTGGACTTCATTTCGATTCTCTCAGTTTTGAAAGCTCGTTTGGAAACAAAAGAAGTATACTCTCTATCTCCTTTTGCCTTGGAATATTCCATACAATAAGTCTAATATTTTCAAAAGCTCATACGAGTACTCGGTTGAACGGGATCGATAGGCGAAGGCCTTTGTGCCAAACTACGACGGACTTGAGTTGAAAGAAAACCAATACTAAAAGTTAGCAAACGAAGTGCATGCTTGAATAACCTTACGCTGACAATAGCGAACGAGTACACGAGACCAAAGTATAGTTCGAACGGGATGGTTACACGCAGCCTTTTGGCTAAGTTGTGCCGAGTATCGCGCACCTAGACCTTCTGGTGCGAACGAGTTTACGAGCGAGATTAACTATCGCTCGGACGAGAATAAGTGAGACTTAGAACGATGTTGATAGAGACGTTACTTGACCAACGCTAAAGCGAACATGGAAAATGGTTCTTAGACTTTGAGGAACGGGCGAACGCACAATTGAACATGTCGATTGGGAATCGAATGACCTTTTGAGGATTTGTAGAATGACTTGACCCCGAGTGGTGTATGTGATAGCTTCGAAGAAGAATAGAGTGAGTTTTGACAACTAGTCGAGTGGATCGAACCCTGAGTTGTGTATGGACGTCACATAAATTGTTCGAGCGAGACTAAAGGATTTACAGATAGTACGAGTATGTTGGCAAGCGATGATATCACATAAAGCCTTAGAACGAGTAACGCTTAGTTGATCGTGACTTTGAGAGTCTCAAATGAATATTGTTCGGACGAATTATGAATGTGTAGTGCAAATTACAAAACAAGTTGAATAGAGTCGGAACGATGAAACAAGTGGATATCTTGGTTGAGGAAACATGAAAGATCGTACGTGCAATTTCAAATAGTTGACTGGATTGAAACTTAAGTTAAGGTAAAATACTCATAGACGAGATCGAGATAGCACGATCGGAAGATAGCATGCATGGAAAATGTTGGTTCAAAGATACAAAAATAACTAAGGATTTGGATTAGACGTTGCTCAAAGACTTGAGCTAGCATAGAATAATACGAATTGAGGAATTAAGATGCACGACACAAATTTTATTGCAAAAGAAAGATCGTCAGGTTGATGTACATCATCGATGGTAAGGTTATATACATCATCGATGGTATTGAGGCGTATCAAAGATCGATCTACGATAACTCAGGGGTACTCTGATTCGATGAATGATAATCGGGTAAGATGATAGTGTTTCGGGATGTGGTACTTGGGATTTTAATAGAAATAAATGTTTGGATGTAGGGAAGTGACTTTATTGTTCGGTGATACCACAACGACAATGATTTTGTCTTGTGCGGGCGCAACTCCAGCCCCGTACATGCATCACGTCAGATTTGGGACGATCATTTCACGTGAGCATTGGCATGGTAATTCATGTCCAGCTGGAATGATCGAACTCGAAATATCATGACATTGCAATTTTGATTGCTTCGACTTGTGGTTTAAAGTGAAGGTGAATTCGAGGATTATTAGGACTTGTGATTGGTGATTAAGAAAACTTGAGGATTTGTAGACCCAATTTGTGTATCAAAAAATGAGCAAGTTTAGACTCAACGCAAGAGTTACGTCCCGATGAGGACGATTATTCTGCGGGTATGTTGACATGGTGATTCATGTCCATCGTAGATAATCAGACTTGCGTGAGATCGGGGTGTGATAAATTGCTTGGCTACGACCTTGTGATCGACTATGTGAATTGGATAGGATGGATAGGCGAATTGTATCAAACAAATTTGAAGAGATAGACTATGTGTCACTCCCGTTCCCAGAATACGTATTTTAATACATATATTGCTTGAGTGTATTTATTTAATTCTTATCCTGCATTTATTCTGTAATTTCATGCAAATTATTTTTTGTATTTTAATTTCTGCTTTTGCTTAAGCTCTTGGTTTATTTTGTCCATGTTGAACCAACTTGGTTTAGTTTGGTTCATCATGATAAGGGATGGGTGGCCTAGATCTTGTAGGAAGGAATGGGTGGTGGAGATTTGGCTTGGGCTGATTTATGCTTCTTTACTTTTCTCTCTCTTTATTACTCTCATTTACTTCTTCCTTCAACCTCCATTACTCCCCCACCAACCTAGGAGAGCTAGGCAAGTACAACTTACTTTGTGATAGATTCTAATTTTGTTGTTCTATTGTCTTCCTCACAAGATTCTTAGATACTTTAGTACTTAGCACTTTCAATTTCCAGGGCTCATTTTGTGTAGATCTAAACTTGTTATATTTTCGGATTCTTAGATTTTGATCTAGCTAACCTTATTATTTTCAAGTTTTAATGGTTCTATGTTGTAGAGAATTTCGTTCTGCACCATTTTGACCTATAGAAGTCCAGATTTTGACCTTAGATGAAGGATTTCTGGAGCTCGTAAGCCATGGCCACCATAGTTCTTCTTCTCGGAAAAGTGGAGAAGAAGAACAGTGCTTGACCGCATGGACTTTCATGCGGCAAGTTTTCCCCAGCCGCATGACCTCAGCCGCTTGGCTCTTGGCAGACAGGGCCGCATAAGCCTTGGCTCCCTGGCCGCATGACTTATTAGCACTTGGCCGCATAGGCCATGGTTCCAGATTCTAGCCGCATAAGACTTTACTTCTAGCCGCATAAGACTTTACCTCCAGCCGCATGAGACCCTGCTTCTCTGGTCGCATGAATTTTCCTGGCCGCATGGATTTGGCAGCCATGAGCCGCATGAGACTCAGTCCCCTGAGTCGCATGAGACTTAGCCCCCTTGGCCGCATTAGCATAGTACTTGGTCCATTTGCCGCATGAATCTTTTTCAGCCGCATATGCATGTTCTCTTTGGCCGTATGAGCCGAGTTTTTCCCAGCCGCATGAGCTGAGTTTTCTCCAGCCGCATGAGCTGAGTTTTCTCCAGCCGCATGAGTCAAGTTTCCATAGCCGCATAAATTGCTTCCCCATAGCCGTATGACTTGTTAGCTCTTGGCCGCATAGGCCATGGTTCCAGATTCTAGCCGCATAAGACTTTACTTCTAGCCGCATGACTTGTTAGCTCTTGGCCGCATGACCCCTAGCAGCTCCCAGTCGCATGAGACCCCGCTTTGCTTGCCGCATAGGCCTTTAGCCGCATGGACTTGGACGGCTGCTTGGTTTCCGGGCCGCATGGGATCTCTGACCCGATTCTGGCCGCATAGAAGGATCCTGACTTACCCGGCCACATAGATGGGCATCAATCTATTTTCTATAATACCTTTTGGCTGTTTCTTGTCCCGAATTGACCTTGATTAACGTTGATTGTGACCTTGACTAATAATTGATCATGCGTTCCTAGTTGGAACTAAGAGACTGGCTAGTCATCTTATTGAATTGAATGAGACACGTTCATATTAACTATGAACTATTGCAATCGACTGGCTGATCCCGAACATTGGTATAGGGGCACGTGCAGACTTTAATTTATTTCCTACAAGCAGCATGTGTACCTTATAGTCAAGGCATGATTCTTCCGTGGCTAGGTTTGATTGTTGCATTACGCTATGTAAGACCTACAACCTAATCGCACGGACATCGTTGTAGAGTTGTGCATATCGTACTTGTACGAAAGTACTCATTCTGAATAACCATGATCCACGGCATGGGAATTCACTCAACATAAGGACTACTAAGTTAAATAAAATAATGATTGCATGGAGAGAGAATGGATTCCCGAGTTCTTATATGACAGCCATCTTTGGGACTATCAGTGCCCGACATGCCGGCTGGTTCCCACAGATACTGCAAATCTGCCACACGGGCAGGGAGCGGTATCTGTTTATATTATTTATTGTATATTGATGACGGGCGTCCTGCTGGGACTCTTCTAAATTCATGATTGGCACAATTGATTGATTGGGTAGACTAGCCTTGTTTGTACATAGTAAGAACTGAGGAATCCTTATTGAATATTTCCAGGGTAACCTGGGACTTACAGTAGCAAGCCGTAGTAGTTGAATGGCCGTTTAAATTGATTTGTTTGTGTACTGTTCCTACTTTGTTAACTAAATGAGATGATCAGAATGTCAGGACATGACGGGCCAACTTCTGTCCTTGTTTGGTTGGGAAGTTGGTTTGAAGTGTCGTGATGTTATGTGAATCCCAGTAGCAAGCAAAGATCTATTTATCATATTTTCTTATTACTGGTTCTAATTCCTCATATCGTGCTTCCTTGCGGTACTTGCTATTAGAGGTCTAACCTCTCTGGTTTTGCATGACCAGATTTAGAGCCGGTTCCCGAGGACTCAGCTTACTTCCACCTCCAAGATGGTCAATACTAGAGGAATGATCGCAGGAGGACATGAGTGGGTTTCTTACTTCTTCGTCCATTTTGTTACTTACTTTATACTTTGCCGTTTGGCACCGACGTGTTAGTCGGATCGTCTTGTACTTACTTTTACATAATTGTAACTAAGTCAGGCTGCAGCTGATAACAATTGTGTATACTTTGCTACATCATCTGGCTATGTTTTATAAAGCCAGATGTTATGAACATTTTGACTGAGCATTTGGAACGCCTTACTGCTTTATCTCACATGTTCTCTATTTACTGTTTCTTGTTTGAATGATTGAGACAATAGATGTTGAGTAACACTAGTAAGACTTTCATGTAGTATGTACCCCCCTCGTCTTTTAGACAGCATTGATCGTATTATACGGTATTTATCTACCCGTAATATGTATCTGGCTGAGTCACTCCCCCGTTCTCCGGTATTCTGGTTCTGGGGCGTGACAAGGTTTCAGTGGTGGCCCATGCAGGTCTGATTTCAGAATTGTGGGGTGTTTTCAATTTATAGGGTGTCTCAATCACACATGTTTTCCCTTGATCTCCTGATTCGTTACTCTCGACTCTAGCTTGACATTCTGAAATCCTTTGACTTCATTGATCTTTTCTGTCCGATCGTTTGATTGTTCTCTTGTCCCTTTTCTTAGGGGCACTTCGTCCGTATCTGCCAGAACTGGACAACAACAAGGGCCACACAGACAACTTGACCAGGTTGGTCAGCAACAAGGGCCAGTACTACCTCAAGAGACTATCCAAGAAGAAGTGATAGTGGAACCAGCAGCTGGACCGCAGTATCCGGAGGTTCTAACGCCACCAATAGTTCCATCTACCCCTGTGGAAGTGGACATACCAGCCCTTCTGGAGATCATAAGAGGGATGATGGCTACTCAGCAACATCAGATGTTGGCCCAGCAACGCATGCACGCTCAGTTGCAAGAGCAGAATGCATTACTCAACCAAGGATTGCAGACGGCTTTGGAAAGAGGGACAAGGACTGATTTAGGAGCATCAACCAGATTTCGTAAGTACAACCCCCGCCGTTTCGAGGGCACATAAGATGCTATTTCGGCAGATGCATGGCTTAAGAATATTGAGGCTATTCTGACAGCGGCTAAGGTTCCGACAGAAAAACATGTGGATCAAGTGAAGTTGTTACTTCAGGATCTCGTACGTGATTGGTGGGAATCAGAGGAAGTAGGCATCCGACGTCCTGTTGCTTGGGATGATTTTACTGCAAGATTCAAGACGAAGTACTATGGAGTCGTGGCGCAGTTTGAGCTACAACAGAAATTTATCAACCTCAAGCAGGCTGGCACGACAGTAGATGCTTATGCAGCAGAGTTCTACAGACTGAGTAGGTTTACCCCAGAGATGGTAGCAACGGAGAGCCAGAGGGCTATGAGGTTTCAGCAAGGGTTTTATCTTGAACTCTTACAATTGATAGAGGGACACAATTATCAGACTTTTGAGAAAGTGTTGACGGTAATTCGAAGGCATGAGATCGCCATTCAGAGGATTGCAGCCAGGACTGGGGGGCAGAAGAGATCCCACAATCAGATTGAAGGAGGAGGAGTAGCGCCCCGAACAATAGCACCATCCCATAGCGTTCGCATTCACGATGTGGCGATGCGAGGGCCAGCACCACCAACGGGACAGCAGCAGCAACATCAGCAGAGGAAGAACCAGCAACCCCCAGCGGGCTACACTTATTGTGGGAAGGTAGGGCACACTAGAGATGTGTGTCGGACATTGAATGGGCAGTGCTTGATATGTGGAAGTCCAGATCATCGGGTTTCCACCTGCCCCATGAATTCGAGGTCGGGAGGACCAGTACAATAATTTTCTGCTCTGCCAGCACCAGAGGCAGGCCAGTATCGAGGACCAGCGGTGGCAGTGAGACCGTTGGCACAACGCTCGTTCATGTCGCAGGCTCAGATATTTCGGCAGCAGGGACCGTCGATACAGCAGCAACAACACAGACCACCCCAGCACCAAGGCAGGAGCCAGCAGCAACACCAGGCTAGGCCACAGCATGGAAACCAACAAGGAGGCCGAGGGCAGGCATTCAATCTGTCCTTAGAAGAGGCATTGGTATCGGGAGATGTTGTGGTAGGTAACATTCTCGTCACCTTATATCCCGCAGTAGCATTGTTTGATTCGGGAGCATCACACTCATTTATATCTGCACAATTTACGACACGACTAGGAATGGAATTCGAGGCATTGCCAGAGAGGTTAAATATAATTATTGGTAATGGGCTCGTAGGAGTTAGTAGAGTTATTCTAGCGTGTAGCGTTGTAGTTTGCGGGCATTCCTTACCCGCCAGGTTGATAGAATTTTCTGTTGGAAATTTTAACGTTATCTTAGTCATGGACTGGCTGAAAGACAGTCATGCGACAATAGATTATTGTAGAGAGAGTGTATCTTTTGATATTCCAGGCATGAAGCGGTTTACCTTAGTTAGATCTGTGGCAACTCAAGAGCAGGGAGTAGTAACGGCAATGGAAGAAGTTCAAGTTCTGAAGGTAGTTGAAGTGTTTCTAGATGTATTTCCCGAAGAACTTCCAGGTCTACCACCGGTTAGAGATATTGAGTTCAGTATAGAATTGGCACCTGGAACTAAACCGATATCAGATCGAGTTTACAGAATGGCAGATTCAGAACAGGCCAAGGTGTATCAGCACATAGAGGAACTGAAGGAGAAGAAGTTCATCCAAGCTAGCGTATCACCATGGGCAGCGCCAGTGGTACTTGTAGGGAAGAATGATGGGTCATCCAGATTGTGCATTGACTACAGGAAGCTCAACGCGGCAACAGTAAAGAACAAGTACCAACTACCCAGGATCGAAGAATTATTTGATCAGTTGAGCAGAGGTAGAGTTTTCTCCAAGATGGATCTTCGTTCAGGATATCATCAAGTGAGGGTTCGGAAGGAGGATATTCCCAAGACAGCGTTCAGATCGAAGTATGGGCATTATGAATTCTTAGTAATGCCGTTTGGTTTGACTAATGCTCCAGCAATATTTATGGATTTGATGAACCGCATCTTTATGCCATAGTTAGATCAATTTGTCTTGGTGTTTCTCGACGACATCCTCGTATACTCTGCTAGTAAAGAGGAGCATGAAGACCACCTCCAGAAAGTGTTACAGGTTCTGAAAGAAAACCAGTTGTACGCCAAGCTCAGCAATTGTGAGTTCCGAACGGATCATATTTTATTTTTGGGACACATCATATCAGGGGCTGGAGTAGCAGTGGATCCCAGGAAGGTAGAAACAGTAGAGAGTTGGCCAGTACCCAAGACTGTAGCAGATGTGCGGAGTTTTTTGGGATTGGCAGGATATTACAGAAGGTTCGTATCAGACTTTGCACGACTTTCAGCACCCATGACCCGCTTGACATGGAAGGATGTGCCATTTGCCTGGTCGGTAGAATGCCAGACATTATTTAAGACTTTGAAGCAGAAGTTGATCGTGGCACCTATTCTTACATTACCGGTTGGACCCGGAGGTTTTACTATATATTGTGATGCGTAAGAAAAAGGACTTGGATGCGTCCTCATGCAACATGGGAAGGTGATAGCGTATGCATCTAGGCAACTTCGAGACCACGAGAAGAATTATCCGACTCATGACTTGGAGTTGGCGGCAATCGTATTTGCTTTGAAGCTATGGAGGTATTACTTGTATGGTGATTGAGTGGATATATACACAGACCACAAAAGTCTGAAGTACATCTTTACTCAGAAGGAACTGAACATAAGGCAGAGAAGATAGTTGGAGCTGATCAAGGATTACGACGTGGAGCTTCAGTATCACCCAGGCAAGGCTAACTGGGTAGCAGATGCTCTTAACAGGAGAGGGAGCACATTTATGTTGACATCGTAAAAGCATATCTTAGAAGACCTTCAGGAGATGGGCATCGAGGTTATACTTCCCAGTGATGTAGGAATTCTGGCAAGTCTACGAGTTCAATCTGACTTGGTAGACAGGATCAAGGCAGCTCAGGCACAGGACCCAAGGATTCAGAAGCTCAGGACAGAATGTGAGTCAGGACTCAGAAAGGAGATAGAAATTCATGAAGATGGTACACTTAGGTTTGGATCACGTCTATGTGTGCCTAGTGGAGATATCAGACAGGAAGTTATGACAGAAGCCAACAGTTCACAGTATTCTATACACCCTGGAGGGACCAAGATGTACAAGGATATCAAGCAGCACTTCTGGTGGAACGGAATGAAGAGAGAGATAGCTAGATTCGTTTCACGTTGCTTGAGATGCCAACAAGTGAAGGCAGAACAGCAGAGGCCAGCTGGATTATTGCAACCACTTCCTATTTCAGAGTGAAAGTGGGAACATATCACAATGGACTTTGTGACCGGTTTACCGAGATCGCCAAGTGGTAAAGATGCTATTTGGGTGATAGTGGACCGGCTTACAAAGTTGGCACATTTTCTTTCTTTCAAAGTAGGGCAATCTACAGAAAAGTTGGTAGAGTTGTATATGCAACAGATAGTCAGACATCATGGGGTCCCTGTCAGTATTGTGTCAGACAGAGATACCCGCTTTACATCACATTTGTGGAAGAGTCTACATCATAATCTGGGTACCAAGTTGAGATTTAGTACGGCTTACCATCCACAGATGGACGGACAATCAGAAAGAACAATTCAGACTTTAGAAGATATGTTACGAGCTTGCATCCTAGATTTTGGAGGGTCTTGGGAGAGCCACCTACACTTAGTTGAGTTCTCGTACAACAACAGTTATCAAGCCAGTATCCAGATGGCGCCTTTTGAAGCACTATATGGTAATAAGTGCAGGTCGCCACTGGCATGGGATGACATAGGGGAGAGGAAGATGTTAGGTCCAGAGATGATTGTTCAAACGGTTGAAGTGGTTAAGGAGATTAGAGAGTGACTTCGAGTTGCGCAAGATCGACATCGCCAATGGGCAGACCAGCATCGTAGACCGTTAGAATTTTATGTTGGGGACCACGTGTTCTTGTGGATCTCATCTACCCGTGGGGTTATTAGATTTGGCGTTCGTGGGAAGTTGAGTCCACGATACGTAGGCCCATTTGTTATCCTTGATAGGGTAGGCGATGTTGCTTATCGATTATCCCTTCCACTTTCGTTACGCGAGGTACACGATGTGTTTCATGTATCTCAGTTACGAAGGTATGTATCGAACCCAAGCCATATCCTCGATCATTCTGTTGTTGGTACCAATCTGTCTTACGAGGAGCAGCCTGTGTCCATTTGGACCGAAGAGAGAAGATACTTAAAAACCGAACAATTAGCCTTGTCCATGTTTCTTGGGTTCATCACTCCTTAGGATAGTCAACGTGGGAACGTGAGAATGATATCTGATCACGGTATCCGCACCTATTTGACTCAGAAGGTATATTTTTTTCCGTGTACCTTGATTGTCTTGATTCCTCATGCTTATCACCCTATGAGTAAAAATTGCTTGATGTCGTCGATTGATAAATATAGATATATTACTTGTTAATTGATATTGTAAGCTGACTGCTTATTCACTAAAATTGCTTGTACTTAGATTAGTTTAGCTCTGATGTTTCTATCCTGCTTGGATTTAAAATTTCGAGGACAAAATTTTTTCTAAGGAGGGTAGAGATGTCACTCCCCGTTCCCAGAATACGTATTTTAATACATGTATTGCTTGAGTGTATTTATTTAATTCTTATCCTGCATTTATTCTGTAATTTCATGCAAATTAATTTTTGTATTTTAATTTCTGCTTTTGCTTAAGCTCTTGGTTTATTTTGTCCATGTTGAACCAACTTGGTTTAGTTTGGTTCATCATGATAAGGGATGGGTGGCCTAGATCTTGTAGGAAGGAATGGGTGGTAGAGATTTGACTTGGGCTTGATATTTATGCTTCTTTACTTTTCTCTCTCTTTATTACTCTCATATACTTCTTCTTCAACCTCCATTACTCCCCCACCAACCTAGGAGTGCTAGGCAAGTACAACTTGCTTCGTGATAGATTCTAATTTTTATTGTTCCATTGTCTTCCTCACAAGATTCTTAGATACTTTAGTACTTAGCACTTTCAATTTCCAGGGCTCATTTTGTGTAGATCTAAACTTGTTGTATTTTCAAATTCTTGGGTTTTGATCTAGCTAATCTTTATTTTTAAGTTTTGATGGTTCCATGTTGTAGAGAATTTTGTTCTACCCCATTTTGACCTATGGAAGTCCGGATTCTGACCTTAGATGAAGGATTTCTGGAGCTCGGAAGCCATGGCTACCATAGTTCTTCTTCTCGAAAAAGTGGAAAAGAAGAACAGTGCTTGACCGCATGGACTTTCATGCGATAAGTTTTCCCCAGTCGCATGGCCTTAGCCGCTTGGCTCTTGGCAGACAGGGCCGCATAAGCCTTGGCTCCCTGGCCGTATGACTTGTTAGCTCTTGGCCGCATAGGCCATGGTTCCAGATTCTAGCCGTATAAGACTTTACTTCTAGCCGCATAAGACTTTACCTCCAGCCGCATGAGACCCTGCTTCTCTGGCCGCATGAACTTTCCTGGCCGCATGGATTTGGCAGCCATGAGCCGCATGAGACTCAGCCCCCCTTGGCCGTATAAGCATAGCACTTGGTCCATTTGCCGCAAGAATCTTTCTCAGCCGCATATGCATGTTCTCTCTGGCCGCATGAGCTGAGTTTTTTCCAGCCGCATGAGCTGAGTTTTCCCCAGCCGCATGAGTCGAGTTTCCATAGCCGCATGAATTGCTTCCCCATAGCCACATGACTTGTTAGCTCTTGACCGCATAGGCCATGGTTCCAGATTCTGGCCGCATAAGACTTTACTTCTAGCCGCATGACTTGTTAGCTCTTAGCCGCATGGCCCCTAGCAGCTCCCAGCCGTATGAGACCCCGCTTTGCTTGCCGCATAGGCCTTTAGCCGAATGGATTTGGACGGCTGCTTGGTTCCCGGGCCGCATGGGATCTCTGACCGTATTCTGGCCGCATAGAAGGATCCTGACTTATCCGACCGCATAGATGGGCATCCATCTATTGCCATAATGCCTTTTGGCTGTTTCTTGTCCCGAATTGACCTTGATTAACGTTGATTGTGACCTTGACTAATAATTGATCATGCGTTCCTAGTTGGAACTAAGAGACTGGCAAGTCGTCTTATTGAATTGAATGAGACACGTTCATATTAACTATGAACTATTGCAATCGACTGACTGATCCCGAACATTGGTATAGGGGCACGTGCAGACTTCAATTTATTTCCTACAAGCAGCATGTGTACCTTATAGTCAAGGCCTGATTATTTCGTGGCTAGGTTTGATTGTTGCATTACGCTATGTAAGACCTACAACCTAACCGTACGGGCATCATTGTAGAGTTGGGCATATCGTACTTGTACGAAAGTACTCATTCTGAATAATCATGATCCACGGCATGGGAATTCACTCAACATAAGGACTACTAAGTTAAATAAAATAATGATTGCATGGAGAGAGAATGGATTTCCAAGTTCTTACATGGCAGCCATCTTTGGGACTATCAGTGCCCGACATGCCGGCTGGTTCCCACAGATACTGCAAATCTGCCACACGGGCAGGGAACGGTATCTGTTTATATTATTTATTGTATATTGATGACGGGCGTCCCGCTGGAACTCGTCTAAATTCATGATTGGTGCAATTGATTGATTGGAAAGACTAGCCTTGCTTGTACATAGTAAGAACTGAGGAATCATTATTGCATATTTCTACGGTAACCTGGGACTTATAGTAGCAAGCCGTAGTAGTTGAATGGCCGTTTAAATTGATTTGTTTGTGTACTGTGCCTACTTTGTTAACAAACTGAGATGATCAGAATGTCAGGACATGACGGGCCAACTTCTGTCCTTGTTTGGTTGAAAAGTTGGTTTGAAGTGTCGTGATGTTATGTGAATCCCAGTAGCAAGCAAAGATCTATTGATCATATTTTCTTATTACTGGTTCTAATTCCTCATATCGTGCTTCCTTGCGGTACTTGCTATTAGAGGTCTAACCTCTCTGGTTTTGCATGGCCAGATTTAGAGTCGGTTCCCGAGGACTCAGCTTACTTCTACCTCCAAGAATTGTAACTAAGTCAGGCTGCAGCTGATAACAATTGTGTATACTTTACTACATCATCTGGCTATGTTTTGTAAAGCCAGATGTCATGAACATTTTGGCTGACCGTTTGGGACGCCTTACTGCTTTATCTCACATGTTCTCTATTTACTGTTTCTTGTTTGAATGATTGAGACAATAGATGTTGAATAACCCTAGTAAGACTTTCATGTAGTATGCACCCCCTCGTCTTTTAGACAGCATTGATCGTATTATACGGTATTCATCTACCCGTAATACGTAGCTGGCTGAGTCACTCCCCCGTTCTCCGGTATTCTGGTTCTGGGGCATGACACTATGAAAATTACTAGTGTGGACATACGATATTGAGAAGCCAAGGACTTGGTCGAGGACAACCTATCATAGGATGACTTTCCTAAACGAGCTCAGACTCTGAGCGAAGGATGTGTTGATGCGAATAGGACGAACACTGCTTGATGTTTAGAAATTTGAGTGAAACGAACTTGGATAGAAACTCCCGTACAAACGAACAAATGGTTTGACCATAGGATTGGGACGAACGTAGTGCAACGACTTTGCACAATGAACTGAGAACTTGACTTGTAACTATGACCTTGTGAGATGACCTAGCGGATAGGTGGACAACCCTATGCCGAGTGATTGAACCCGTGTGACCGACTTTAGAGAATCGTTCGGACGAACGATAAACCTGGGGCAACAAGACTTGAGTTAGAACGTGAAACTGGGAGTGTGCGTTAATGACAATGAGACTAGCCCTAAACAAAGTGAATGATAGGAATGGATGATGCGCAATTATAAGTTGGGATAACAAATTGAATAATTGATAGGAAGACGTACTCAATGATAGTACAATACTTGGTCTTGAATCGGATGGGAGAAACGAATCGGATCATCTCGAGGACCGAGATAAACGATAGTGAGACGAACATTAGTTCCGTTTAAATCAAAGTTAGTAAAACGTCGGCAAATCGAAACTATCACGAGTAGCTTGTCCGACTTCGCTAATCGCTAAGCTTGGTTGAAATGTACGTATTCGGGAGATGTCTTAAATATGTGCACGATCCAAACTCAGCGATATGATGAACTCGAATGCAGCTGAAGTGGGTATTGAGATGCGCAAGAACGAATGAGTGAGTTAGTCTCAGCCTACGACCCTCATGTTTGATGAATTACAACGCACCTCGTGTGACCATTACAGTCCCGTGATAGGGAACAATACCAACCAAGTAATAAAAACACGACAATTGAATTGGTACAATTGATCCTTACATGAGTGGTAAAGTCGTAAAATGAAATTGACCAAACGCATACGACACAAAACCTAGAATGATACCAGGTATAGTTCGATACCATCAAAGGATAAAGTCATACGATATGAATTGTCTACGATACGCACACGACATGGGTTAAAGAACGATAGGACGACTTACACTCAGGAAGTCTCGAGGACGAGACTTGTTTTGAGTGGTGTATTATGTAACGACCCGCTCCGTCCTAGCAGAACGCCGATTCAAATGGCAAGTGCAACGACTCAAATGAGTCATCGACTCAAAAAATTGCGTCGACCTGATGAAGTGTCAATGCGAATCGATGCAAGACCTATATTGGCCCGTCAAGATGAATCCAGACTTAGACTTTCATGGCGCGCTCAGAGTATCGCTCGGCCGATGCGATCATCGCTAAGGTGGGTGGCTCCGATGAACCTGTCTTTGCTTAGCCTAGACACTTAATAATACAGACACTATTGCTAGAATCGCTAGGCGATAACACCGTGCATGCTAATAAATGACTCAACGCACCTAGCTAAGGAAATAATTCCATCTTGTATGCTTGTTTAGAACATGGAAAAGAACTCAAAAATATAAGAACTCTCGTACCGCAGTCCACGCTCGTGCCAAGGCATAAGCTTATATTTCAAGTTTCTTATGCGTTCAACAATGAAGTAATGAATGGTTTACAACAATGAAACGGGAAGACTATCGACATAGTCGTTCCGAGTAGAGTATAGCAACATTGGAAGACTTCGGGACCGATGGGTCGCCAAGGCGACTCCCGCACAGGGAGTTGCATAATGTATATATGAATGAATGAATACGTGAATGAATCAATAAACGAACGAACAAGTAAAAGAAAGAAAAGAAAGAAAGAATGAAAGATAAGAAAGAAAGGAATGGTTAGCGACAGGTATGACAGGGACGTGCAACGGGACTCGCTACCCGTGCTGCACCGACGCCGCCGCCAACCTGGTCGATAATACATTATGGCTCACAGATAGCCTATGGGTCAAAGATAGATGTTAAGTTAAAAATGACAAGACAATACGAAATGGTTGCGGACAACCTACTCGTATACGGGAGGAAGAATCAATAGGGATTCCAAGGCAACGATCACGACATCGTGACCGGCCTAGGCGGAATCATGGCTTACGGGCTGCTTGGGTGCGGGCTCGGCCACCCAAGAGACGTAAGGACGGATATTTCAAAAGACTATCAAGGTGTACCAGCTATCACGCTTGATAGGTGAGAATACCAAGGGGAACATGTCCAAATGGCTTGTGGTGCCAGCGACCGATGCATATAGATTAAGTCGGCTCGATTGCGGCAATTCGCGTGCGAGACCTTGCATGGAAATAAGTAAATCTGACTAGCTGAACATGCTATGTTACGAAATGAAATATATCTAAACAACAGCTGAGTATAACACATCCTGACAACTTGAATAAGCTGAACAACTGTGGAACTGAGCGAAGCGCCTACTGAACAGGCTTGAATATAATTTACCAAATAAACTAGAGTATTTCGTACAAATGAGTTAGAAACACGCTTACGACGCACTGGAACTTGAGGCAAGGGCATGCCCTTGACACCTGAATGTCTACGTAAACTTTGTTAAGTCGTTATATATGAACTGTTGACTAACATGGTTTACTTGGGCAGGAAAGACTGGACGGTAAGTATGGGTAAGTCGTGCATGTTTTTCCATGCGACACTTGATATCAATAACACGAGATAAGCTTGAATGATACACCATGAAACTGATCCTAAGGCAAGATTAGAAAGACAATGAATGATAAGTAAAATGAATGTGTTTGGAAATGATAGCGAGTGGGCGAGCTAGCCTTCCCACCAGTGCATAACAATGTACTAATAACCACATAGTCTGCTTGTAGGGTGCGAAAGAACCACGTCGGGTGTGGAGACTTTCCTCGAACGTGCTGAGGCACGGAGCTAACTCTGGAGCCTTGGAGCGTTACAAGAAGCTGAAGCACCATATACTGGACATAATGTATCGGAACATCGCCATGAATTATTCCATATTGTAAGCCACTTGGCACGCCTTTTATGTTTCAGAGAGAGAGAGAGATCTTGAGCGACTTGTAATCTCGGCCTAGTACCGCTTGTACTACTTCTTGAAAATCAATAAAGAGATTGAATTTGTTCCAACTTGTGTTTATTTACTTTTCATTGCAAATGGAGACACTCTGTGCGACTCTGTGGCCTAGCTTCAATCGACCGTTTCTGGACTTGGCCTTGCACGAGAGCAACTTAGTCTCATGCGGCATCACGCCTTAGCGAGGATGATCGCTCCTACGGGAGCAGGGCATGATAATTGGTAGTGCACGAATCTCGATCCGCATTTACTTATTTCTGTCTCTATCTGGTGTTGTGTTAGTTATTGCTAGTTTTAGTTCATAAGTTTGGCTTCCTTTGTGGTACTTGCTATTTGGGGTCTGACCCCACTGGTTTTGTTTGGCTAGATCTGATAGAGGAGCCCGAAGGATCTTCCGTACCATCTACTCGGCGGTGACTACCCGGAGCACCAGAGTACCTTAGTGGATTTCTTATATCACTCTCCCACTAGTTATGTACATTATTCTTTTGTGGCGTTTAGCCTCCGAGCACGTGTTTAGCTCGTGTTTTGGGATCTTGACATGTAGCCTACCGGCCTAAAAGATGATGTGCGCATTCTAGACTATAGCTAGAGCTTATCATGTATGACTAGTACTATTGCTAGTTCTTCACTTTGTATTACTTGCTTCATGATCATCCATTTATATATAGTTTGGGACGCTTTACTATTTTATGTCTGATGATCATACTTCTTGTACTTTGCATATTTGCCTGTGATTGAGATATCTAGGATTCTTGACCAAGGTTTGACTGTTGGCTTGTAGTAGTAACCCCCATGTCTTGACAACTTATACATAATTTGGAGTACTCTGGTATACGTAGCTGGCCTGGTCCGTCCCTACTTGCTAGTATTCTGGTTCTGGGGCATGACAAAAGTCCACATGAAGTGCCTATGTCTAGATCCAAAACAACAAGATTCTACATGTATATTTTATAGGAATCAATCTAAGAAATTGCATAAAACATTTATGTTCATAATAATGAAATACTGAATCTTCAAAAAAAAAATTTATACTTTATTTTTTAATGTTTTTTTGAACAAGGGGCATAATTTTGAGTTTTGCCCCGGGCATTTAAATGCTCCGGACCGGCCCTGCATGGGAGGCGTTGAAGTATCTCGCAATTGTGCCATCTCGTCCAAAATTTTTAATACATGCGTCATGTTTGCCATTAATTTGGTAATGGCGACAACTCAGGATCAAGCGCTGGGGAGCAGAAGAAGAAGAAGAAGAAACATTTACACTTGGAGGTGCTCTAAGGTACACCTAATTTAGGCTTAGAATATAATTTTAGGCTTTTCTTTTTTGAAATGTTCGGCAATACGCACGAGACATTGTGCACGCTGCATTACATGTCCTTTGGGTCCATTGTTCCATAACTTCTACCATTATTATTAGAAGGAATAATGCGTCCACCTGGCTCGATCTACTGATCTTCCGCCATCCGGCTAGGATCTTATACCTCTCTTCGGTAACTACAAGGATCACTCGAATTTGGTATTTTTTTAAGACTATTTTAGATTTTATTATAATTAATAGGTATTTATAACATAGTAGAATTAATTGCCAACAGCCTTCTAGAAATTACTATAGGAACCCACAACACTAGGATATTCCCAAACTTTATCTTTAGGTTAATACCTAATGCTCTAAAATAACTTCTGGTAGTTTGTATGATTTTCTAAATTTATTTAGTAATTTTTAGGCTTTAAAACAATTAAAATCCCATTGAAAACCACTTTTATGTAATCAATCTTTGATAAGTAATTTCAAAGTATCTTCTGACAACAACTTCCGATAAACAATTTCAACATTAATATCCACCCTAGCTCATACCATTAGATCGTATGATAGGTGTGCAACTCGGACGGGTTGGGTCGAATTTGATGTCAACCTGAGCCCAATCCGATGAATCATAAGCTTAGTCTGAGCCCAAGTCCGACCCGATCTCGGGTTAAACATATGAAGCCCAAGACCGTGCTCGGAGAATCGGGTTGAACTCGGGTTGGATCGGGTCCATCGAGTTTATCGGACTTTAACATAATATTTTAAATAATGTTAAACAAAAGTAATATTAAACACATAATCAAATAGCAATTAAGTCCTGATCATTAAAAAATACAAACTGAAATAAGATTTATGATAAGGAGTTGAAGAGTTTGAGTAGAGAAATTTAGGATTTAAACTTTTTATTTAAGAAATATGAAACGATATATATATATATATATATATATATATATATATATATATATATATATATATATATATATATATATATATATATATATATATATATATATATAAGTCGGGTTTCGGGTTCTACGGGTAATCCGACACACGAACCCGAGTATCTTCAACCCTAATCCAACCCATTAACGAATTTATCCGATCGAGCTCGGGTTTAGCCCGCCCAAGTTGTATCGTATGATAACTATCAGACTCGTCAACTTCTTTTGTTCTTAATTTCATTTGGAAATGCATGCTGCCTCTTGTGGAGTCCATTTTTTGTTCACCCACAAAAATTAGAATATTTGTTCATCCTTCAATAAAGAATTGCCACGTGTCAAATACTTTAGTTTTTTTTTGAAATCAAATACTTTAGTTAAAACCACTTCCAATGTTTACAAAACTATTTTCAAAGTGGTTTATGTTGAATGAATTTGACACGTATCAACTTTTTGTTAGAAGGTGAACAAATATTTTAGTTTTGATGGATAAACAAAAATGGACCCCCTATCTTGTAATCAACAGGTATTTAAAGTGATCCCTGTAGGCTGGAAATAAGCTTGGGCAACAAAAGGTCGACGTACATTATTACTGCAATCGACCTATTATTAAATAAATGGTGGTCCGGGGAATCGACCTATTATTAAATAAATGGTGGTCCGTGTCACATAAATAAAGCAAAATGTCTCACAAAGAAGAGAAGGCATGCATGACTGAAAATGTTCAAATTTTTTTTCTTCTCTTTTCTTTTCTTTTGTATTCTGCTGTACCAACCAGTTCACCTAATAATGTTGTTGTTCTCCATTCCTCGTAGTACAGTATGCTCTGATTCAAACACTTTCCGGTCTCAGTTATTACTAGGGTTGCTAGCAAAAGTTAACTTGTAGAAATTAGGAGTTAGCAACGGTTTGATTTGGTTCGGCTCAAACCGGGTTGAATATATAAAAATCAAAATATTAGTAAATTGTATTTTTCAAATCCGAAAGTCAAACCGTTTTTATAAAGCAGAACGAAATCGAACCGAACTAATTCGGTTCGATTTTCGGTCTGTTCGATTTCATAGGCCAATGGGTCGGACCAGACCTTCAAATTTTAGCAAATGAGCCAATTTAAATAACAAGTCTTAATTTGTTTTTGACATTGTTGTATTTATGCATTATTACAATTGCAGGAAGTGAAAAAAAAAAATATTAGTATATATAAATTGAGGTTAGAGAGAGAGCGCTTAAAGACGCGACGACAAGTGCCAACAGAGAATGGAAACAGGAAGTGTGCTTAGATAAGATTAGTGAAAATATTAGTATATATAAATTGAGAATATTTGTTTGGTAAATTATTGAACATAAATCGATTTTCAGTTCGGTTCGATTACTGGGACCAAAAATCGGAAACGCAACCGATATTTTAAAATTTCAAATCTTTAAAACGAAACCGAACCACAGAAAAATGAACCGATTCCGATATTGGTTCGGATCGATTCGGTTTTCCGTTTCCATCCGTTGTATGCTGATCTCTACCTAGAAATATTGATGGCAGTGACAATCAATCAATTGTAGAAACCAGTAAACAACAGCTAATTAAGTCTTCATGAATCCATTCCATAGCTACCCAATATAAATTCTCACATTGTACTCTCCCTGCACATACACCTTCCTTTCTTGCTACCAAATCCCATTGCTGGCCTGGAATAGTAGATGAGCTAGGCCTACATTCTCTCTATATATAAGAGTTCAATGGAAATGACAACTAGAAACAGTACCTAAACTGAAAGAGAGAAGAGAGAGAGCGAGAGTGACATGGCTGGTGATGAGAGTGCTGCAGCGGCAGAGGAGGCGGCGGCGGGGCCGCTGTTAGCGATCGACGAGAGCTCTCGGAGGTGGGAGGAGGTGCTGGAGCGGGGGGAGCCGGTGGCGTACAGGCTGGTGGCTCGCCTGTCCGTGTGGGAGTCGAAGAACCTGTGGAGGCTGTCGTGGGCGTCGATAGTGATCACGCTGTTCAACTTCATGATGAGCCTCGTCACTCAGATGTTCGTCGGCCACCTCGGCTCCCTCGAGCTCGCCGGTGCCTCCATATCCAACATCGGAATCCAGGGTCTCGCCTACGGCATTATGGTAAGAGTGCTGAAATTTTGGAGGTAGATAAAGCATTTTTCTTACAACTTTGCTATGCCTACAACCAAATGCTTACAATTTTCTTACAACCGTCACATGTCGGACTTCGATTGGAGGAGAAGAAAAAGTGGTGGAATCGGATGAAGTCCATGTAACCGGAGGAGGTAGGACCCGGTGGTAAAGGATGGGAGAGAGAGGTTATAAGGATGTTGTAAACATTTGGTTGTAGACTTAGTATTTCCTCTTTTTATTATGGGCAACTCATTCTTGCTTTCAAACTAATTATGCTAGGTCATGTTCGGCTAATCATAAGTGTGAGACAGCAATTGGATTATGTGTGCATATGTGAGCCACATATCCGAGGACCATTTCTGACATTTTAAGGACTATATATAAATACAAAAAATAATAATTAACTACTCTAAATTTAAACAAGATATTTTTCCTGACATTATTCTAAGGATTCTGTAGATTCCACTTCACATTAGTAATACATGCGGTAGTAATATATACCGAAATTAAATTTTTTAGGATCTTTCAAATTTTGGAATCCTGTACATACATGTTCTTAAACGATCCTCACTAATATGTTTGAAATTTGGTTTCCAAATTTTTGTGGACATGTTCATCACAGTTCCACGAAAGGTTTCAAAGTTAGTTGTAGTTAAAACTGTAAGTACAAGTAAGATCTAGTTAATTAGATCCTACATATCGAACTCAGTTAGTTCTTGTGGTCAGCGAAAAAAAATATAATATTTTCAGCTAGACGGATAGGCTCGAAATCAAACCGTAGGAAAGGTATGTGTGTGTGAGATAATTGGGGACAATGAACCCAAATAACGCAATGCAATGTGTACAAAGTTCTGTAAATTAATATATATGATCAAAACAAGTTTGTCGATCATGCTTCTTCTGCCGCATGCAGCTCGGAATGGCCAGCGCGGTGCAGACGGTCTGCGGCCAGGCCTACGGCGCCAAACGGTACGAGTCGATGGGGGTCTTCTGCCAGCGGTCCCTCATCCTCCAGATCGCCGCCGCGGCCCTCATCTCCTTCCTCTACTGGTTCTCGGGCCCGTTCCTCCGGCTCATAGGCCAGTCGGCCGCGGTGTCCGCGGCGGGACAGACGTACGCCCGCGGCCTCATCCCGCAGCTCCTCGCCTTCTCCCTCTACTGCCCGATGCAGAGGTTCCTGCAGGCGCAGAACGTGGTGAACCCCGTCGCCTGCATCGCCGTGGGGGCGTTCCTGCTCCACGTGCTCCTCTCCTGGCTCGTCGTCTTCGTCCTCGGCTACGGGCTGCTGGGGGCCGCGCTCACGCTCAGCTTCTCCTGGTGGGTCCTCCTGGCGATGACGTGGTCCTACATCCTCCTGAGCCCTTCCTGCAGGGAGACGTGGACCGGGTTCAGCGCCAGGGCCTTCAGGGGGCTCTGGCCATATTTCAAGCTCACAATGTCGTCCTGTGTTATGTTAGTGTAAGTTCATGAATTCACACACTCTCTCCTCTTTCTCATGCTCTTTCCATTAATGGACTTTTGTTTCATGATCAGCTTGGAGATCTGGTATGTCCAAGGCTTTGTGCTCCTATCAGGATTCCTTCCCAATCCAGAGATCTCTCTAGATGCGATATCGATATGGTACGTACCACGAAGCTTATCAAAAGTTGTCGTAACTTAGTTTTTATGTTTGGGCGCAGCGAAAATAAACTCAAGAAAATCAAAAATAACATCTCAGAAGAAATTCATAACCGTAAAGACAAGAATTTACTTGGTTCGACCAAGATACCTATTTCTAGGGGGATGGTGATTCAATTCCTCCACTATGAAGAAGAGAAACAAATTACAATAGCTCAAAGATAAGGAAGATGATGTAAGGAAATCCAATATATGAAAAGTCGAAAATATACGGAAGGCCAATATATGAAAATCCAATCATATATATTGTCAAAGTCAAAAATGGTCATAGACCTATTTTTGTTTGGCATCTTTGTTCACATAAACTGTTAATGAATATAATTATGGAAGATCTGCTGCCTAAAACGACACAAGTTGTTTGATACTATATTTTTTTCGATTACGGAATTATTGAAAAAAACCAAACGCAGAACAAGCATAATTAGCTTTCATAAAAGAAGAAGTTAAAATATACTTTTGCATAAAATGCTTGATGAACTGAAACAACATTTGAATGTAACCCTTCACTGCCATTCAAATTATAACCCATGTTTCCAAACAGAGCAGTGCTACATGGACCGCGGTTTGTAACCGCGGTTCTGGCCCGCATGTCAGGAGGGTTTTCGGATTTTCGAGAGTGGGTCCTAAGATAGCGGGGTGGGGGTGGGGATGGGTGTGTGTTCACGAATGGGAGGGGGACACGTCGGCGCGGACACAGCCACAGCCACGGTCCCCTCCCGCAGTCCATTTAGAGTTTTTCTTCCAAACATAAGCATAGGCAAATTTGATAAGCTATAGCCAACCCACCTAATTAAGCCAATTATAGCATAATGGTAATACTTTACTTGGGACAGTCCTAACTACCATCTCATTCAATCAATATTCCTATCTAATTATTCAATAATATTACTAAATTTTTTTCCTAGCACACGTGAACATGACTAGTATATATATATATATTCCGCGTCAGTCTGTAAATCCAATACATATACTGTGTTGCAGTATCAATTACTGGAACTGGGACTTCCAAATCATGCTAGGATTGAGCAATGCCGCCAGGTACCAGTAGTAATGTAATTGACAAGAGAAGTTTCATATATATATATATAAGTTCTACTTGCGGTCGGTCGGTCGTTCGTTGCATTCTCGGCTGCACTAACGTAGGTGCTCTTGTTTGCAGCGTTCGCGTCAGCAACGAGCTCGGCGCAGCACATCCGAGAGTAGCGAAGTTTGCAGTCATCGTCGTGACAACCACCTGCGTACTTCTCAGTCTCATCGTTAGCTCGCTGGTCATGATACTCCGAGTTCCCTTGAGCAAGCTCTACACCAGCAGCGAAGTGGTCATCACTGCCGTCTCCAACCTCACCCCTTTGCTCGCAATCTCCATATTCCTCAACGGGATTCAGCCCATCCTCTCAGGTTAGATACATTTCTACGCCCCCACCCCCTTAAAACTTGGACCAGGGACCCAATGGGCGGCCGCCACGTGACGTGGGCCAAATAGCAGCCATAATCTCGGATTGAGCTTAAAAAAAAAATTTTAAGTTAAACAAAACATTCGACACACAATTTCTTAGAATGTTGTGATAATCCAAATGTGTGAATCAAATATTATTTTTAAATAAAAAATAGTTATAAAAAATGATATAGGATGAATTTCATAAGTAGACAGGCATGTTGCTTAAGACAATTAGGGAAAGTCAAAACATCATCTTCATATATAAGATTAAGGATGAAAAATGAAAGAAAAAAAAAACTCTTGAGAATAAAAAAAAAAAGCCCATGAATCTGCTCTCTTTGTTTCTGCAGCGCAGCTCCAATCCCAAGTATATAGTTTTATAGCTTTGTTATGCTTACAACCAAATGTTTACAATCCAATTACAACCGCCAATGCGTCGGACTTCGATTGGAGGAGGGGGGGGGGGGGGGGGGGGGGGGGGGGGGAGAAGTGGTGGGGTCGGGTGGAGCCCATGTAGTAGGGCCAGGAAGGTGAGAGGGGAGGTGGGACCCGGTGGAATCCATGTGTAAGAGATGAGAGAGAGAGGGGTTGTAACAAGGTTGTAAGTAATTGGTTGTAGACTTAACATTTTTCGTAGTTTTAAGTGGTTTCGTAGACCAAGTATATAGTATTATATTTTTTCACCTGAGCTGCAGGTCATCTTAGTCCACTAATTACTTCGCTCTTGCTTGCATGCCACCTGATCATGCAACAGAACGCATAGATATTAAGTCGAACGTGCCGTGCTATTTTGCAGGAGTCGCTATCGGGAGCGGATGGCAAGCGATAGTTGCGTACGTTAATGTCGGCGCTTACTACATAATCGGCCTTCCTGTTGGTTGTGTTCTTGGCTTCAAGACAAGTTTAGGAGCAGCTGTAAGTCCTAATTAGTACTCTCTAATTAGTATGTGAATTTGGAGCATGGTTGGTATTTGAACACATATATATCATGTCACTTATTAATTTCCTTTATTTGCTTCTTCTTCTTCTTTTATTAGGGGATATGGTGGGGTTTGATCCTAGGTGTTCTCCTGCAAACACTGACCCTTATTGTCATAACAGCAAGGACTAACTGGAACAAAGAGGTACGTAATTAAGCCTCCAATCCCTGCAATTTCAGAGCACAGATCAACCCAAGTGTATATCTCAATTACTGAATTTCGGGTTTAATGCAACAACTATATATAGCACTACTGATAATCCACAAGTGGACCGTATCAGTGTTCGTATCAGTATTCAACACGTACTGGACGTGATACTACTACGACACCTATGTCAGATATATGGCCCACCCATCTCTAGGCTCCAAAGACATACAAAAGATAGTTGAAAATAATTTAGACATTTTTTATATCATGCCAATTATAATTGAGATATGAGAAATAATATTTTTGTGCATTGAATCATGTCTAGAACATTATTTTGGAACCTAGTTACTACCAAAATATGCTTAAAATTAAGGCCGTGTTATTGGGAACGCACTCTCATCTCGGGGACTTCGCGGTTGGGCCGGGGGCAACATGACAACTTACTCTATCATACGCTTTTGGGACTACATACACTTCTTTCTTTTTCTACTCTCTTTCTCTTCCAAACCTAAAAAACTCCTAGAACTTGCAGAAATTGACTTGGGGGATGGCAAGAACCAAGAAGAAGCAGCTTTGGAATTCATATTTTAGAGGCTCTAAAATTTCTCAAATTTAGATTTTTTTTTTACTTAGATTCTTAGAATTCATGTATAATGTCTATTTATGTTTTCTTTGTAAAAAGTCAACTAAAACATTATTTTTGAAGCTTCGAACTCCGTTAATGGAGGTTTGAAGCTTCAGAACAAAAACATAATATATGGGACGAGAAGACTATAAAAAAATTGGCACTTCCAACAATGTATGAGGACTACCAAAACTTCGGTAGTCTAGTACATAGCCAGGAGTATTGCCAAATTTTGACAGCTAGCCTTGAAGATAGTAAAGTATGTCTTCAGGACTGCAGAAGACTCGTTGGAGATCCATCGAAGATGGTAGAAATGTTAGGGTTAAGGTTGGAGGGTTCGATGTTTTGGGTACGTGGGTGATTGGGAAGGAAGAAAAACCACGAAGAAGCAGCCAAAAATAAATGGGTTCTTTAATCATGAATAATTTGTGTTGTCCAAAAAAAAATACTAAGAGCAGTTTTAGGAATAAAAAGATAAAAATATTTATGACTCCCTGGAGATGAAAGTGTCGACGAAATTAAACGAAAATATTAATAAGCTGTAATATATAAAATATATGCAGGACTATGTTTTCAAATATATATTTTTGTATTCATGTCGTATCCATATCCCAACACATTAAAATTCTGTTTTCCTATTCTATATCTTTTCCATATCCAAATCCATCTTAATGTCAATGCAACCTAACACGACCCCAATGTCCTGGACTATTTGCCGAGATACGGTACAACACATGAATACAACGATACTGACGTACACGATATCTATTTTGGTGTGTCATATATATTGTGTTTTGGAATGTTCAGGTTCTGACAGGTGTGTGTTCAACACAAGATGGGCCATATTTTTGGCATGTTCGTGCTTTCTAAGACTTGGTGATTGATTGATTGATATGCTATGTTGCATATAGATAGGGATACGATTCAGATACAAGATACAAACATATATATATTTAGATATAGGTACAGTTATATGTAGCCTCCTATATTGTATGAACACCGACAGTTACTGATATATGCACACCATTTATCCAGTGCCGGTGCAACATAGAATTGCAGTACTGCATAACCTTTTTGATTCGTGTCAATGCATCAAAGTTTGATCAAGTACCTTCATTTTCGACTATATATGAACGGGATATATAATAATATCACTGCTAATTTTTATTTACAGGTCGAGAAGGCTATCGATCGAGTAAACAAGACGTGCTGCGATGACTTGCTCGCATTGTCAGACATTGTTGAATGATCGATCGATGATTGTGAGTTATTCTGTGGAAAATTCTGTTCTGCCAATTTTGTCATGCGTCTCTGCGCAGAGGTTTCCTCGAGCAAAAGGTGGAGATGACTTCTTTCAATTCGCGGACTTTTGCTGTCGCAATTGATGTGCCTTTGTTTGTGAACTTTTTTTGTTTTTTTTTTTCTGATTGATCTTTTCAATTTCTCTGAGCTGTGTTGTGTTGGGTGCATGCAGCAGATTATTTTGTGAGATGTCTCAGCTATATAAGTTGTTTATGTTTTTTTTTTTTTTCCTGCCATGTCTTGCTTGCAAATCTCGTAGTACAAACAAAATGCAGTAGAAATATAATTCAAGAAATTAACATACCAAACAAAATGCCAAAAATAATAGAAAGTGTAGATCACGTATCTATCTTGGCATCAAAGATTTGAGCGAAAACAAGCTAGTTAGGGATAATCATACCTTGAGGCACGGTTGAACCGGTTTTTTTCTATTGTTTTCTTGTCATTGTACGTCACGCAACAAAAATGCTCCTTAATACCACCCCGCAACTAATCTCTCCTCTCCTAATAGATGAATAAAGGAGAGGAAGAGAGAAATAACTTGTAGTGTGATTGTAGAAGAGATTGTTTGTACTCGTACATGACAAACCCCACCCCCCCGCCCCCCCCCCCCCCCCCCCCCCCCCCCCCCCCCCCCCCCCCCCCCCACCCCCCCCCCCAAAAAAAAGAAAAAGGAAAAAGAAAAAAAAAAGGCAACTTAGAAATCTTAATGGGTGTATCCATATATGGACATACAAGTATACAACTCATTTTTTGGTCCATATGGTCGACGTCTATGGCTGAACCGGACCAAGTTTGGACTGGGCCAGACCAATGTGATTATGTCCATTGCCAACATACTCTCACTCGTACACAGTGGGTGCACTCATCCTTTTCTCTTGTCTAAGATAGAATCACATATATATTGTACAAGAAAGCACGCCAAAATAGTAGTCATTGACTATGAGCTTTACCCTATAGACTGGTGCTTTTAAGTGTACTTGCATATGCACCTTAGTGTATAACAGGCTTAGTCTTGTCTCATAGCTCACAAAGCAAGGAACTATGGATCTATTCCTTGCTCTTCGCTACGCTCGTAGCACGCATACTTCTGATCCTTCGCATATGCAATTGTCGCAATGTTGTTACTGAAGATAGTTACAACATCTCCATCATGTGGCACCACTTGTAGGTGCTGAAAGAACCTTTGTTGCAGACGTTGCCACATATTCTGCTTCTATAGTAAAGAGAGATGCAATCATATTTTTTGTTCCGCTAGGAGATAGCTTCACTCGGTAGCATGAAAACATAACCTAACCAAGGTTGACTTGATTTGACTAGGGTTTGACCAGTTGACCAAAAGTCAACTTTGAGTCAATATTGACCTACAATGGACATAGTTTGCATATCACACACTAGAAAACCATGCTTAGCACTTTTTAGCACCATTTAACATATGTATATCTCATCTATAGGTCTCTTGTGACTCCACTTTGAGCCTCGATTCATATTGACTGCTCAGGACCGTATGCGAGTACATTCTCTGATAGTTTTCATTGCTTTGATACTTTCTATATATATTTAGTTGTAGTATTTTACTTGATTTTCGATACGAGGATACACGGACTAGTATACGTTGGATCATGTCATGAGATGTTATTCCCGGTTAACCTGGTATATTGGTAATTGTTCGATATTGTTTCTTGTACTCGTATAGACACCCACTACTAAAATAAGCCAGATTAGCGACGTCCAGATACGTCGCTAATTAAGGAAAATATATCGCTAAAAATAATTAGCGACGACTTTAGCGACGAAAAATGAAGGTCGCGAAAAAGCTAGTCGCAGATGACAAATTCGTCGTCCTACGTCGCTGTTTGCGATGTCACTGCCGTGTCGCTGGGTCGTCGTAAAGTTAGCAACAGAGAGCGACGAAAACTGTACGTCGCAAAATTAGCGACGTAGTGCGACTACTTATGTGATGACATGGCATGCCTGCCACGTCAGCAAAGTAGCGACGTACAGCGACGTAACGCCGCTAATTAGCGACGTATTAGCGACGTTCCCATACGTCGCTAGACGTCGCAGATCCGTCGCTATCCGTCGCAGAATACTGAAAAAAAATTTAAAAAAATATAATGTGTATTTTTGTTATGCTGTGTGTCTGTGTTTACAGTGTGTGTGAAGTGCAGTGTTCGAACCATCGACAGTTTCGCTTACTGTTCTATGTTTTATCTTGGATAGAAAGAGCAACAGTTCAGGGTACACTTCTCAGATCTTCCTCTTCACGTCCTTCACCTTTTCGGGATCATGTACGACATCCCGAGAGAGTGAAGGATGTGAAAATGAAGCTCTCAGAAGTACACCCTGAACAGTTGCTCTTTCTGTCCAAGATAAAACATACAACAGTAATCGAAACTATCGATAGTTCCGAACACTGTATTTCACATACACTGTAAACACAGACACACATCATCACAAAAATACACATTATATTTTTTTAAAATTTGGGCAGCACCTCCTTTGTATATCAGATCATCGCTTATAACCCAGCGTAGGTATATTTGTCATCCCCGTTGCAGATATCATCATAATTAACAGTCTTCCATCATAACAGTCTACAACTAATAGATGAATAACAGTCTCCCATCATAACAGTCTACAACTAAATATCATACATGTACTCAATGAAAATACCAACAAATTAAATATCACAAACATACATGTCCAACAAACATACATGTCCAACAGAGTCAAATAATAATGAAAATCAGTGTACAGAACGGTCAATGGGCCCATAGGGCCAAAACATACAAAGATGATAAAAAATATCTACTGGATCACTGAGGACCCCTGTCGCGCATCTGGGATAGCATGTACTCATACTACTCATGTGTGAGCTGCACCGTAGGGACAGTAGGAGGCAGTACAACGTCGGGAGTCGGCACCGTCGATGGACCGGGAGGACGTATCTGCTCCAGCTCTCGCAGTCGATCACCATGCGTAGCAAGGGTACTCACCATCCTCTGAGTACTCTCCTCAAGAGAAGTATGTAGCTGGGTGAGTGAGGCAGCTACGGTCCTCTGCGATCCCTCCAGCTCGACTGTCTACGCTCTGTGCGCTGCGTAGATTCGGTGAGCGTGTGCAAGCTGGCAGCTGTAGCCTGTTGCAGACTCATCAGCTCCTGTATACTGCGCTCGACCGTATCAAATCGTTCGGTGATCATCGGATCATCGGATCGTCGCTCTGCCCCAGCTGCCTCAGAAATCTGCTGCTGCAACTCGCGACGCAGCTCGTGGAGCTGACGACCAATGTCCAGAGCTCGTGATGATGCCTGCAAAGCTGGAGACTGCGCACTGACAGAGGGGGCCCGGGATGACTCTGAAGCCAAATAGGCACCGTAGGATCCCGTACCGTAGTACGTACCCTTCTGAAGATCGCCAACGGCGATCATCCAGAGGTCGTCCGACGATAGAGCTGTAGGCGGCTGGGAGGAAGTACCAGTCCCTCCCTCTGCTGGCTCACTAGCAGCAGCAGCTGCCTCCTCTTGTAGCCGAAGAAACTCAGCCTAAAACAATGTTTGCTAACGTGTAAGTGTTTGCTAAAGTCTATATTGATATCTATTTTCCTGTTTTCTAAATTATAGTAAATTAATATAAAGAATAGAACGTACATATGCCTGCGTCGCCCTCTCGTCAATGAACTCCCCAGCCCTCCGATGGGTGACCAGAAAGACGGTCACCATGTTCGGGTCATCATCCTTTTTTACCTGTTAAAATATATTATCTATTATTAGTATTAAACATTCTATCCAACTATATATAAAATGATGTCCGTGATAGAAAACGTACCAGACGATGAAAATGCTCCGTCATCGGAATGGAGCCACTATACCACTTACTGGCGCTCGACCGCGCCACCTTGGCCTTGTCAGACCACTCCTGGTACCTGGCCTCGCCGAATCTAGCCTTCATCGCAGTCCACTACTCTGGCGTGATCCAACCATGGATCGGCTTTTCGGAGCAATTACGAGACTTCTGGTCGTAGATCGCATCACGGATGAGCTTGCCTGCGACGGTAGAAAATTGGGCCTCGATCTTCGTCGCCCGGTGTGGTGGATAGAAATAGGTCCTCTACAAGAAGTAAAATAGAAAAGTTATATAATATACACAAATGATTATTAAAATTTAAAAATAAATAAATTTTTTACCTTGAAGTGGGCCAACCAAAAGGCATTCCTATCTGCGGGAGCATCTGAGTAGTTAATCCAAGGCCCACCATAGTTCTGCCTCAGAAATAATCCCAGCTGTCTCTGTACTGCAGGAGGCCGATATCTATACAATAATAAATTTCATGAATATATATGTACATATAATCATTTAAGAAATATATATTAACTAATTAACTTACTTCGTAGGCCCGTCCGTCCAAATCTCCATACGCGTCTCGTCCGGAGGAGCGCATGGAGGGTCGCTCTCACCTCCTGCCTGGGCAGGATCAGTCTGATCGCCGTCCTCCATATGCTCGGCGTCGGCTCTCCCCATGAAGCCATCGACAAGAGGAATGATGGACGCGGAAGGAATGCTGGACGCGGGATCAGGAATGCTGGACGACGAGGGAGGAGTCGCCAACCTGCTGGAACTGCCCTGTCCCGATAATGGACCGGAAACAGAACGGTACACTGGCATACTCGGAGATGAGGATGAGGGTACGGAATCTGCATCCCCAGTCCGAGGCAGACGGGACTGCCTAATATAATATCCTCCGTATCGTCCTCCTCCTGGTCTAGTCATACCTGATAATAACATATGACAATAAAACTAATATACATATTTATATGATAGACATCACAGATTTTTGAAAAATCTTATAGTCTCAGATAAAGGTGTCACTAAAGTGTCACAGATTTATATGATAAAAGTGTCACTAAAGTGTCAATTATGATGATAAAACAAACATACAGATTTAATCCTCTTCTAAAAATTCATCTAGTTCGTTTAGCTCTTCTTTTTCTTTTTCTTCTTCTTCTTCTTTACATCTTCACTTTCATCTGCATCTTCCTCTACAGATAATTCTACTTCTTCTACACAATTAGATGTGTAATGAGGAACTTCCGTCGTGTCCACTTCTATAATATTTGTTACAAGAGGTAGTTTATCCTCCTGATAAGCTATATCGTCAACCTTAAAGGTATTTCTAGCTTTGGTCTTGCATACTGCCCACTAGTCCGACCCTGTTGTTCTCCGTTTAGGATAACTTATGAAGTACACGAGCTGAGCCTGACTTGATAGGACAAATGGTTCATAGGCTTGATATCGACGTCGATAGTTTATATCCACAAGACCGTGCTTGTCTACTTTCCAACCTTGACCTTCAATCGGATCGAACCAATCACACCTGAATAACACAATCTTAGCAGGCTCTATTCCATAACTATATGTCAGCTCCACAATCTCCCGTAGGACGCCATAGAAATTGTTGCCCGCATCAACATCTTTGTAGTTCGAAGATCTGATACACAAACAGCTATTTTTGGTGGAAACGAGATCCACAAAGTTGTCTCTGATCGGGCAAGTTGTTGACTTGAACCTAAACCTATTAACACAGTAGCTTGGCCATATTTTTGCAGCATAAATTGGTCCCTTGGCTAGCGTTCTAATAGACTCATTCTCAAGTCTTGCGTATGGACGATCGACCTAAATACCACAAAAAAAAAATTAAGCTCATTCTCAAGTGCATATACAGAAAGGTAATTACAGAGTTCTCAAGTCTTACATATGCACTCAACCATGATAGAAAATAACGCCTTATTTCTTGTTCTAGTTCTTCTGTTATGTGTGGCCTACCTGACCTCACATCATCATTAAATATGCTGAAAATAACATCGTTCAATTAATATAATAGTATAATAATCAACACTATTAAAATAATGTAGACGTATTAATTACTTACCCCTCCAGTTTCTCTACTTCATCATCGTCGCAGTTGAGTAATACATACACCTGAGCAACCCTTAGCTCATCATCGTTCAGATATCTCTTCTTCATTTTACCCGATGGCTTTCCTGCGGCATTGAATACCTTCAGTATTGTATCATTACATTCATGATCTCCGTCGTCGTTTCTGGAAGCTCTCGTTCTATTAGTTGTAACATGAGGCTTGAAATACATCGAACAAAAGTTTGTAATCTCCTCGAGAACATAGGCCTCACAAATAGAACCCTCGACCTGTGCCTTATTTTTTACCTTTCTTTTTAGGTGATTCAAATGTCGCTCGAACGGGTACATCCATCGATATTCGACGGGTCCACCAATATGTGCCTTATAGGATAGATGAATCGGCAAATGCTCCATAGAGTTGAAGAATCCAGGAGGAAACACCCTCTCTAGCTTGCACAGTGTTACCGCAATGTCCTTCTCTTGCTTTTCTAGACGATCAATGAGCAATTTTTTAGAACAAAGATCCCTGAAGAATATGCTAAGCTCCGTCAATGGATCCCAAACTGCCTGCGGTAAGAATTCCCGAAATGCAATCTGAATTAACCTCTCCATGAATACGTGACAATCGTGGCTCTTCATACCCGTCAATTTATTTTCCTTCGGATCGACACATCTTCTCAGATTTGACACATATCCGTCTAAAAATTTTAGGCCCTGGATCCACCGACAAAGTCTCACTTTATCCTCCTTGTCCAGTGAGAAAATTGACTTCGGCAGGAACTGTTTTCCATTCTCCTCTATCAAATACAACGCAGGACGTTTGCATATTTCTTCTAAGTCCAACCTGGCCTTAGGATTGTCTTTCGTTTTTCCCTTTACGTCCATCACAGTATTAATTATGTTATCAAACACATTCTTCTCAATATGCATGACATCAAGATTATGTCTGATCAGATTGGTACTCCAATATGGCAGATCCCAGAATATGCTCTTCTTTGTCCAGTTATGATCTATACCAAATCTATCGCACTTGTATCCAGTTGTAGGATCTTCGATAGCACTTGGAAAATCTCTAACCTCCTTCCATATCGTGGCTCCGCACCACCTTGGCGGTGGATCACCCTTCTCTACAACGTCGGCACGGAATGCATTCATGTTCCTTCTGAACGGATGATCTTTTGGCAGAAATTGTCGATGACAATCAAAGAAGCACGGTTTTCCTTCGTGTTTCAAGCGGAAAGCCTTAGTATGGTCCATGCAATACGGACATGAGAGACGGCCATGAGTGCTCCATCCAGATAACATTCCATAGGCCAAAAAGTCGTTGATGGTCCACATAAGGGTTGCCTTCATCTGAAAATTCTGCTTCCTGGAAACATCGTACGTGTTATCGCCTACTTTCCATAGCTGATTCAACTCATCTATCAAAGGCTGTAAGTACACATCAATGTTCCTCTTGAAATTGTTCGGACCAGAAATTATAACGGTTAGAAACATGTACTGAGTCTTCATGCACATCCAAGGCGGTAGGTTATACGGAGTGACAATCACAGGCCAGCACGAATACTGGGATCCGGAAAGGCCAAAAGGAGTAAAACCGTCAGAAGATAGCCCCAACCTGACATTACGTGGATCTGAAACAAAATTAGGATACACTCGATCAAAGTGCTTCCATGCTTCTCCATCGGATGGGTGATCCAACACTCCTTCAATCTGTTCTCGCATGTGCCAACTCATATTTTCGGCCGTCTCTTTCACCATAAATAATCTTTACAACCGTGGCGTTAAAGGCAAGTAGTGCATTGAATCGGTCGGTATTCTTGCACCGGTGGACCTTCCTGTACTAGTTGTCTTATAGCGATGAGCACCATAAAATCTGCACACATCTGCGTCTTTGTAGTACAGCATGCACCCATTGTGACAAGAATCAATTTTCTCGTATCCCATCCAGAGCGATCACACCATCCTCTTAGACCGATAGAAGTCTTTAGGTAACTTAGCACCCGCCGGCAAGATCTCTATAATCAACTCCAACATTCGGTTGTAGCATTCTTACGACATGTTAAAATCTGACTTAATGCTCAACAGTCTTGTAACCACCTCCAACGGTGAATGATCCTCACAACCAGGATACAATGGAGTCCTTGCATTCTCCAGCAACTCTATGAACTTTGCAGCATCGACATTCGGTGCCTCCTCAGCTGCTTCATGAACGAAACTAGGCCCCACAGCGTCGAAAACCATGTTCACGCACCCGTCGTCGTATGCACGATTATCTGAAACAAAATTAGGTCCCGCGTGTATATACGGCTCAATATAAGGCTCCGGCTCTGATGCTAAAGACACAAGTTCTCCGTATGCGGTCCACTGATAGTAATTAGATATGAAATCCCTCGAGTACAAATGATATGTCACTTCCACTTCTGGATAATATTTCACGTTATGATATTTCACACACGGACACTTAATTTTGGTGCCGTCTATGTACTGAAGAAATGCCTTAGCAAACTGCAGAAACTTCTCTACTCCCGCTATGTATTCATTCCGCATACCACACATATCATCAGGACGACGATTGTACATCCATGAACGATTTCGCAAGTAGTAGTTCATATCTATTTGGAAATAATTCTGCAAAGATGGACACACATTATCCAATAGGCACAAATTTGTATATTATGTCATATTATGGGACACACATTAGTAGCGGACAGTTACTAATAACCATGCTATATCGCACATAAGTTCTTATGCATCCAACCTGTACACATTCGCTATCGATTCTTACCGATGCCAATCTCATTCAGACACACTAGATTCGTTTCGATATCGCCAGGGTCAAGTTGAAAATTGTCTTAACATCAATTTTCAAGACTTGAATATAATGTTACCTACAACCGATATCTAAGACCCCATGACAAAGTCAAGTAGACCCTATGAATATAATGTCACCTACAACCGATATCTCATTCAGACACACTAGATTCGTTTCGATATCGCCAGACCATATATATATATAATGTCACCTACAACCGATATCTAAGACCCCATGAATATAATGTCCCCATATACATTTAGTATCACACACTAATCAATTGCTCTCAACTCTACACACACACACACACACACACACACACACACACATATATGTGTAGCTATATTTACCTTATAACTTAGTATCTTGAGATACCCAATCCTTACCTACACTTGGCTATATATGTGTAGCTATCATGTACTTTAAAACATTATGCATAAGCCTACTCCAGTGCCTAATATCCTGAGGCTTAGCTAGATAGTCAAACCTTGGTAAACTAGTTAAATGGGTCCACTAGTCAACTTGATTTCATTACTCAATATCTAGGTCAACTATAGCTAAACCATGCCAAACCTCACAACCAGAACATTAACCAACCTAAACTATCCAAAATCCTCTATCAACTACAAATCTTATACATAGCTTACTAGTACACACTGATTTAGGATGACCCCTGCCTGCCTACTGGCTCTTGTACACACTCATCTCACTCTTCATAGCTGCTTCCTTTAGAAAACAGGGACAGACACTATTTTCTGTACACAATTATACACCCACACCAATGTAAGCTCTTTCTTCATACACACGGATAATTAACATACACACATATACCTTACTCCCCCCTAACCTTACCACTAGTCCTTGTCTAAGAGCAGTGAGCATTGGCCTTCTCTTGCCTGCAGGGCTTCCCTGGTATCCCCCAACCTGTTGCATTGCATAAAAGGCATGGCAGACCCTACTACTGCTGCTCTCTTCTATATTCTTATTACACTAGCACCATTCTCACATTCTAAACAGAGTGCATGTCACTTTCCGTTCCCGAAATACGTATTCTAAATACATGTACTGTTGGAACGTATTTATTTAATATTTATCATGTATTAGTCAGTATTTAAATCCCTTTAATTTTATGTTAATTTATTTCCTGCAATTATTTTTCTGCATTTTACTTTCTGTATTTTTATTCTCTGCTTTTACTTTGCTTTTTGGGTTCGGCCTAGATTGGTTTGTTTTTGTTGGTTCATCATGGACCGAACCCACCTACCACCACTCCTTCATTTAAAAGCCCATCCCCTTTCTCTCTCTTCATTACTTCTTCTCATTTCTCTTCTTCTTCCTCATAACTCTCCCACCAACCGAGGAGGGCTAGGCAAGTGCCAACTTGCTTCTTGATGGATTTTTATTTTTGTTGTTCCATTGTGTTCCTCTCAAGATTCTTAGACACTTTAGTACTTAGCATTTTCTATTCCCATGGCTCATTTCGTGTAGATCTAAGTTTAATATATTTTCGGAATTTTTAGGTTTTGATCTAGTAACTTTGTTATTTTTTAAGTTTTGATGGTTCCATGTTGTAGGAAATTTTATTCTACCCAATTTTGACTATTGGAAGTCCTGATTTCGACTTATTTTGAGTGATTTATGGTCTTTTTGTTCATGGGTTTTCATGGCCATTAGAGGCTGATTGGAGAAGATGAGCAGTACATGCTGTTTCTGGCGTATGCTATTTCTGGCGCATATTGTTTTCTGGCGCATGCTGTTTCTGGCGCATGCTGTTTTCTGGCGCATACTGTTTTCTGGCGCATGCTGTTTCTGGCGCATGCTGTTTCTGGCGCATGCTGTTTTCTAGCGCATGCTGTTTCTGGCGCATGCTATTTTCTGGCGCATGCTGTTTCTGGCACATGCTGTTTTTGTGAGACTCGTCTCACAGTATCGGTATTTATATACGGATACGTATTTTGTATTGTATTTCGTATTTTCTCGATTTTCGGAACGCTTTAAAAATTTTCTCAAATTATAGATTTTCTTCTTGACCGGCATACCGACGGTATACCGGAGTATACCGACGACATACCGCTTGGACAGATTTTCCACATTTTAGATATTTTCGATTTCGGATATTTTTATGAATAGTGTTTCCGATATTTTCATGAATAGTATTTTGGATATTTTGATGAATAGTGTTTAGATATTTTTGTGAATAGTGTGGATGCATTCTATTATCCAATGGACAATTGGTTTTCTTTCAATGGCTAGGATTGATCTAGATTGTGACATGGATCACGATCCAACAGTCATGATTAATTCACCCTCTCTATATATATCCTTTGACTTTCTCTCTCCTCTCTCTTTTCTTTCCTTCACCATTTTCCCTTCACTCTCTTCTCTCTTCCTCAAGCTTAGGAAGGATTGGCCTTGAGGCCTAGAGTGTGGTTTCGGAACCCCTCTTGGTGGTGGAGTAGAAGATTAGGCTCGGTTGCTAAAACCTAGGCAAGTACATCTTGCTCAAAAGTGACATGACCATGCTATAATTTTGTTTTCCATAGAGATTAAAGTTTTATTGTTCTATAATATGCTCCTCTAAATTGTTAACATCTTTAGTATATAGCACTTTTGGTTTTGATCGATAATATTGCGTAGATCTGAGTTTCTAGATATAATCTTCGAGTATTTTGAAGTTTTGATCTATCAAATGTTTTAATTTGTGAAAACTAATACTTCTATGTTGTTGAAAATTCAATTCTATTCAATTTTGACTTTTGAAAGTCCGAATTTCGATTTAAAACGAAGTTTTTATGGCCGAAACAAGTTTTGAGTTCAAAAATCAACTTTCTGTGACGGTTCGAAAAATTCGTCGGAAATCCGCGGAAATCTGTCAGAAAATCCGAACTTGCACCACAAAACTTGTTGTTACACTTCGGAAAATCCGCCGAAAATCCGCAATAATCCGCCGGATAATCCGGTTAGGCTGTTTTTGTCTGTTTTTGCCCGTTTTTGTCCGTTTTTTTGTCCGTTTTTGATATTTTCTCGATTGAAATGGACTCTTAACATGATTAGATGACCTTGGATAGTTAAAGAATGATTGTACACTCTATATACATGGTACATGCTTATGTTCACGTATTGTTCTATGTCCAGATTATAGATAGTGGCCTGTCATGGTGCACTCCAGATTACTGTATATGCCTAGCTCGATTCAGTGGCTCGTAGTAGCGCACTCATGACTTGATTTTTATTGATTTCTAGATCCGAGATATGAGTACATGTTCTTTCTTGACACCGTGGATATAGCTTGTTGAATGTTTAATCTATTTGCATCTTGGCACTGGACAATCGAGTGTGAGTATTGTTCCGTGTATCACGTGATGTTAGTACGGGAATGTTCGTAAGTGATAACTTACGAATTACTCGTACATAACACACGTCATCTTAGAAAATTCTTGAGTGTCCACGACTTGAGAACTTGACATGAATATGATAAGGTAAATGACTAGTAAATTCAAGTAGATCATTGTAAGAGGAAATTTGCACTACCAACCCCGAGCTCCTAGGGCCCCATGAGGCATGGCTCAACCCTGCTAGGCAAGGGCTCCATGACCTACCAAGTTTGCGCGTATTGATATACGATCGAGTCACATGTCGTGCCGGGTTGCGGCACAGTCAGTTATATGTTTTCTTTTACAAGTATATGATATGGTTGTTCATGTTACAAGTCTAGACACGTTTCATCTGCCAGCAGTCTTGTTGGGCAATAGATGTACTACTCGTACCCCTGGACATCCGGGTATCTGCAGTCAGGTAGTTGCGAAAATCCTCAACTTGCATATTAGTAATTAGGATTGTGATAACCCTAGCTAGTTAATGATAGAAAGCCGTAGGCAATGATTGGCCGTGCACTTTTGTTTGTTTGTTACTTTATATGCTCTTATGTTATTGAGTGGCCAGAGACTAAGTTCTGCTCGAAAAAATATCTGCAACCCCGGTCCTTGTTTGGTTTAAGGGTTGTGGCTCCGACTTCGAGTAGTTCCTAAGTCCCTTGTTGCTCATTGGCTTATTGTTCTCTGTTACTATATGGTTCAGTATTTCCATTCAGTCATTTATATTCTCGAGATACGTGCATTGGTACCGTACTAGTCTCGACCCGTATTTATTTACATTTGCTATATGTTGTTGTTTTGTTTGTAGGTTTTTGTCGTTCACCTCGAGCCTTCCTTGTGGTACTTGCTATTTGGGGTCTGACCCCACTGGTTTTGCATGGACAGGTTCCATAGTTGATCACGAGGATCTACCGTCTTCTTCTCCGGATGGTTCGTACTCAGAGGACCGATATGGATTAGCGAGTGGGTTACCTTTATTTCCCACTTTATCTTATACTTTCATTTTGTGGTGTATTAGCCAAGGACATATGTTAGTCCTTATTTCTGGGTTTATTCCCTCCGTCTTAGTACGGCGTGGATGTATATTCTGGACAGCTGCTAGTTGTACATTTACGTACCTTTTGTATAGTCAGTTGATATTTCTTTTATTATGTCAGCTCTCATGATTATGTATGTACTTGTGTTTGGGATGCCTTACCCATCTCATATATGATTTACTCTTTATTGCTTCTTATGTTGATTGGATTGAGATAGGAATTGTTCGACCTTAGGAGTCGTTAGTGGCATGCTAGAGTCCACCCACTTGTCTTCTAGACAGCTTTGACCGTATCTCAGGGTACTGGCGTGCTCTGATATACGTAGCTGGCTTTGTCTCGCCCCCGATCTCCAGTATTCTGGTTCTGGGGCGTGACAGGGTTTTTTGGTGGCCCATGCAGGTCTGTCTTCAGACTTGTGGGGGATTCATCTTGTTAGAATCTCAATCCTATATTTGTCTTCATTTGATCTTCCTTTGCTTATCGCATTCTCGTTTTCCTTGAACTGTGAACGTGCTTGATATATCTTTGCTCTATTCATGTCCCTTTTGATATCACGTGTCCTTATCATTCAGGGACACCCAAACCTTTTTATCTATTTCTTTCGAGGATTTTATTGCTCCGTCTTCTTCCATGGTTCAGGCAGTATGTCGGCATCAGATCCCGCCTCCACAGAGTCAGGTACCAGTACCATCTCAGCATCTGGTGGCAGCTCAGTTCACTTCACTCCAGTCAGTTCAGCTAATAAAGTCAGCCCGATCCCATGTTCAGTACCTCCTTCCGACGCGGTCTCAGCAGATTTAATGTCAGCATCCGGCGCAGTTTGCCCCGGTCCTGTAAGTCAGATAAAATCAGCAGCAGGTAAGAGCAGCAGTCCCGATGCATAGGCAGGGAGAGTTTGTTGCCATAGAGCAGATGTTGGCTGAGGGCAGTCAGATTATTAGTAAGCTTCTGAGGTGTTCCTTCAGTCATTCTTATTCTTGGGTTCCGTTGACGGCCTTGTATTCCATTCATACCAGGAATGCGATGGTCGACTTGACATATTCGGCGAGTGAACGCAAGTTTCTCGTACCACTCATCTGCCTTCGTATCTCGTGATACACGATATCTATCATGTATCCCGACTACGTAGGTGCGTCCTGGATTAGAGTCATGTCTTCGACTACGTCATTGGTACCGACTTACTTCGAAACTTGACCCTTGTCCACTTTGTGAGTCAGCGTAGGCAAGCGAGGACGAATCCCTACTCAACTGACTCAGGGGTATATTATTTCATATGCCCCATTTTCTTGTATTATATATATGTATGTATTTATTATTTTCTGCATTTATTTAAATTCTGTATCTCAAATATCACTTGTACACGGGATGTTTTCTTTCGATGTGTTATGATTTTACATTGTTTTAGCATATGTATTTTTGCTCGACTGGCTTTAGAAAATTCTGAGGACGGAATTTTTCTAAGTTGTGGAGAGTGGTGAGACTCGTCTCACAGTATCGGTATTTATATACGGATACGTATTTTGTATTGTATTTCGTATTTTCTCGATTTTCGGAACGCTTTAAATTTTTTTCCAAATTATAGATTTTCTTCTTGACCGGCATACCGACGGTATACCGGAGTATACCGACGGCATACCGCCCGGACAGATTTTCCATATTTTATATATTTTCGATTTCGGATATTTTCATGAATAGTGTTTCCGATATTTACATGAATAGTGTTTTGGATATTTTGATGAATAGTGTTTATATATTTTTGTGAATAGTGTGGATGCATTCTATTATCTAATGGACAATTGGTTTTCTTTCAATGGCTAGGATTGATCTAGATTGTGACATGGATCACGATCCAACGGTCATGATTAATTCACCCTCTCTATATATATCCTTTGACTTTCTCTCTCCTCTCTCTTTTCTTTCCTTCACCATTTCCCCTTCACTCTCTTCTCTCTTCCTCAAGCTTAGGAAGGCTTGGCCTTGAGGCCTAGAGTGTGGTTTCGGAACCCCTCTTGGTGGTGGAGTAGAAGATTAGGCTCGGTTGCTAAAACCTAGGCAAGTACATCTTACTCAAAAGTGACATGACCATGCTATAATTTTGTTTTCCATAGAAATTAAATTTTTATTGTTCTATAATATGCTCCTCTAAATTGTTAACATCTTTAGTATATAGCACTTTTGGTTTTGATCGATAATATTGCGTAGATCTGAGTTTCTAGATATGATTTTCGAGTACTTTGAAGTTTTGATCTATCAAATATTTTAATTTGTGAAAACTAATACTTCCATGTTGTTGAAAATTCAAATCTATTCAATTTTGACTTTTGAAAGTCCGAATTTCGATTTAAAACGAAGTTTTTATGGCCGAAACAAGTTTTGAGTTCAAAAATCAACTTTCTGTGACGGTTCGGAAAATCCGTCGGAAATCTGCGGAAATCCGTCGGAAAATCCGAACTTGCACCACAAAACTTGCTGTTACACTTTGGAAAATCTGCCGAAAATCCGGAATAATCCGCCGGATAATCCGGTTAGGCTGTTTTTGTCTGTTTTTGTCCGTTTTTGTCCGTTTTTTGTCCGTTTTTGATATTTTCTCGATTGTAATGGACTCTTAACATGATTAGATGACCTTGGATAGTTAAAGAATGATTTTACACTCTATATACATGGTACATGCTTATGTTCACGTATTGTTCTATGTCCAGATTATAGATAGTGGCCTGTCATGGTGCACTCCAGATTACTGTATATGCCTAGCTCGATTCAGTGGCTCGTAGTAGCGCACTCATGACTTGATTTTTATTGATTTCTAGACCCGAGATATGAGTACGTGTTCTTTCTTGACACCGTGGATATAGCTTGTTGAATGTTTAATCTATTTGCATCTTGGCACTGGACAATCGAGTGTGAGTATTGTTCCGTGTATCACGTGATGTTAGTACGGGAATGTTCGTAAGTGATAACTTACGAATTACTCGTACATAACACACGTCATCTTAGGAAATTCTTTAGTGTCCACGACTTGAGAACTTGACATGAATATGATAAGGTAAATGACTAGTAAATTCAAGTAGATCATTGTAGGAGGAAATTTGCACTACCAACCCTAAGCTCCAAGGGCCCCATGAGGCATGGCTCAACCCTGCTAGGCAAGGGCTCCATGACCTACCAAGTTTGCGCGTATTGATATACGATCGAGTCACATGTCGTGCCGGGTTGCGGCACAGTCAGTTATATGTTTTCTTTTACAAGTATATGATATGGTTGTTCATGTTACAAGTCTAGACACGTTTCATCTGCCAGCAGTCTTGTTGGGCAATAGATGTACTACTCGTACCCCTGGACATCCGGGTATCTGCAGTCAGGTAGTTGCGAAAATCCTCAACTTGCATATTAGTAATTAGGATTGTGATAACCTAGCTAGTTAATGATAGAAAGCCGTAGGCAATGATTGGCCGTGCACTTTTGTTTGTTTGTTACTTTATATGCTCTTATGTTATTGAGTGGCCAGAGACTAAGTTCTGCTCGGAAAAATATCTGCAACCCCGGTCCTTGTTTGGTTTAAGGGTTGTGGCTCCGACTTCGAGTAGTTCCTAAGTCCCTTGTTGCTCATTGGCTTATTGTTCTCTATTACTATATGGTTCAGTATTTCCATTCAGTCATTTATATTCTCGAGATACGTGTATTGGTACCGTACTAGTCTTGACCCGTATTTATTTACATTTGCTATATGTTGTTGTTTTGTTTGTGGGTTTTTGTCGTTCACCTCGAGCCTTCCTTGTGGTACTTGCTATTTGGGGTCTGACCCCACTGGTTTTGCATGGCCAGGTTCCATAGTTGATCACGAGGATCTACCGTCTTCTCCTCCGGATGGTTCGTACTCAGAGGACCGATATGGATTAGCGAGTGGGTTACCTTTATTTCCTACTTTATCTTGTACTTTTATTTTGTGGTGTATTAGCCAAGGACATATGTTAGTCCTTATTTCTGGGTTTATTCCCTCCGTCTTAGTACGGCATGGATGTATATTCTGGACAGCTGCTAGTTGTACATTTACGTACCTTTTGTATAGTTAGTTGATATATCTTTTATTATGTCAGCTCTTATGATTATGTATGTACTTGTGTTTGGGACGCCTTACCCATCTCATATATGATTTACTCTTTATTGCTTCTTATGTTGATTGGATTGAGATAGAAATTATTCGACCTTAGGAGTCGTCAGTGGCATGCTAGAGTCCACCCACTTGTCTTCTAGACAGCTTTGACCGTATCTCGGGGTACTGGCGTGCTCTGATATACGTAGCTGGCTTTGTCTCACCCCCGATCTCCAGTATTCTGGTCCTGGGGCGTGACCAGGTTTTAGTGGTGGCCCATGCAGGTCTGATTTCAGACTTGTGGTGTGTTTTGATTTATAGGATGTCTCAATCACACATGTTCTCCCTTGATCTCATGATTCGTTGTTCTCAATCCTAGCTTGACATTCCCGTATCCTTTGACTTCATTGGTCTTTCCTATCCGGTCGTCTGATTGTTCTCTTGTCCCTTTTTAGGGGCACTTCGTCCGCATCTGTCAGAGCTGGACAACAACAACAAGGGCAACATGGACAACCTGACCAGGTTGGTCAGCAACAAGGGTCAGAACTACTTCAAGAGACTATCCAAGAAGAAGTGATAGTGGAACCAGCAGCTGGACCGCAGTATCTGGAGGTTCCAACACCACCCATAGTTCTACCTACCCCAGTGGAAGTGGACACACCAGCCCTTCTGGAGATCATGAAAGGGATGATGGCTACTCAGCAACACCAGATGTTAGCCCAGCAGCGCATGCACACTCAGTTGTAAGAGCAGAACGTACTACTCAACCAAGGGTTGCAGACGGCATTGGAAAGAGGGGCAAGGACAGATTCAGGAGCATCAACCAGATTTTACAAGTACAACCCCCGCCGTTTCGAAGGCACGGAGGATGCCATCTCAGCAGATGCATGGCTTAAGGATATTGAGGCTTTTCTGACAGCAGCTAAGGTGCCGGCAGAAGAACGCGTGGATCAGGTGAAGTTGTTACTTCAGGATCTCGCACGTGATTGGTGGGAATCAGAAGAAGTAGGCAACAGACGTCCCGTTGCTTGGGACGATTTCACAGCAAGATTCAAGACCAAGTACTATGGAGTTGTGACGCAGTTCGAGCTACAATAAAAGTTTATCAACCGCAAGCAGGCCGGCAAGACGGTAGATACCTATGCAGCGGAGTTCTGCAGATTGAGCAGGTTTGCTCCAGAGATGGTAGCAACAGAGAGCCAGAGGGATATGAGGTTCCAGCAAGGGTTTTACCTTGAGCTCTTGCAATTGATAGAGGGGCACAATTACCAGACCTTTGATGAAGTATTGACGGCAACCCGAAGGCATGAGATCACCATTCAGAGGATCACGGCTAGGACTGGAGGTCAGAAGAGATCCCACAGTCAGATTGAAGGGGGAGGGGGAGTAGCGCCCCGAACAACAGCACCATCCCCGGGCATTCGTATTCATGATGTGGCAATGCGAGGGCCAGCACCACCACCAAGGCAACAGCAACTGAGGAAGAACCAGCAACCCCCAGCGGGCTGCACTTATTGTGGAAAGATGGGGCACACTAGAGATGTGTGTCGGACATTGAACGGGCAGTATTTGATATGTGGAAGCCCAGATCATCGGGTTACCACCTGTCCCATGAATTCGAGGTCGGGAGGACCAGTGCAACAATTTCCTGCTCTGCCAACACCAGGGGCAGGCCAGTATAGAGGACCAGCGGTAGCAGTGAGACCGTTGGCACAGCGCCCGTTTATGACACAGGCTCATATATTTTGGCAGCAGAGACCGCCGATGCAGCAACACCAGCATAGACCACCCCAGCATCATCAAGGCAGGGGCTAGCAGCAGCACCATGCTAGGCTACAACATGGGAACCAACAAGGAGGTCGAGGGCAGGCATTCACTCTGTCCTTGGAGGAGGTATTAGCATGGGGAGATGTTGTGGCAGGTAACATTTTCGTCGCCTCATATCCCGCAGTAGCATTGTTTGATTCGGGAGCATCACACTCATTTATATCTGCACAATTTGCAACACGGCTAGGAATAGAATTCGAGGCATTGCCAGGGAGGTTAAATATACTCACTGGTAATGGGCTCGTAGGAGTTAGTAGAGTTATTCTAGCATGTAGCATTGTAGTTTGCGGGCATTCCTTACCCGACCGGTTGATAGAATTTCCTGTTGGAAATTTCGACGTTATCTTAGGCATAGACTGGCTGAAAGACAGTCATGCGATAATAGATTGTCGTAGAGGGAGTGTATCTTTTGATATTCCTGGCATGAAGCGGTTCACCTTAGTCAGATCAGTGGCAACTCAACAAGAACAGGAAGTAGTGACGGCAATGGAAGAAGTTCAAGTTCCGAAGGTAGTTGAAGAGTTTCTGGACGTATTTCCCGAAGAACTTTCAGGTCTACCACCGGTTAGGGATATTGAGTTCAGCATAGAATTTCTACCTGGAACTAAACCGATATCAGATCGAGTTTACAGAATGGCGGATTCAGAACAGGCCAAGGTATATCAGCACATAGAGGAACTGAAGGAGAAGAAGTTCATCCAAGCTAGCATATCTCCATGGGCAGCACCAGTGGTACTTGCGGGGAAGAAGGATGGGTCATCGAGATTATGCATCGATTACAGGAAGCTTAACGCGGCGACAGTAAAGAACAAGTACCCACTACCCAGGATCGACGACTTGTTTATGATCAGTTGAGCAAAGCTAGAGTTTTCTCCAAGATAGATCTTCGTTTAGGGTATCATCAAGTGAGGGTTCGGAAGGAGAATATTCCCAAGACAGTATTCAGGTCGAAGTATGGGCATTATGAATTCTTAGTAATGCCGTTTGGTTTGACCAATACTCCAGCAATATTTATGGATTTGATGAACCGCATCTTTATGCCATACTTAGATCAGTTTGTCGTTGTATTTCTTGACGACATTCTCGTATATTCTGCCAGTGAAGAGGAGCATGAAGACCACCTCAGGAAAGTGTTACAGGTTCTGAGAGAGAACCAGTTGTATGCCAAGCTCAGCAAGTGTGAGTTTTGGTCGGACCACATTTCATTTTTGGGGCACATCGTACCAGGAGCTGGAGTAGCAGTGGATCCCAAGAAGGTAGAAGCAGTAGAGAGTTGGCCAGTACCCAAGACTGTAGCAGATGTGCGGAGTTTCTTGGAATTGGCGGGATATTATAGGAGATTCGTAGCAGACTTTGCAAGACTTTTAGCACCCATGACCCGCTTGACACGGAAGGATGTACCATTCGTCTGGTCGACAGAATATCAGGCATCATTTGAGAACTTGAAGCAGAAGTTGATATCAGCACCTATTCTTACATTGCCAGTTGGGCCCGGAGGTTTCACTGTATATTGTGATGCGTCAGGTAAAGGACTTGGATGTGTCCTTATGCAACATGGGAAGGTGATAGCATATGCATCTAGACAACTTCGAGACCACGAGAAGAATTACCCAACTCATGATTTGGAGTTAGCGGCAGTAGTATTTGCCTTGAAGCTATAGAGGCATTACTTATATAGTGATCGGGTGGATATGTACACAGACCATAAAAGTCTGAAGTACATCTTTACTCAGAAGGAGCTGAACATGAGACAGAGAAGATGGTTGGAGTTGATCAAGGATTATGACGTAGAGCTTCAGTATCATCCAGGCAAGGCTAATGTGGTAGCAAACGCTCTCAGCAGGAGAGGCGGCGCATTTATGTTGACGACACAGAGGCATATCTTAGAAGACCTTCAGGAGATGGGCATCGAAGTTATACTTCCTAGTGATGTAGGAGTTCTAACAAGTCTACAAGTTCAATCCGACTTGGTAGACAGGATCAAGACAGCTCAGGCACAGGACCCAAGGATTCAGAAGCTTAGAGCAGAATGTGAGTCAGGACTCAGGAAGGAGATGAGAACTCATGAAGATGGTACACTTAGGTTTGGCTCACGTCTATGTGTGCCTAGTGGAGATATCAGACAGGAGGTTATGGCAGAAGCTCACAGTTCTCAGTATTCTATACATCCTGGAGGGACCAAGATGTACCAAGATATCAAACAACACTTCTGGTGGAACGGGATGAAGAGGAAGATAGCTAGATTCGTTTCCCGTTGCTTGATCTGTCAGCAAGTGAAGGCAGAGCAGCAGAGGCCAGCTGGATTATTGCAACCGCTTTCTATTCCGGATTGGAAATGGGAACATATTACAATAGACTTTGTGACCGGTTTATCGAGATCACCAAGTGGTAAAGATGCTATTTGGGTGATAGTAGATCGGCTTACAAAGATGGCACACTTCTTTCCTTTTAGAGTAGGGCAATCTACAGAAAAGTTGGCAGAGTTGTATATGCAACAGATAGTCAGGCATCATGGAGTCCCTGTCAGTATTGTGTCAGACAGAGATACCCGTTTTACATCATATTTTTGGAAGAGCTTACATCATAGCCTGGGTACCAAGTTAAGATTTAGCACGGCTTACCATCCACAGACGGACGGGCAATCAGAAAGAACAATTCAGACTTTAGAGAATATGTTGCGACCTTGCACTCTGGATTTTGGAGGGTCTTGGGAGAGCCACCTGCACTTAGTCGAATTCTCATACAACAACAGTTATCAAGCCAGTATCCAGATGGCGCCATTTGAAGCACTATATGGTAAGAAGTATAGGTCGCCACTGGCATGGGATGATATCGGGGAGAGGAAGATGTTAGGCCCGGAAATGATTGTCCAGACAGTTGAAGTGGTCAAAGGAATTAGAGAGCGACTTCGAGTTGCGCAAGATCGGCATCGTCATTGGGCGGACCAGCATCGTAGGCCGCTAGAGTTTTCTGTTGGGGACCACGTGTTCTTACGGATCTCACCTACCCGTGGGGTCATTAGATTTGGCATTCGCGGGAAGTTGAGTCTACGGTACATGGGCCCGTTTGTTATCCTTGATCGGATAGGCGATGTTGCTTATCGTTTTTCCCTTCCACCTTCGTTACGAGAGGTGCATGACGTATTTCATGTATCTCAGTTACGAAGGTATGTATCGGACCCAAGCCATATTCTTGATCATTCTGAGCTGGTTGTTGGTACCAACCTGTCTTACGAGGAACAGCCTGTGTCCATTTGGATCGAAGAGAGAATATACTCAAGAACCGAACAATTAGCCTTGTCCGGGTTGCTTGGGGTCATCACTCTTTAGGGGAGTCAACGTGGGAACGTGAGGATGACATCCGATCACGGTATTCGTACCTGTTTGACTCACAAGGTATATCTCTTTCTGTATACCTTGATTGTCTTAACTCCTCATGCTTGTCACCTTATGAGTTGAATTGCTTGGTATCGTCGATAGTTAAATATAGATATTTTACTTGCTATTGGCATTGTAGAATGATTGCTTGCTCAAATTGCTTATACTTAGATTAGTTTAGCTCCGATGTTTCTATCATGCTTGGATTTGAAATTCCGGGGACGGAATTTTTCTAAGGAGGGTAGAGATGTCACTTCCCGCTCCCGGAATATGTATTCTAAATACATGTACTGCTGGAACGTATTTATTTAATATTTATCATGTATTAGTCTGTATTTAAATCCCTTTAATTTTATGTTAATTTATTTCCTGCAATTATTTTTCTGTATTTTACTTTCTGCATTTTTATTCTCTGCTTTTACTTTGCTTTTTGGGTTCGGCCTAGATTGGTTTGTTTTCGGTTTTTGTTGGTTCATCATGGACCGAACCCACCTACCACCACTCCTTCATTTAAAAGCCCATCTTTCTCTCTCTCTTCATTACTTCTTCTCATTTCTCTTCTTCTTCCTCATAACTCCCCCACCAACCTAGGAGGGCTAGGCAAGTGCCAACTTGCTTCTTGATAGATTTTCATTTTTGTTGTTCCATTGTGTTCCTCTCAAGATTCTTAGACACTTTAGTACTTAGCATTTTCTATTCCCATGGCTCATTTCGTGTAGATCTAAGTTAAATACATTTTCGGAATTTTTAGGTTTTGATCTAGTAACTTTGTTATTTTTCAAGTTTTGATGGTTCCATGTTGTAGGAAATTTTATTCTACCCAATTTTGACTATTGGAAGTCCTGATTTTGACTTATTTTGAGTGATTTATGGCCTTTTGGTTCATGGGTTTTCATGGCCATTAGAGGCTGATTGGAGAAGATGAGCAGTACATGCTGTTTCTGGCGCATGCTATTTCTGGCGCATGCTGTTTTCTGGCGCATGCTGTTTCTGGCGCATGTTGTTTTCTGGCGCAAGCTGCTTCTAGCGCATGCTGTTTTCTGGCGCATGCTGTTTCTGGCGCATGCTGTTTTCTGGCACATGCTGTTTCTGGCACATGCTGTTTTCTGCCGTATGTTGTTTCTGGCGCATGCCTGTTTCTGGCGTATGCTGTTTCTGGCGCTGTTGTTTTCTGGCGCATGCTATTTTCTGGCGCATGTTGTTTTCTGGCGCATGCTGTTTCTGGCACATGCTGTTTCTGGCACATGCTATTTTTCGTGGCCGTATGACACTTCTTGGACGTATAAGATCCTGACCACATATGCATTCTCAGCCACATGAACTTCTATAATTTCCCGGCCACATGAACTCTAGCCCATGATGCCTTTTGACTGATTCTTGTCCCGAATTAACATTGATTGATATTGATTATGACCTTGACTAATAATTGATCATGCGTTCCTAGTTGGAACTAAGAGACTGGCTAGTCGTCTTATTGAATTGAATGAATGAGACACGTTCATATTAATTATGAACTATTGTAATCGATTGGCCGATCCCGAATATTGGCATACAGGCATATGCAGGCTTTAATTTATTTATTTCTCTACAAAGCAGCATGTGTACTTTATGGTCAAGGCATGATTATTTCGTGGCTAGTTTTGATTGTTGCATTACGCTATGTAAGACCTACAACCTAACCGTACGGATATCCTTGTAGAGATGTGCATATCGTACTCGTACGAAAGTACTCATTCTGAATGACCATGATCCACGGCATGGGATTTCACTCAACATAGAGGCTATTAAGTTAAATAAAATAATGATTGCATGGAGAGAACGGATTCCCGAGTTCTTACATGGCAGCCCTCTTTGGGACTATTAAGTACCCGACAGGCCGGCTGGTTCCCACAGATACTGCAAACATGCCACACGGGCAGGGAGTGGTATCTGCTTATATTATTTATTGTACATTGAATATTAACGACGGGCGTCCTGCTGGGACTCGTCTAAATACATGATTGGCGCAATTGATTGATTGGGTAAACTAGTCTTGTTTGCGCATAGTAAGAACTAAGGAATCCTTTATCGCATAATTCCAGGACAACTTGGGACTCACAGTAGCAAGCCGTAGTAGTTGCATGGCCGTTTAAATTGATTTGTTTGTGTACTGTACCTACTCTATTACCTAATTGAGATGATCAGAATGTCAGGGCATGACGGGCCAACTTCTTTCCTTGTTTGGTTGGGAGGTTGGTTCGAAGTGTCGTGATGTTATGTGAATCCCAGTGGCAAGCAGAGATCTACTTATCATATTCTCTTATTACTGGTTTTAATTCCTCATATCGTGCTTTCTTGCGGTACTTGCTATTAGAGGTCTAACCTCTCTGGTTTTGCATGGCCAGATTTAGAGCCGGTTCCCGAGGACTCAGCTTACTTCCACCTCCAAGATGGTCAATACTAGAGGGATGCTCGCAGGAGGACTCGAGTGGGTTCCTTACTTCCCCACTCGTTTTGTTATTTACTTAATACCTTGCCGTTTGGCACCGACATGTTAGTCGGATTGTCTTGTACTTACTTTTACATAATTGTAATTAAGTCAGACTGCAGCTGATAACAATTGTGTACACTTGCTACATAATCTAGCTATGTTTTATGAAGCCAGATATCAAGAACATTTTGACTGAGCGTTTGGAACGCCTTACTGCTTTATCTTACATGTTCTCTATTTCTGTTTCTTGTTTGAATGATTGAGACAATAGATGTGAAGTGACCATAGTGAGACTTTCATGTAGTATGCACCCTTTCATCTCTTAGACAGCATTGATCGTATTATACGGTATTCATCTACCCGTAATACGTAGCTGGCTGAGTCATTCCCCCGCTCTCTAGTATTCTGGTTCTGGGGCGTGACAGTGCACTAACTAAATCCCTTCATCCATTGCCTATCATGAACCATCCATTCCCATTCACTATACTCCATTATATACAATACATATATATATATATATATATATATATATATATATAGAACTTATGTATCTATCCAATTTTACATGCACATCTTGCACCATGACACCCTTACTGATACCATCACTGTAGCTAACTGATACTAAAACTACACTCTCTAATTTTTCTCATCCACTCTCAAGCCAAATGGCCAAGTGGCCGTAGCCAACCCTTCTCTTTATGACTAATTCCCTGCTCCTACTACTACAGGTTCTTCACTGACACTCTCATATGTTCACTCACTCATACAAGCATCCTTTCTATCACTCAAGCCCAGAATTACCAACTTCCTCTAACCTTATTCCCAAATTTCCTCTTTATCTCTCCGACACTCACACACACATGAAAGGAGAAAGATCTGTCAAAGAGACAGTACATGGTTATTAAGTAGATCAGGAATGAGATCAATGTAAGAAGTGGCTTCATACCAAGTACCCGTGGTCTGTACAAAGTCTGGATAGTACAAGGTCAGGCCCCCAGGTACATTATCTCTCACCAAAACCATCCAAATCACATACTGAACTGTAAGGAGTAATCAGTACATGCTCTTGGTAGTTAAGACACTTAAATAAACTCAAGCCCCCAAATCTCATCACTAAACCTAATCCCTAAGAGGACTGATACTAGGCAGTGCTAAATCAAGATGGATAAACCCATTACATATATAGGTTAATACCTATTCCTAAGGCAAGGCAAGACAATCTAATACCTGAATGATATCAAGTGCCATCCCTACTCAAACACACACAATAGCTGTGTGTGTATCCGTGTGTGTCTGTGTGTGTGCGTGTGTGTCCGTGTGTCCGTGTGTGTGTGTGTGTCCGTGTGTCCGTGTGTGTGTGTGTGTCTCTGTGTGTGTGGGGGGGAGAGAAGGAGGAGGAGGAGTTAGGTTAGGGTTTACCGGAGAGGAGGAGTAGCTCGGATTGGGGGAGGAGGAGCTCGAGAAGGAGGAGGAAGTCGCCGGGGGGGAGGGAGTCGCCGGGGGGGGAGGGAGTCGCCGAGAGCTCGAGGAAAATTTATGAAATTTTTGAGTTTTCGAGTGAGGGAAAAAAAGGAAACATGACTGTGCCCTAAGTAAAAAAGTTAGCGACGTCAACAGTCAACGTCGCTAAACGTCGCAACCATTTTAATATATGGCAACATATTTTAATAATATATCGCTGAACGTCGCTATTCCGTGACGTAATTTAACTACTTTCGCTGAACGTCGCTATTCAGCGACGTTCTGCGATGTCAATAGAAGGGAGTCGCTATATTACATATTTAGCGACGGTATTTTATTCCGTCGCTAAACAATTTCGCTAATATAGCATATTTTAGTAGTGACCGATTTAGGAGTGGGCTGGCCCCTGCTCTTTGAATCCCATGTCATGGTGTGTCATGGTTGGATCCATTATACTATTTGGGGGATTGGGGAGTTATTAGAGTTTATGTGATCAATACTCCACTTATTTACTCGCTTGTGCATAGCTCACCCTCGCCACACGTAGGGTGTAGCCTGACCTTATACTACTTATACATAGCTTTCCATTGTGGCCGACCTGATCTACTATATTCGTACTTGTGCATAGCCGGTCAAATGGAACAACCTGATCTGGACCCAAGCCGATCACATAACACTCCAATATCTCAAGGCACCATTTATACCTTATATTATATTCAGATAGCCCGTGTTACTTTATATTCCAGTTTTACTGTATATTTCTCATACCATGACATGATTATCAGTTTATCTTGTACTTCTTACTTCCAGTTTTGATATTCTATCATGTATTCCATTATAACTATTTCTTATAGCACTTGTCAATTTAATGGGACTACTATTGGCGTCTGTACTTCGCTCCAATCCTGACTGGATAACTATTTTTCAGAGGATTTAGAGGCTGATTGCACGACCTACTATGGGTTTGGGATAGATGGTGACATTGATCAGGACTTGCCTGTGGAGCCGGTGATCGTAGAGGACGCACCTCCAGTAGTGACTTATAGTTTAGCAAGGTTTTGCTGGATTTGTATCCAAATTTATACATTTGGGTCTATATTAATATTTTGGATTGTACTATGTTCTAGATTTCTAAACTGATTGTGTTGTGACTCTGCTACTATTTCATCTTTATCATCTATCAAATTTATCATGCTTATCTTCCTTTAGATTCATGTGATTGAATTATATTTCATATGTTATATATATTCCTCCGTGCGGAGATGACAGGTTTATATTCTATATTGTTAGATGTTATAGATGACCTATACAGCATTTTATCGTCGACACTACGGCGTAGGCTGGACGTACCCACGTGCTCGTACCCCTAAACCGGATGCGGGTCGTGACAAAAGCCTCTCCTGTTTGGCGTAGGCTCCTTGCCGGGAGAGAGATGGTCGAGCCACTCATCCTCCTGCGGTTGGGTAAGGTACGGGAGACTCGATAGCCGTTACAGAACAGTGGCTCTCTTACGGCTGCCTCACTTCGAGGCCCATCCTGGCGAACATTCGTATTCGCGAATTCTGGCTAGGCAACGGTAAGGATTATCGCAAAATATCCTGGCTCTTCGGCACCCAAGCGGAGGCGGCGTTGCGGGCGGATAACATTTACTGTGGAGCCCTAACCAGGGGTTCACATTTGCCTCGGCTTGGTAGGTGGCCCACGAGAAGTTCCCGGTTAGTCCATTTTGGGCAGCTTTATGACATATCGACATCCCACTCAAGTGGTCCATCTTGATCTGGCGAAGCGCTCTTAACAAATTGCCTCCTAACGACAAAGTCCAGGAGTTGGGATTCTCTCTTGCATCCTGCTGCCACTGCTGCAAGGCTCCTACGGTGGAATCAGTGAGTCATCTGCTGTTCTTTAGCGACGCGACCGTCGACATTTGGAGGTTCTTTCACCCTATGAATGGTCCGCCGGACTTCAACACCCATCTCAACTCCCCTGTATCGGACCACGCCATCATGCTTCATCGGATGACGGAACTAGCTGTAACTCCCTGAACCTATTTTCGGGTATTATTAAAAAAAATTCTGAATTTTTATTTTGATTAAAAAGTATTAAATTGTTCGTATAGAAAACCTAGTTTTACTAATTTTAGTTAATAGAGTGTAACTCCAAAAATTATTACTAAGAGTGCTAATTCTTGAAATTATGTTTTATCAATCTTTAATTATTATTATTAATTTTTGGTCCTGGTGATTAAGTTTAAATTTGGTTAAGAGACTTAAAACTATATTTTATTGTTTCCATTTTTCTAGGAAATATTAGAGCTGATGGATTGGAAGACCATTAATTTTGATTTAGGTATTAATGGTTATTTATTAACAATTTTCTTTTAATTATTGAAAATCTGTTTTCTATTGATTTTGAAAACCTGTTGGATATTTTGAATTTAAAAATCTGTTTACTATTTGATTTTTGAAAAACTGTTGAAAATTTAACTTGAAAATCTGTTTTCAATTTTGAAATCTGTTTAAAAACTGTTTGAATTTGTAAATTTGAAATCTGTTAGAATTGATATTGAAAGTCTGTTTGAATTTGAAATCTGTAATTTTAAATGTTTAAAATTCTGTTACTAAACCTAATTTTCTGTCCCAAAACTGCTTTTATTTACAAAACTGCCACTATGCTAAGCCCCCAGATCTACTTCTTATTACCACTTTGCCATTCCTGCACACACACCCACACATAATATTTTATTATTATAAATACTGAATGTGTCAGTGCACAAATCTCAAAAATTCTGACACACATTAGTCTCTCTCTCTACAGTTTTTCTCTCTCTACTCTCTCTTTCTACTTTTTCTCTCTACTCTCTCTCCACTGTTTTCTCTCTCCTCTCTGACTGGCCATTCCGGTCGAGCGCTACCGTGAGCCGCCGGACCTCGTCGGGATCCGCCACCGTCACTCCAGAGGCCATAGCCTGTTCGCCTCCAGCACAGAGGCTCCGAGCCACCGGATCTCCCCTCAGATCGCCGGGGAGTCACCGTCAGATCTCTCGACCTCACCGGAGACGACAAGCCGGAACCACACGCCAACTGGAGCTCCGTCATGCCGCCTCGCCGAGGAGTTCGAGATTTCCACCTCGACTGTCGAGCCCTCCCATGAAGACCGAGCAGCCGCCTAGATTCCAACATCGACTCCTCGAGACTCGAGCCGACTTCGAGTCTCATGAGCCTCTTCGACAACCGCGCCTGGCTCTTCAGGTTTCGAGCCGTCGCTTCATAGCTTGTGCCGACCGAAGCCCTGCTCCGCCGAGCTACCACCGAGCCGACGAAGCCACCACCGGAGCTCCTCGTCGATCTCGATGGACCCACCGCCGCGCCGCCGTGGATCGACGTCCCCGCCAGGCTAGTAAGCTTCTCTCGATCTCCCTCGTTCCCCTCTATTTTCTTGATTCTAGGGTTTCGGTTTCGTGGTCTAGAGGAAGGAGAATAGGAATTTCCTAGGGTTAGGGTTCGCATTTCTGGTTTGGGGAAGAAGATGGACTGTGGAAATAGCCTAGGGTTAGGGTTCTTCATGGGATAGGAAGAAGAAGTGAACAGAGAAGGGGAGATGTAGAACTAGGGTCCGATTTGTTAGGGTTAGGGTTCCTTTTTAGGGAAGAACCTAGGGTTTCACTTGGTTGTAGAAGGAAGAAGAGGAAGAGTGTAGTCGGCTAGGACTGAGAAGGAGAAGCTTAGGGTTCAGGCGAGAGGGAGAAGGAAGGGAAGGCTGAGCTCTGTCGGCTGAAAAGGAAATGGAAAAAATTTGTGAGTGAGGAGAGAGAAGAAGAGATGTTTTTATTTGTTAGGTTTGTTTGATATTGGGTCGGGTCTTTGGGCCAAGGTCTTGGGCTGTAAGTGAAGGGCTGGGTTTGTTTTAGAAAAAAAAAGAAAAAAGAAATATATTAGAAACATCGGTATTAGAAGTGGGCTCTGGGCTCACCTACCAGCTGAGAGATTAGGTTAAGCATGTTGTTCATTCAGAGTCTGGGCTGGGATTTATGATGCTGATTATTAAGTTGGGTTGATATATTTTATTAGTAATATAGTTAATAATTAATTGATATTTAATTTATAATTAGTTAATCTTGTTACATGCTAATTAGCATAATAGTAATTAAACCATAATATATTATTATTATATTAACAAATATTTTAGTAAAGTTTTTACCATATTTAAATATTGCTAGTATTATTTAGAATGCTATTTAGATATTTTGTAAATAGTGGGCCTTCAGGTATTTTTCTAATATTAATAAATGAATGATTATCAAAGCTATAATATATATTTTTCTAAACACAAATGAGCTTTAAATGATTTTCCCTGTTATATTATTATTACTTCAAAATATTTTGCTATGATTTTTGGTTAAAAGTAAATTGCTAGTATATTATTGCTAGGATTATTGATAATTAGTATAGGGATATTCTATGAATAGATTATGGTTAAATAAATAATTAGCTAGCAAATATCTTCTAAAAAAAAGAAGTTTCTTGCAAAAATATAGTTTAAATTTTTCTTAAATAATATATGCCTTAGTATTTGTCTTACTAAATAATTCTAGTAAATTAAATGTTTCTAAAAAGGATTATATAGTTATAATTTTGCTAGCAAAATGTTTTAATATTTCTAAAATAGTTAAGTATTTTACTAGTAATTATTTCTTCGAGGCTACATATATCTTCTAAAAATATTGGTTAGCTATGGATAGGTTTCCAAATTATTTTGTGGCAAGTTCTATTTAGAGAGTTTATCTAAATATTATTATTTTCAAAATATTATGACTAGCTAGATGAGTAGATAACCAGTTAGATATAATTAAATAATTGTCTTATTTCAAACCCTAACAACTTGTACAAAAATATAATAGATGACTTATATCCATGCAGTACTACTCATGTGCTTCCAAGGCGAGGCAAGTACACCGACTCGACTTGTACTTTGTATTTCTGTCTTACATTCATGTGCCATGTTCTCATATCGGACACGAGATACACATGACGATTGTCTTGTACTTTGTTCATTGCATCGAGTCATTGTTTATTGCGGAGATTGGAAAAAATATTAGCTTTTGTGTGACCACACCCAACATAGGTATTATGGATAGCCTAATCGTACACTTCACGTACGATGAAGCCGGATCTTGTAGAATTGATTGACTCATTGATTGATTGTGCTCCTTAGCCAGTCACACATTAGTTTAATATTTCAAATTGTCACACTTGCATATTGATTGTCGTGTACATTGTCTTGTTCATTGATAGCCGTGTTCATCGTCTTGCATATTGATTGTCGTCCATTGCCTGCAGATTTACATTTCATTTCTGGTACCGTAGTTTTATTTCCATTTTTGTATTCTGGCTTCACCTTGTATTCTGTACTACAGATTATATTGTATATTGCTCTTGTCGGGATTGTACTTTGCTCTTTTCCTGACAGGATACGTTGCAGGTGAGCGTGAGGCCACATGGAGCATGTGATTGCGTTGGATATCGCAGCTTTTATTTTATTTATTTTTTGGAGATTGTATTTTGGATATTCATTATTGTATATTTATTTTATTTGACCAGATTTGTCTCCGGCTGATTTTCTACTAAAATGACTTGATGGATATTGGTGATCATTCTGGAAACGTTATAAAAGCTGTGGATGTTTACATTACATTACGACTTGGAGTTTTTCTTAGTATTGTATAGCTTACTTCGTCGTGTCCATCGACGAAGGCTGGACGTGTCCGACTCGTATCCGATTATTCGGGAACAGGTCGTGACACTAGCAGCCATTTCTTGGGTTCTTTGGAAGAATCGAAACAAATTCAGGTACGAAGGGCGCTCCTTCTCGTCGTCACAGCTGGTGACGAAGATAAACCGACAGATTGCCAAGAGAATCAACCTCCCCATGAGTTGAGGTGGCGACGCTCGGATCACCCCCTCTGACCTCCTTTCCCCGTCTTGTTTATTGCTTTCTCTGGCTTATTTTTGCTACTGTATACGTTTTGTAGGGAGGGGAGGGCTTGGGCGCCCATAGCTTGTGGGCTCTTGGCCCCTCCCCTTCCTTTTTCTCTTTTTGGCATTTGGCCCTATAACATTTTGATTTCTAATATATATATATATATATATATATATATATATATATATATATATTTTAATATATATATATATATATACATTTTGATTTCTAATATATATATATATATATATATATATATATATATATATATATATATATATATATTTTTTTTTTTTTTCACATTTCCGATTTTTTACATCCCCAAGCATCTCCATGCTATCCACCGTCATTTAATCTTAATATTTGAATTGAATGGTCCAAATCAACGGTTAAGATTAGATGACTTAAACAATATCCAACGGTTGTTAACATGAAAATGTTTGGAGATGCAAAAATTGAACAAGTATATATACTCCGACTAATTGTTTGGATTGGTGAAGTGAACTCTCATGAAAAAAAAGAAAGTATCAATCTTAGTTTAGTTGATACCAAGATAAAAAAAACTCGGAAGATCACAACAAAAAACAAAATATATTAGTCTTGACTAGTCGGTTCTTGCAGTACTACTAAACAGTGCTCGAGGACGACATGATCTCAGCAGTACATCATCATCATTACAGTGACATCATCGATATGGGTCTACTTCGAACCTTGCTAGTAATATAGTTATCAATAATGCTAACTTTACTATCAAATTCTTACAACCTTTTTATAACCCACTCATTTTCTGCTAACATGGTCCCACCCGGTCCTATCCGACTCCACCTACAACCAATAGAAACCGACCACGTGACCGGTACTTGTAAGAAAGTTGTAATTGTAGCATTTTTCTATAGTTTATATTCACTATAAATGTAGTAGATATAAGCCTAGAAAGTGCCCTTTGTGGACATGGCGTTGCTTTCACTTTCCTTGGGTTGGACTTGGAGAAGGTCGGCTGCCCTCAACTGTAGCTAGTGCCGTGCACTTAAGGGCAGTCTCTTGCTCCACTTATCTGCCGTGTCTGGCTCGAGAAGAGGTCCTTGTCGAAGTGGATAATGATCGCTTATTATTCGTAAGAAAAGAAAAAAATTACTGGAGACAACACACAATATGAAAGGGACTATCGCATGTTACGGACAACACAGATAAGTTGAAAAATTATTAGGATCTTTCCTTCTAAATAATATGGTATCTTGTTTGTAGTCACTCAATAGAATGTCGAGACATTAATTTACCATTTTGCTCCTGGGCCGCATGGCTCCTGGGCCGCATGGCTCCTGGGCCGCATGGCTCTTCCCACAGCCCTTGCATCCTTTTGCTATTTTGGTTGTTACATTTATGCTTATGTCTCATGACCCTCTGTGTAACTTGGGTCCTTGATAGAAATGCTTATACCACGTTAATTATGCACATGTTCCATGAACACGATAGTGACCTATCGTGGTACACTCTTGACAAGTAACATGACATGACAGTGGCCCGTCATGGCGCACTCTTGACAAGTAATCTTGATAAGTAAGTCTAACATATAATCTTGAATGCTGTTGCGATGGCTATCTCAACTTGCTAGTAAATTCTCATCATGACACCGTGGGTGATTGTATTGATTGTGCTTGTATAAGCTACCAGTCTTGTCTCGCATCATGTCTAGGACTTGTATCCCTGGTTACCACGGTCAGGGATTCATACTGACTAAGACTAGGTTAATGACTAGATTGATCAAGCAGCTCATATAGATAGAGATATTTCGGCTACAAGCAATCCCATTATCTGGGCGCCTTCTCTGATGGACTTGTAGCCTGCCGTCGAGTAGGGCACATTTCCAGCCCACTGTCATGTGGGGCACTTCTTGAAATAAGTAATATGCACACTGTCATGTGTTGCACTCCCAAGTCACCTAATAGGGTACATTTGTCTCCTGGACGATGTACCCACTATTATATGTACATGGGATGCATTTGTCTCTTGGGTGATGTATCCACTATAAATCTTTGTAACTTGCGTCAGGATAACCTGGATAGTCTGTAGGGCTTGTGGCCGTAGGAATATCTCATTGCATCTTGCTAGTAACTAGGCTTGTGATAACCCTAGTTAGTTAAAGTATCAAGTCGTACTCTTTACTTGGCCGTGAATGTTGAATGGAGTCTAGTCTTGTCTAATCTTGTCTAGACACTGCCAGTACATGGTTACTTTCGGACATTTCTCAGTTTATGCTTTACTTGTCGATAATTGGTAAGAGACTAAGTTCTGTTCAGGTGAAGGATTACAACCCCGGTCCTCGTTTGGTTTACGGGTTGTAACTTAGCTACCGGAATAGTCCTTTAGTTATCTTATCGTTTATCACCCTGTTTTCTCTAACTCATGTCTTTTATTATCAATTATGTTTTTATGTGCTAACTTGCTGGTTTTAGTTCTTAAGTGAAGCCTCCCTTGTGACACTTGCTCTTTCTGGGGTCTGACCCAGCTGGTTTTGTATGGCCAGATTTTAGAGCAGCACCCGAGGTTCTACCTGCATTCCAGCCAGATGGTGACCACTAGAAGAAATCCTGGCAACGAGTAGATTTTATTTTTGCTCTTCCGCTATAGTGTAAATTATTCTTTTGAGGCGTTTAGCCGCCGAGCAAGTGTTAGCTCGTGTTGAATACTTATATCTCTTGTCTGCCTACGGGCTGTAACATAATATTAACAAATCTTAGGGTTGATCATGTATGACTGAAACTCTTGCTAGTCCTCGCATTTTGTACGACTAGCTTCATGATCATCTGTATATGAAACGTATGGGACGCCTTGCTATTGTATATTTGATGGTCTAACATCTTGTAACTATTATTACTTGCTTGAGATTGAGACATTAGGCTTGTTCTTGACCATAAGAGACCGATGGCTTGTAGATAAACCCTCATACATCTAGACAGTCGTGACCGTATATGGAGGTGGAATACACTTCTATATACGTAGCTGGCTGTATCTGCCCCCGCTCTCCAGTATTCTGGTTCTGGACGTGACAAACTGTTAAGGGATTTTTCCCATGTTATGAGTTCTTAGTGGCATGGCCACTGTCCAAGTTTTGGCAGCAATGTACTTGGTATTGCCTTGCACATTGTAGCATGGCATGGCAGCATGGCTTTAGCAGCAGGGGATCCTGTCTTGTTGGACTGTTTGGCCAATAGGCCATTGGCCATTTTGCATTTGTATTGCTTTCATTGCAGCAGTAGGGGATCTTGCCCTTGTTGGGCAGTGTAGGCTTGGCCACTTGGCCATTAGGCCACCATTGTCATATTGATATGAACACTTGATTCACATTTGGGGTTAGGATAAGGTTTGATCAAGAGGACTTAAGGTTTTACCTAGTAGTAATATAGTTAAGGTAATTACCTAATCTAACCAAGGTAAGAAATTACCTATATCTAGGTGTACCTATAGTAGATGACCTAGACTAGGTAAATGGAGATATTACCTACTCTAAGTATAGGTAAGGAAATACCTATGATAGGTAATGTGAATTCCTAATTTAGGTTAAGGTAATGGGGATACCTATCTAGTTAGGGTAAGCATTACCTAGGGTTAGGAAATAGACCTAATAGGTAATAGGTAGTGATATTACCTATCTACGGTATAGTGGGGGCTTCATCTAAACATGTAAGTATTTACCTTATAGGGTAAATATGGAATATAGGTAAATATATATATATATATATATATATATATATATATATATATATATATATATATATATATATATATATAACTAGGTAGATAATGACTTGAATTGGGTTAACCTAACCAAGGTTGACTTGATTTGACTAGGGTTTGACCAGTTGACCAAAAGTCAACTTTGAGTTAATATTGATCTAGAATGGACATAGTTTGCATATCACACACTAGAAAACCATGCTTAGCACTTTTTAGCACCATTTAACATATGTATATCTCATCTATAGGTCTTGTGACTCCACTTTGAGCCTCGATTCATATTGACTGCTCAGGACCGCAGGCGAGTACATTCTCTGATAGTTTTCATTGCTTTGATACTTTCTATATATATTCGGTTGTAGCATTTTACTTGATTTTCGATACGAGGATACACGGACTAGTATACGTTGGATCATGTCATGAGATGTTATTTCCGGTTAACCTGGTATATTGGTACTTGTTCGATATTATTTCTTATACTAGTATAGACACCGATTTGGGAGTGGACTGGCCCCCTGCTCTTTGAATCCCGTGTCATGACGTGTCATGGTTGGATCCATTATACTATTTAGGAGATTGGAGAGTTATTAGAGTTTATGTGATCAATACCCCACTTGTTTACTCGCTTCTGCATAGCTCACCCTCGCCACACGTAGGGTGTAGCCTGACCTTATTATACTTGTACATAGCTTTCCATTGTGGCCGACCTGATCCACTATACTCGTACTTGTGCATAGCCAGTCAAATAGAACAGCCTGATCTGGACCCAAGCCGATCACATAACACTCTAATATCTCAAGGCACCGTTTATACCTTATATTATACTCAGATAACCCGTATTACTTTATATTCCAGTTTTACTATATATTTCTCATACCATGACATGATTATCAGTTTATCTTATACTTCTTACTTCCAGTTTTGATATTCTATCATGTATTCCATTATAACTGTTTCTTATAGCACTTATCAATTTAATGAAACTACTGTTGGCGTTTGTACTTCGCTCCAATCCTGACTGGATAACTATTTTTCAGAGAATTTAGAGGTTGATTGCATGACCTACTATGGGTTTGGGATAGATGGTGACATTAATCATGACTTGCATGTGGAGCCGGTGATCGTAGAGGACGTACCTCCAGTAGTGACTTATAGTTTAGCAAGGTTTTGCTGGATTTGTATCCAAATTTATACGTTTGGGTCTGTATTAATATTTTGGATTATACTATGTTCTAGATTTCTAAACTGATTGTGTTGTGACTCTGCTACTATTTCATCTTTATCATTTATCAAATTTATCGTGCTTATCTTCCTTTAGATTCATGTAATTGAGTTATATTTCATATTTTATATATATTCCTCCGTGCGGAAATGACATGTTTATATTCTATATTGTTAGATGTTATAGATGACCTATGCAGCATTTTACCATCGACACTGTGCGTAGGCTGGACGTACCCACGTGCTCGTGTCCCTAAACCAGGTGCGGGTCGTGACAAAAGCCTCTACCGTTTTGCGTAGGCTCCTTGCCGGGAGAGAGATGGTCGAGCCACGCATTCTCCTGCGGTTGGGTAAGGTATGGGAGACTCGGTAGCCGTTGCAGAACAGTGGCTCTCTTACGGCTGCCTCACTTCGAGGCCCATCCTGGCGAACATTCGTATTCGCGAATTCTGGCTAGGCAACGATAAGGATTATTGCAGAATATCCTGGCTCTTCGGCACCCAAGCGGAGGCGGCATTGCGGGCGGACAACATTTAGTGTGGAGCCGTAACCAGGGGGTTCACATTTGCCTCGGCTTGCCAGGTGGCCCGCGAGAAGTTCCCGGTTAGTCCATTTTGGACAGCTTTATGGCATATCGACATCCCACTCAAGTGGTCCATCTGATCTGGCGAACCGCTCTTAACAAATTGCCTACTAACGACAAAGTCCAGGAGTTGGGATTCTCTCTTGCATCTTGCTGCCACTGCTGCAAGGCTCCTTATACGGTGGAATCGGTGAGTCATCTGTTGTTCTTTAGCGACGCGACCGTCGGCATTTGGAGGTTCTTTCACCCTATGAACGGGCCGCCGGACTTCAACGCCCTTCTCAACTCCCATGTATCGGACCACGTCATCACGCTTCATCGGATGACGGAACTAGCAGCCATTTCTTGGGTTTTTGGAAGAATCGAAACAAATTCAGGTACGAAGGGCGCTCCTTCTCGTCGTCACAGCTGGTGACGAAGATAAACCGGCAGATTGCCAAGAGAATCAACCTCCCCACGAGTTGAGGTGGCGACGCTCGGTTCACCCCCTCTGACCCCCTTTCCCGCCTTGTTTATTGCTTTCTCTTGCTTATTTTTGCTATTGTATACGTTTTCTTTGTATACGTTTTGCAGGGAGTGGAGGGCTTGGGCGCCCATAGCTTGTGTGGGCTCTTGGCCCCCCCCTTCCCTTTTCTCTTTTTGGCATTTGGCCCTATAACATTTTGATTTCTAATATATTATATATATATATATATATATATATATATATAGAGAGAGAGAGAGAGAGAGATCCACATTTTCGATTTTTTGTATCCCCAAGCATTTCCATGCTATCCACCGTCATTTAATCTTAACATTTGAATTGAATGGTCCTAATCAACGATTAAGATTAGATGACTTAAACAACATCCAACGGTTGTTAACATGAAAATGCTTAAGAATGCAAAAATAAAAGAATGTGGATCCCTCCATATATATATAATATATATATATATATATATATATATATATATATATATTATATATATTATATATATATATATATATATATCTTATACAAAACACAAAGGTTTTTGAATCCTAGGACTGACTGTGCCAAGATAAAGAGTGGTTAGGATTTAATCTTGGTGAATCAACGGTTGTGGGGTTTTATGGGGAAGAGCATTATTGGGAGTGGGGTTTTATGGGGAATCCAAAGATGGGGATTTAATATTTTGATGGTTGGGATTTAATATTTTTATGGGGGCCTCATAATGGTTGTGGATGAGCATTATTGAGAGTGAAATTTTATGGAAAATTCAAAGAAAATTCACATTCAGCAGTGGTTAGGATTTAATATTTTGATGGGGGTCTCAAAATTATTATTGTTCGTTTAAAATTGGGGGTCCAAGATTTTGAGGGGGAATACCTTAAATGAACCATGCCCTATGGACACGGATTATGACTAATATATATATATATATTATATATATTATATATATATATATATATATATATATATATATATATATATATATATATATTATCATCTCCTAATTGTTTGGATTGGTGAAGTGAACTCTCATGAAAATATATATATATATATATATATATATATATTATATATATATATATATATCTTAATATATATATATATATATATATATATATATATATATTTTTTATATACTCCGACTAATTGTTTGGATTGGTGAAGTGAACTCTCATGAAAAAAAATATAATATAATATATATATATATATAGATATATATATATATATATATATATATATACTCCGACTAATTGTTTGGATTGGTGAAGTGAACTCTCATGAAAAAAAAAAAAAAAAAAAAATATATATATATATATATAATATATATATATATATATATATATATATATATTATATATATATAATACTCCGACTAATTGTTTGGATTGGTGAAGTGAACTCTCATGAAAAAAAAAAAAAAATATAATATATATATTATATATATAATATATATATATATATATATATAATATATAGGGAGCGGATCGGGAGCCCCGTCCGCGGAGCCCCGCCGAAGCCCCGCCCTCCCTTAGCCGTTGGATCGCGCGGGCGGGGGCGGGCCCCACGCGGGCCCCGCGCGATCCGATGGTGCAGGGGGGGGCGGGGCTTCGACGGGGCTCCGCGGGCGGGGCCTTTGATCCGTTTCCATATATATATATATATATACTCCGACTAATTGTTTGATTGGTGAAGTGAACTCTCATGAAAAAAAAGTATCAATCTTAGTTTAGTTGATACCAAGATAAAAAACTCGAGAGATCACAACAAAACAAAATATATTAGTCTTGATCCTTGACTAGTCGGTTCTTGCAGTACTACTAAACCGTGCCGAGGACGACTGATCTCAGCAGTACGTCATCATCCTTACAGTGACATCATCGATATGGGTCTACTTCGAACCTTGCTAGTAATATAGTTATTAATAGTGCCAACTTTACTATCAAATTCTTATAATCTTCTCACAATTCACTCATCTTCTGCTAACGTGGTTCCATCCGACCCCACCTACAACTAATAAAAATCGATCACGTGGCCGATTATAAGTCCTTAGTTGTAAAAAAGTTGTAATTGTAGCATTTCCCGTTAGTTATATTCACTCTAAATGTAGTAGATATAAGCCTAGATAGTGCCCTTTGTGGACATGGCGTGCTTTCACTTTCCTTGGGTTGGACTTGGAGAAGGTCGGCTGCCCTCAACTGTAGCTAGTGCCGTGCACTTAAGGGCAGTCTCTTGCTCCATTATCTGCCGTGTCTGGCTCGAGAAGAGGTCCTTGTCGAAGTGGATAATGATCGCTTATTATTCGTAAGAAAAGAAAAATTACTGGAGACAACACACATATGAAGGGACTATCGCATGTTACGGACACACAGATAAGTTGAAAAATTATTAGGATCTTTCCTTCTAAATAATTGGTATCTTGTTTGTAGTCACTCAATAGAATGTCGAGACATTAATTTACCATTTTGCTAATTATAAGACCTTATGGATGTAGCGTTTGCTACCACGTCATAAATATCTATAGAATGAAGGAAAGTAAGTTATGAATAAAGTTATGTAAGTTCCTCTAATACTGCAGATGATGTACATTCTAAAAGTTGCTGAATATGTGCAGCATATCTGATGTGTTTTCTGAGTACTGATTGTTAAGTGAGGACTGAAATTTATCAAATTCTCCATTTTCTAGATAAACAGGAGATGGGAATTTTCAATAAACGAACCCGATATGAGATGATATTACTATTTTCACAAAAAATATATATATATTTGACCATAGAATAATAAATACAAATGGTTAGATATAAGCAAAAGACATAACACAAGAAAAATAAGAAACCACATATTGCATCACTATATCAAAAATATGATACAAAGATGCAGTTGGATATATAAGTCATTATATACATGTGCTGTTACATAAAGAAAACTACAACAAACAAAAATATCATATCTATGCTATAATATTTGTCCTTTTATACATACAACATTATTGCACTGTTCAATAATCATATCCTAAGGTTTTTGCTAGACTATACATCATTTCAAACATTCATACTCATATTCCTGTTTATCTTCATCTCCTCTCACACAACATCCTCTTCATCTTACACTTGCAACCTCTTACTTTTGCAACCTAATCGAAGATGACACGATCCAAACCAGTGTTTTAAAACCGGACCGGCCGGTTCAACCGGTTCACCCTGAACCGGTTGTTTTTCCGGGCCGGTTCAGTATTGACCCAGTATTTTTTTAAAATTAGTATTTTTGTAAAAAAATAATGTCCATAAGGAATTAATTTGGACCACTTAGGTTAACCCAGTAGTTGAACCACTGGTTGAACCAACCAGTTGAACCAATTTGACCCGACCCTGTGCCTTGGCTGGTCAACCACCGGTCCGATTTTTAAAACACTGATCCAAACTTCTTCTTCCTCTGATCTTTGTTTCAAGGTATGTTTTATGTATTTTTTCAAATAAAAATTGAACATGTACACCAATTTTTAGGATTTTTTCTAATTTTAGATTTTTATTTAATATATGTTGAGGATTTATTTCTTTCGAACACCATTATGGATGATTTCGAATCCCATTACAGGAGTTTAGAAGCTTTAGAATGATCCTACAATAGTAAGAACTGTCGGGATTATGACAATTGTAAGGATTAGGATATGGCAGACATTAGAACTAAAGTTAGTACTGTCAGAATTATACCAGTCCTAAGATTGAGTTTGTGTAAGATGACAATACCTAACATTCTTCTGAAAGATAAATTGGATACCAAATAATGACCATATTTTTTTTAATAAAATGTGGTACTCCTAGTAATCTTCTACTATAATATAACAGGGTTTTCAAATGGCTCAAATTGAGCCATCTATATCATCATCCCTTAAGTAAATTAATAAATTAATAAAATATAACTAAATAACTACCTTACTTCACTAGCTATTAAAAAACTTAACCAAGCATTAACTGCCTAACATGATATATTTGTAAGTAAATAGCTTTAGCTCCAGTGGTTAACGTGGGAGATATTTTTCTTGATTGTTTGAGTTCAACTCCTAAAAATGACAACTTTTACAATAACTTTATATTCAATTTTTTATGCACGTGCACACTAGTAGTGTTCTACTATATAAACGGCTCGCAACGGCTCAAAAAGAGCTGTCTAAGCTGTATGTATATCATCGATCATTTAATTTACAAACAATCCGAAAATTATAATTTTAAATTTTCTCTCCTTTTTTTTCGTATAGCCGATACCCTCTTTTTTATTTTTCTTCCTCGTAACCGAATACCTCCTCTTTTATTTACATATCCATAACAAATTATAATTATAATTATATATATAATATATATATATATATATATATATATATATATATATATATATATATATATATATATATATATATATATATATATATATATATATAACAAATTTTAATTTTAATTTAAATATTTAAATTATATTTGATAATATTAGAAAGAAAAAAAAATTACGTGCTTTTAAGTAGTTCTAAATAAGAGTAAAAATGGAGTGGGTCCTTTACTGTGCCTCTGGAACTCGAAACCAGGAACTCCTTCGTTGCGTTATGTAAGTCATAGTTTTGTACCACTCCGTGCTTGTAACCTGCAGAGTCAGTAACCATGCAAGTGCAGCTTGCACAACCCTTGTTAGCAATTCGGCAAACGGAAAAAATTCGGGACGGCAAAATACGAGTATAAATCGGTTTAGTGCAAATAAAATACGTTCAAAAATTCGGCAAATATTCGAAAATGAAAATATTGAGGTTAGAAATTTTACATTCTTAAATATGTTGCCAAATTTGATTAATTAAAACAGGTTCCTAGCATATTTATTGTACCAAATTTGTCAATAATTTATACAAAACAGTTTAAAATTTCGCATGCTTAAAATTTATGTACTGATTTGGATCTGTCAAAAGTACGCAAGTATTATACGTTTATGAAAGATATGAAAAATTCGCGTATAATACGAGTTTTATTCGGGTGATTGCTAACAAGGTGCACAACCGTACTGTTTGCATGCGCGTACCGGTCCGATCAGTACTTAATTTTGGTCAATTGTACATAGCATTTGTACTTACTGTCACAAGTCAGTTTCAGGCCAATCAAGTTATCAGGGCATGAACATAACAAAGATACGCAGATTCCCTGCAGAGTGATGCCACCGAACCCCTCCAAACCGAGCATTTAATGCGAAAAGTAACCGCTCGTCAATAGCATCACTTTTATCGGCTTATATAAGCCCTCCAATCAAAGACTTGGATGTTCATTCCATATCACAAGAAAGAACTAAGCAATTGCTAGTAGTAGTAGCTAGAAACTGATCCATGGCAGGGTTCCAATTAGTTTCTCCCATCTACTTGAGGGTCGGCGTCCAATGCCTCCTCCCGGAGGGCGCCTTTGGCCGCGGTCGTCCCTTCGTACCTCAACCGCGACGTCCCGAGGAGGCGGACGTCGAGCGTGAGCCTCGACACGTCCCGAGGAGGATGGCAAGCCGGAGTCGAGCGACGGCTCTTCAAGCCTGGCAGCGCCGTCGGGCGGTACTGGTACGGCGCCATGTTCGTCTCCAAACGCGAAGCCTTGCCGAGATGTGTGATCAAGAACTAGTGGATCCGCGAAGAAGGAGAGAGAGAGAGATATATAACCATGTAATGTTTTACTAATATGGTTGTATATATTTGTGTTCTTTCTTACAAGAACAATCCAGATTTATGCTTGGTTACCTCTCTCTCTTTTGGTTTTATGTTTCCTTTGTGGGCGTAGCGAGACGTTAGTTGCGGGCGTTGAAGACGTCATGGCCGTCTCGTGAAGCTCTGGAGCGCACGGAGTGCGTAAGGTGTGCGTGTGGGACGATGATGACAAAGTTAGTGCGACAAAATCTGTACGAACAGTCCGAAATGATATACGACCGGCTAAAAACGTATGCGGGAGACACGATTTAACTGAGCCCGCACGTACTGGAATAGAAAAAAGAAGAAGGAAAAAAAAAAAAAAGTTTCCTTTGTAAATCTTGTTGAGTAACATTGGCAAAACAAGTAAGGACGGTACCAGAATTTGAACTCGGTGGCTAGAGTCGGCTGGAATTGATAGACGTGACTACTCGTGTAAAAAAAATACATATGAAAAGAAAAGAAAAAAATAAATCCCACCCAGCCCTTTATGCATGGTTATGCCTCTTAGAATAAGTCAATCAAGGACAACAAGTTTCTCATTCTAAATTAAAAAACCCTAATTTGCAACTAAATAACATGAACTAGACGAATTGACAACTTGCTATTATGAACTTTAATTTATAAATTAATACCATGAACTTTCTAAGTGGTTACAATTTACTATCTATCTTTCAGCTGACAGTTTATTTGAGGATTCATTGTAATTTTTGGACACTTTTGATGCTAAACATCTTACAAATTCTTATTTCCTTCTTCCACTTGCTCCCCCACCCAACCGTAATTCTCTTCATTATAGCCTTCTTAGGACCGGTACTGGGTCCAGACAGTCAGGACGACCGTCCAAGACCTACGAAGTCAGTTTAAATATAAATATATTAATAATTATCTATTTGAAGTAGAACTAGTATATATCATGGAGCCCTTTTTAATATAAGATAATTATGGTGTAATGGTTATTAATATGTTAAACTTGTTTAGTATAGAGGTCCATAGTTCAATTCTTGGTAGTGACATTTGTTTTAAATTTACTTTAGTTTTGTTTTTTAATTTTTTATATATTATGTATGACAGTATGAGGTCCATTTTGAAAGTTCGTCTCGGACTCCCGTAACCGGCCGTGCGCCTTCCCACAACCCCTCCTCAAAGCCCCCACCCATTTTATCTCCTCAATCTGCCTCCCTGCAGCCCTCCCTCCTCCTTCACGGCCTTCTCCTCCTTTTCACGCTTACATCTTCTAGACCACCCCAACCCCATGACTCTACCCCAACCTTTTACCAACCCATTTTATCAACTCAAAACTATTAAAGCAGAAGATATTGAGAGTTAAACTGTGTCTCAATGATACATTTATTCTTTTTTCGAAATGAGGTTTTGAATGAAGATGAATGGTTTCAGTAGAGGAATCTCTATCAAGTGTGGTCAGGACACAACTATCAAATTCTGAAAAGATACTTGGATGTGGCTCAGGTCTTTGATCCCAATGCTCTTCTCAATTGCTGGGGAATCATGATGCATTAGTTTCCTCTCAAGGTTGATGGAGAAATAATTATTGGTGTTGGGGTCTAAAATTTACAAGAACTATTAGAGAGGATCATTTAGAGTTATTTGCATTAAATGTATTCATAATGGCTATAATGGCTATGTACTAGTATTACAAGAGGGAGCACAATCTGCTGTCTCCAAAATGGATATCCAATTATGTCTCCTCTTCTATCTTTCTCTTTCTCTTTTATTGGGATTCCTAATACTCCACTATTAATGTGCATCAAGTTGGCCCTTGCGAATAACTTGATGCACTATCTCCCTTCAACCCTTTGCTTTGAGCGAAATGTGGCAAAAGGAAGAAAAATCCATGGACCCGACCCCATCGTCTCCACTCCGTAGGAACTACGAGATCGCCCCAAGGACGCCTTCGGCATCCAGGGACCATGACCGACCACAGACCATGTTCAATAAGCGGAACGCATTAGCTATCCGCTCTCCGGTTGGACAGTAAGGGTCGGAGAAAGACAATCACTCAGTACTTAAAACCAGCATTCTTAAGACCAAAGAGTCGGACACGTCCAAATAATAATAATAATAATAATAATAATAATAATAATAAAATTAATTTTTTTAATAAATATGAATTTATTATAAAACTATGATTCATAGGAAATGAACTCAAACAACTAAAAAAATACCTAACATTTTAACCATTTCATTTAGAATTATTTAATTATAAATAAATCATATTAGATAGTTAAATGCTTAATTAAGTTTTTTTTTATAATAATAATGAAGTATTTAGGTAGTTCTTTTGTTATCTTATTATTATTATTTATTTATTTAAATGTTGATGATATACATACGGCTTGGAAACGACACCAAGCCGCATTATAGTATTAGAGATATATAACCCCATTATCATATTAGAAGGATATCGCCGTACCCATCTCATGCTCATAACTACCAATAACTATCTTGCCTTCTGTTCTCTTTTATGGGCTCAATATATAACCCCATTTTCAGTTTGAGAGAAACCTCTCAATGCATTATGAAAAATCATCCGAAGACATCAAATCATATCAATAGAAATATAAAGAAATCACCTAAGAAGACATCAGATTGGCAGATTGGGATCCCTAATGTCAATATCTTGTACTACGCCAAACAAATCATGAGATATTGGCTATTAAGAAATTCTCATATCTTATGCTTTCTTCCATATTTGCAATAGTAAAAAAATCTCAAGTTCGATCCCAAATTGTCACCAGACCACAAGAGAAAGCCCAAACAAATAATATCATCAATTAGCTCACAAGTAAGAATGATACACAACTCACCATCACCATGCAAATCATAAGGCATGGAATGCTCTATGCCAGGAATCTAAATTAAGAAAAAATTGTTTCTGATCGTCTCTGGAGGTATCTTTTATAATATTTAGATAGTTCATGACACAATAAATGTATACTTCTGGCAGGGAAAGATTATTGCCATATATTTTGTCCATGTTTCCCCTCCCAATTCTCAGCTAATTCGTTTGGGCAGTACACATAAGAAAAAAACCCAAAGCCTTACAGAGGAATAATTTAGGAGCTGCTCATCCATCTGTCGCAACGGAGTGACAAGGAGAAAGAATCACAGGCGAGATATCAGTAATGGTACCGAGACGGAGGTTTCATCTCCCATGGCTGGTTGCAATATATCCAAGTCCCCGTACATCTCAAGAACACGCATTCTGCATTCCTCAGCAGCCATCACGCCAGTGTTGAAGGCTCCGTGAACTGTTCCTGTGTAGTTCATGCAAGTAGCCTCACCTGCAAAGAAGAGGTTGTCGACAGGATTCCTTAGCCTCTCATGGAGGTCATGGGACTTCCCCACTGCATCATAGCTGTAGGAGCCTAGTGAATTCACATCTGAACCCCAATGTGAGACCAGGTACTGAACCTGTGAAAAGCAAGAAAGAAGGCGGCCACATCAAGTTCCGTTTCGGAACAGTATCAAAGGTGGATATGATAATCAAAACCGAAGCCCATAGTGACATACAACACCTAAAAGTGCTCAAGGCATCATTATGTTTGGAGGTTATATAACTCAAATGTAAAGTTTATATGACATGAACTTTGACAGGTTTATCATTTTGATCACTGTTATCTAAATTCACTCTGCACCTAAAGAATCTAAAAATAAAATATTATTCATTTTGAAGGTTCTTTGCCTACAAACGTAAAGCTTAGAAATAAAGGTCAACAGTTCTGAGTGATTTATAAAGATGAACAATGTTGAATAATATAATATAAGACGACAGTAGTGTAATAATTAACCTCACAACTCCAAATCCTAGTAGATATTATTGAATATAAATTAAGTGATTTAGACCATGACTAACCATGTGAATTTGCAGTTCTCATGCCTAGTCTACACATGACTAAGATCAACTTGGCAAGGTGGTTGAGAGAGCTGGGTGTTTTTTTTTCCGCAAACTATTTAGAATTGCATAATATTTTTTGGAGGGTTTTATTATTCTTCTTTTATATTCAATTTGGTGCTCCCAAAAAATGACAACAGGGGCTAATGCCAACAAGAAGACAATGGCAGGAGGGAAGCACAGAACTCAAAGAGGTATCCTAAGTGCTTCCCAAAAACTGCATGATAAAACTAAAACATAATTGCAATGAAAGGACAATGATATATACCGGCTCTGATGCATCTGGAAGGATCTGTTTTAGTTGAAGAAAAGCAAAATTGGCAGCATCTTCATCCGACATCTTTTCAATGTCATGGGCGAGACGGCCTGCAGGCATATAAACAAGGACGCGATGACCTGTTGCCTTGTGAAGATTAAGGAAATAGCTGCAGCTATAAGAAGAGGATGATACAACTCCAAGGAACTCCACATTCGGCCAAAAAACCTTGTCAAAGTGCAAGACAATTTTGTTTTCCGTGCCAACTGCAATATCAGTTACTGCTTCTTCTTTCCACTCTGGAAGCCTTGGCTCAAACTTTATGGTCTTGCTCTTCAGAACTCCCAGGGGAACAGCAATGACAGCAGCATCTGCAGAAAAGGTTTTACCATTCTCCACAGTAACTTCTACTCCCATTTTTCCTCTGACTACTTTAATAACCCTGAAAGCAGAAAATATATTAGACAACAATATAGAAGCAGATCAGATCATGGATATAACTGAGTAATTGTGATGCTCACCGGTGATCCAGGCGAATATCCAGGCCTTTTGCAAGAGTATTAATGACAGGGCGGTAACCCCGGACCATCAGACCATGACCACCTGGGAGTAAAACTTCCTGCATTGACAGATTGTGAGGGTTGAATTTTAAGAAATCAAGCTGATCAAATATTAAAAATGCAATACATTTGATTAGACTCAAAATTTCAAGCATTGACAAAAATGTGACTGGTAATACTACATTGAGAAACTATCTGGAAATCTGCAAGCTTTAATTTAGGCTTAATTGCAACTAAATACCATCAACTATTCCAGTTTTGAAAATTGATACCCTAAAGTTTCATATATACGAGTTAATACCCTAAACTATAATTAGACAACTTGCTATCCTGACGGAATTGACAGAAAATATAAAATATCCAAAGTACACCTCCACTCTCTTCTCATCTGCTTCCCATTCTTCTTCTCTACCAAGCAAGTTCAAACCCCATATAATTCTTCTTCCTCACTCTCCTTTACCGTTGATAGATGCAATAGCTCTCCGAGCTCCCCATCCTCCTCTTCTTCTAGCACCATCATCCCACAACCATCACCATCACTCCACCCTCTTTCCTCCACTGAATGGACCAAGCCTGAGTCCGGCCAGTCCTCCAATCGGCCGAACGCTATGACTCATGGTAGTGGAAGCATGACAAGATGTAATCCCCTCTCTAACAAACCCCCCCCCCCCCCCCCCCCCCCTTCCCCCTTCCCCCTTCCCCCTTCCCCCTTCCCCCATATTTCAGATCCAGCAACGTTTAGATTCCGGCCCTGCTGATCCTCATGATTATTGGAAAGACTATAGGTTTGATTGCAGAAGCAACAATTCTGATCAAATCCAATTTTTGCAAGGTGCTTTCTCTATTCTTCATTATACTTTTCTTGCATGGATTGTCAGTTCCAGTGTGCAACTTATACTTGCATTTGCCTTTCTTATTATTATTGTGCAGGATTTTGGCACCAAATGCTTAATTCTGTAAAATGGGGTTCTCCATGTCCAAGCAAAATGGTTTGTTTACCAATTCATGCTTTTTTCATTGCCAAACTGAGAGACAAGATACATGGTGTACAATTTATTCTCCCCTTATTGGCGGCAAGCTATGATTTAGCTGTGTTGAACATCGAATCTTGTTCAAGAGAATGTTAGTTTGTATTTTCAAAAATTGCTGCTCCATGCTTGTTTGACCTCTCATCTATGAAAAACAAGTTATCATGTCTTTCATTTGTATTACTTCACGATTTAACCTATTTTATTGTTTCCTCAAACATGAATGGTGAGGACCATGGCTTTTTTTATAGCTACAGTCATGGTTAATTTTCTCTAATTAATCTTTATCGTGTAATTTTGTTTGTAATATTTACTTCAGCTGCCTTCATTAAGCTTCATCCCTTTAAGATCAGGTAGAGAAAATAATTCATAGAGACTTCTTAATGCATTAAACAAATGCTCTTCTTCATGTAATTAGTAGTTATTTAGTGGCAATGAGATCATATGCACCATCTGGCTAGATGAAGTCTGTAACCTTGTGTAATGCCCTATACTAAAAGAAATTTCCTTTTTCTTGCAGATTATTGTCAGTTTATAGCCCATAGATATGTCAGTTAAGAAACTATACTTCTGTGTTATGTTAGTTCAAGCTTCAACTTTATGTTTCTAAAAGTGACCGACTATTATTTTTGTTTTCCATTGCTATGTGGGGCATTGCAAAATCCGTGGGGAACTGGTACTTTGATCCATCTGAAGAAAAGCTAATGGACTGTCAGTATCCTTGTGTCAGGACCTGCGATATTCTCGTGTTCCACCGTAATAAATAAATTTCATTCAAGTCTTTCTCAACATAGTTCATGTCTCTTCTTCCCTGCTGAAACCATTTGAGGTTGTATCAACATGGACAACACGACGACAAGGATCGCACTAGCAGAGTATGGCAGAGTGGAGGAGTCGGGTATGGAGCGGGCTCTCGCGGAGGAGGAGCTCCTCGAAGTAGAAGGAGAGGAGCTTGGACTTGCGGGAGACGGAAGAGAAGTTACTGCAGTGGAGGGGCGAAAGAGGGATATAGTTGCCATTATCAGGGGTAATTTGGTCCCAAAAATTACATTCTGTTACTTGGATTGAAAAGTTAACTACTAGCTAACGGAGGGTAGCAACTTGCAACTCCTCAATAGTTTAGTTATATTAACTAGTATAATATAAAACTTTAGGATATCAAGTTGTAAAATTGAAATTGTTTAGGGTACTTAATTGCAATTAAGCCTTCAATTTAAAATAGTTGTGCTATGAGGTATTTGTTTTGGGGACATCATGATGAGTTTCAATTTACAATAGTTTGTTACAAGTTATTTTGCCTCATGTTTGATGTAGGAGGTGGTGGTTAGGTTATGCTTAAATTTGGTTTATGTTTAGTTTAGATTATTTAGTTTGGATTTGGTTTAGATTTAGTTTAGACTATTTGGTTTAAATTTGATTTAGGTTTAGCTTAGATTACTTTATTTTAATTTAGTTTAGATTTGGATTAAATTGAGATGGTTTAGATCGGATTTAAGTTATGTAGATTGGGGCATGCATGAAAACCTATAAATAAGGCTTGAAGGCCATTGTAACAAGGGGACTATTTTTATTTTAAGAAACTTGCGTTAGTGTCATATTTTATTTTTAGAATTTTGATAGAGTTTCTCCTATTTTGAAGAGTTCTTACTTAATGAGCATGAGATAGTCGTGGTGAAAACCGGGATATAAACCTCCAAGATATCAATATTGAAGATTTAAGGAGACAAGTTAAAAAATAAAGGGAAGCATTCAACGCTTTGACTCGGAGTAACCAAGACGAAGTTCGTAGAAGACAATGATCGAAATCCCTTCTCTCATCTAATTCATGAATCATATTCCAAATGAGAAAGTGGACCTACATTGACACAATGTGATCGAATAGATAAACGGCGGTCGATGTTACGGTGGCGACATAGAGGCCGAATTATCGGAGTTCTCAGGATGAGAAGATCTGGAGGCCTAGTTGGATTGGGTGAGTGCGGTGGATTGGGTTTTTGAGTATAAGGAGATGTCTGAAAGGAAGAAAGTCAAAATTGTGGGAACTATGTTGAGGGGAAATGCATTGGTGTATTTGGATAATCTGGAGCGCAAGCTGGAGCAAATAGAGACTCAAAATCGTCACATGGAAGCATATGCAAGAGAAACTAAAAAAAGTTCATATGTGAGGATTATACTCAACAAGTCTACCAGAAGCTCCATAACCAACGTCAAGATGACCACACACTCGAAGAAGAGTTCGTGAAGGAGTTCAACATGTTAATGAAGAGGTACGTGATGGTGGAGGCTAAACAACAAATCATTGCAAGACTTTTGGGTTGTAGTGTCCCGTTCCCGATACGCGACGGACTATGTAATATGCTTGTGGCGAGTCAGACTCGGTCGAAAACTTAGATGGCTAGTCTGACGCAGTCGTTGAGCTTGGTATACGATAACACTTTGTGGCATCAAATAAATTGATTTGGACGAATGTTACGAAAATCGATCCAACTAATGGAACAACTTTTGTTGGAGTAAGTCCTAGATGCAGCAGACTACGTCTCGGCGAGTGAGCTCTATATAAGAGTCCCTTCGACGAGACCTGACTATTGTATGGTTTTATTGAAGTTTTTGCTGTTTGGTTTTCATTAATGTGTTTTTGCGTCAATTTCTGCATTCGTTCCAAGACTTTCGAACAAAGGATTAAAGAAGAAATTCTAATAAAATGCTAGTGTCATTGCAATAGCTCGTGTAACTGAAGCTTAAACGTTGCGAAACGCTCCAACTCTCGGGACATTCGAATACTTTGTGGGTGGTTTGACCCATTCTTTTCTACACCTTCCCGCAAAATTCTTGTTGCCTCGAATTTATAATTTTATTCAAATCGACGATGCCAAGTTAAATGCATGTCAAATCACTAAGATAAAGAACTTAGGATAACTGTATCGATTTAGAGTAATTTACTCTCAAAAAATTAAGCTTCGCACTTCAAAGCGAAAAGTCAAGGTTCAAAAAAAAGAGATTGTTTCATGGAATGCAAAAAATAATGAAATATCGGTTGTGGTATATGGTGCCTCGGGGTAGTTGGTGCCTATGGGACGCTAAATCAGAACGTACGACTTTGAGGAAATGAGCTGCATGAGTTGGGTAAAATGATAATACTGCTAAATTACGTTTTTACCAGCATCTGTTTTACAAAATAAACTATTCACGCACCTGCATGATCATGTACACATGTGCACAAGGTATGTTTCCTCGAAACGGTATCCGGGGCACCGGAACTGAACCGACCTAGGAAGAATTTGAGATTTCGTGCTTGGTACGAGGCATTGCGAGACCTCCAGCTAGGCTTGCAACTTGAACTGATTGGGCGCGTAGTAATGCCATTGAGAATAGTCCCTTGTGGTGTCGTAATACCAATGACCGCATATAAGATAGTAGCATGCTCATCTATTGTCTTATGCAGGTGGTAAGTATTTTCTCTGTTTCGTGCAGGGACGAGCACGGTCATGGTAAGAATTAAGATATTAAGTGCTATGCTTTATTGTATGCTTTTACTGTTTGAGAATGCTATCTATATGAACTGAATTCATCCAGTTCTAAATAGCAAGACAACTTGAATGCATGTCTACCTTAATAATCAGAGTCGGTTAAGATGATTAGGTTCGTCCCGCTCACTAGTGCATTCCCAAGTGTACTAATCCTCCAACCCTACAGGTGACGAGAACTCTGGGGGTGCACGGTGCTAGGCTAAAGCTGAAGTTCGAGGAGGCATTTTGAAGCTCTTCCTATTTTGAAGTATTTTGAAGCCAATTCATCGAAGGCTTTCAATGTATAAAAGAGTGTAATGTATGAAACGACAAGTATTAATTCAGGCAGCTTGTCGAGTGTTTTGTTTCAATCAATGTAGCCGCAACGGCATATCCAATGTAATTGTGACTTGCACTTGGTTACAAGATATTAATGAAAGCATATTTTTATCTTCCTATACTGCGTGTTCAATTCTCTGCAATTTGTGAAGTTTCAACTTGATGTTTCAAAAGATTTATCAAATGTAATATTCTTGCCTTGTACTATTGCAACTCCATACTCATACGACATCACGTCCTAGCGAGGACGGTCGATTCGGCAAAAATCGATACGAGGACGAAAGGTTTGTCGAATCGGAATGTGACATGGGTGGTTTGCGGAACGAAATAGCAAAAAGTGGTGGATTTGAAGCAATATTCTTCTTACAACGATGTATACAAATTAGCCGTGAAAGTAGAGTGTCAATCGAAAGGGAAGAGGCAACAACGGTCAACCAACTTTTGCAATAGTTCTCATAACCGTAAAGGTGAGTTGAAGGCAAGCACCTCCAACATGATTAATGACAGACACATGACAATGGAGTTGACAGCCCCAACAATAATATGAAAGGAGGAAACAATCACGGTTAGAATGTCGTAATCATAGGGTAGTTACTATGCTTGAAATTTCAAGACCAAAATAAATCTGAAGATTCTGGACCATTTTCGATGATACAGCCGATAAGGAGCACGAAGAAATTACTTGGGGAGACGAGGGAGATTCTTTTGTAATGATAACGGGAAGCATAGAAGATGAAGACTTCAACATAACATCTTCCGTATATGGTGTACGTCCTATAGGAAGATTTGAAGTATTATTATTTATGGTGGTAGCTATGAAAATAATGTCGTCCGAGAGATGGTCGAAAAGATACATCTAAAGGAAAATAAGACTAGTCCATACAAGTTTACGTGGTTTCGTAAAGGAAACGAAGTACCAAGGATCGGTGCGTTGTTTGGTAACCTTCTCCGTTGGCCAAGGTTTTCATGATAATTTGTGGTGTGATGTTGTACCGATGGACGCATGTCAATCTATTGCTTGGACGGCTACGGTTGTATGATAGAAGAGTTAGTCATGATGGATACATGAACACTTATAGCTTCACAAAGGGTGGAGCAAAAATTGCTCTTGGTCCATCAAGGATAGAAAGTGTGTGAAACTTGACAAGGGGGTGAGTCACAATTTGTTATCTCACTCGAAGTTTTTGGAGACGACCAAGGGGATGGTGTATTCCCCTAAAGTACTAGAGGCAAATAAAGAATAGTCTTCGTATCCACCATCTATGGAATATTTGCTTAAGAAATTTCTAGATTTAGTGCACGAAGAGTTGCCAGAAGGACTACCACCAGAGCGAAACATGCAACAACAAATTACAACAAATTGACTTGGTGTCAGGGTTGGTTTTGCCAAACAAAGCAGCATATATACTTAAACTAAGAGAACGTGAGGAGTTTAGGAGGCAAATTATGGATTTCTCAATTGCTATATCGACAATTCAGAAGATCATAACTCATGGACAAGTTCTTTTCAACCGGAAGAGTAATGCAGGAGGTGGTGATTATGTTATGCCTAAATTTGGTTTAGGTTTGGTTTATTTAGTTCGAATTCGATTTAGATTTAATAAAATTATTTAGTTTAAATTTGATTTAGACTTAGTTCAGATTATTTGACTTAAAATTTAGTTTAGATTTGGATTAGATTGAGATAGTTTAAATTTGATTGGGATAATCTTGATTAGGGTGTGGGTAAAACCCTATAAATAAGGCTCCAAGGCCATTGGAACAGGTGGATTGATTTTTATTTTATGGTACTTATGTTATTACCATATTTTATTTCAAGAATTTTGAGAGGATTTATCCTAAAATGAAGAGTTCTTACTTGTAAAAAACCTCCTCTTGAAACATCATGCACAAATCGATTGAATCACATTGATTTTCATCACCTTTTGTTTATATTGTCATTATCTTCCTATTATGCACGGCCTTCATCCCAAATCTCTTGGATCAACTGTTTCAATCCTCTTCTTTCATTCAGCTCTGTTAAGGTTCAAATTCTATGTACAGCTAACAAGATCCATATCCTTCTCTAAACAATTCAAACCATGACAATATAGGCTTAGCCTCTAGGTCTAGCAGCTCCACTAACTAATATATTATCACTCCTTACGAGGGCATCTATGAGTTTGCGTTATAAATGTTCAGAGCACCTAAGTCGATTTTTCCTCATATTGACATCAATTGGTGCCATATCTAACTTCTCATGCATACACTAATTTCTTATCATACCTTTTAATGTATTGTCACTCATCAATCTTAGTATTCTTATTTCAGCTACTCCGACTTTATGGATATGTTTATTAATTGTCTCGCACTCTGATCCATAAAGCATCGCTAATCTTATAGCAGTCTTGTAGAATTTACTTTCAACTTCAAATGTATCTTGCGATCACAAAATAATACAGAAGCTCTCCATTTCAACCATGTTTATAACATCTTTCTCAATCTCTCCATCATGATAATGTTTGATCCTAAATACCAAAATGTATCACTCTTAGGTATCTCTTGTTCATCTATCTATATAGAGAACCCCTCCCCCCCCCCCCAATTTCTCTTTGACTTCGGGTTCACACTATATTTCATGTACTGTCCTCATCATACTAATCCTAAATCCTTAGATTCCAAAGTCTCTCTCCAACATTAGCATCTAACTCATTTCTATTCTCATCAACCAACACAATATCATCAACAAAAATCATCCACCACATAACTTCTAGATATGTCTAGTAATTTCATTCATAACTATAGCAAAAATGTAAGAATTCAATACTCATCCTTGATGTAAGTCAATGGTAATAGGAAACATGTTACTATCTCCTCAAATAGTTCGCACAGTCGTCGTAATTCTGTCATATATATCCTTAATACTCTCAATGTAACTACTAGAAACTTGTTTCTTCTTCAAAGTCCACCAAATTATCTCCCTAGAAACTCGATCATGAACTTTCTTTAAATAGGTAAAAACCATATGTAAATCTATATTTTCTTTTTAAATCTTTAGATTAATCTTCTTAGTATGTAGATGGCTTCCATAGTAGATCTCCCTAGCATAAACCTAAAATGATTTATTGAAATTTCAGTGTATTTTCTTAATCCTTTCTCAATCACTCTATTTCATAGTTTCATGGTACGACTCATGAGCTTAATTTCTCGATAGTTGTTACAATTTTTATCTCCCTTTTGTTCGTAAATATGGGTAATATAATATTGATTCTTCATTCATCCAACATCTTCGTAGTCCTTAGAATTTTGTTGAATAATTAACTAAGCCACAGCAATCATTTACCCTTAAATATTTCCAAACCTCAACAGGAATATACTAGGTCCTATAGCTTTTTTCATTTTTTTTCTTTAATGCATCATTAAATTCAAAAAATTTAATTCTACAACAATAGTAATATGACTCAAGCCATATCAATCCTTGATCCCCTAAAACATTTCCAAACCTCAAGAGGAGTTTCTCCTCTCTTTTTTCCTTTAATGTATCATTAACTTCAACAACAACAGCAATACCACTCATCCTGAAACTATAAATCTAAAGTAAGGTTTTCAAGTTGCTCTCATTAAACATCTTGTGAAGATAACACATCTACCTCTCCTTAGTATCATTCTTTTACTAATATATTTTGGTCATCGGGCGTGATATACTTAATATTATCTAAGTTTCTACTCCTTTTTCCTACTTTTAGCAAGCCTATACATATCTTTTTCTCTCTCCTTAGTTTTTAACCTCCTATATAAATAATTATATATCTTAGATTTAGCTTCACTTAATGATTTTTTAGCTTCTTTTTTTGCAACTTTATCACTCAAAGTTTTTCTCATTTTACACTTCTGTCAATATTTATAGGTAATTCGTTGTCTTAATAACCTTTTGAACTTCCTCGTTCCACTATCTTTCTTTCGAAGTCTAACTATTGTCTTTCTAACACTCCTAAAATCTCTTTTGCTACTTTCTTGATACAACTTATTATATTATACCCCATAGCATTGAAATTGCTTCTATGTCCCATCTTCCTTTATATATCATATGATTCTCAAAAAAAAATTCTCTTTTCAAGTTCCACCACTTGGTTCTTGGTCTCTTCTTCATCCTAGCCTCCATCTTCCATATCCTTATACTGATATCTAAAACCATCAACCTATGTTGAGTGTCTCTCTCCAGGTATAACTTTACAATCTTTACATGCTAGTCTATCAACCTTCCTAGAAAGAAAGTAATTTATCTGGCTAATATTGAGTCTGTTCTTAAAAGTAATTAAATGTTCATCTCTCTACCCAAAACAAGTATTTGCTATATAAATTATAATGTCATATGAAAGTGCAAAATCAAAGATTTTATAGCCCCCTTCTTTCATAACTCCATATCCATAACCTCCATGAACGCTATCATAATCATTGTTCTCCTTTCCGAAATGATCATTTAAGTCGCATCTGATATATAACTTTTCACCTACATGTACTCCCTGAATCAAACTATCCTTCCCAAAAGTTCTTTTTTGTATTTTCATGTAATCATACTTAGGGTGTGTATGTACTAATAACATTAATAACATCCTCCCCTAGTACTAAATTAATATTATCCTATCTCCCATCTTTTTACATCGTCGTTAATGATTTATCTACAAGCATTCATACCCCATTTTCTATATTTATTTTTTCACCTGTATACTAAATTCTAAAACCACTGCTATCAATTTTTCTCGATTTCTCACCTATCCACTTTGTTTCTTGTAGACAAACTATATTAATCTTCCTCCTAATTATTGTATCCACTAACTCTATTCCCTTTCCCGTTGATGTACCTATGTTCCAAGTAGCTAATATAATCTTACTCTCATGCATCAATTCTTTATATTCTTGCTTCCTACACCCTATAGTCCCTTGTCTATTTCTCACCGCATTGGAGTAGCCATGTTGCACATCTTTTTCGGAGAATGCCCTAGCCCACCCTTGCTTAATTGATATTACACTCAGGTGGTATCGATGCAATATTTCACTTATAGGTGACAACCTAGGAAATAGGAATCCACCATTGCTCATTTCCATTGTATCGGGGTGGAAACGATACGTGTCACTACTGAGGAATGTCCCGAAGTGTACACTGAGGTACACTCCCAATGCGTCGTTCATGAGGGGGTACGCCCCAAAGATGCATGGTGGGTTTCATAAAAGAAGGCCTACTGGTATCAATTTCCTCAGCATATATCTAATTAAATGTGTCACTCGGAAGTACCAATAGAGATTAACATCTCTAACAATAGCATGACTGCAGGCACTTAATGTTATGTATGCATATCGTATAGATACTTTCCAAAAGTATATCCATTTTACCATGTAAACAAGAATGAAAAAACTTACGTCATCCCAGTATTTCAGGGATATAGTATCTGCATCAGCAGCGAACCAGCCTTCCATTCGGCACAAATACCATTGGAGAACCTTATTGGCAATTCCCTCTTGCCTACAAGTAAGAAGAAAGCTTCAGTTATGAATCCAAGAAAAAAAGAGGCCACTTGTTAGTTACATGCTAACATAGGAACTGTCATTGTAGGACCTCAGATCAGGGCGCCTCTCATTGACCAGTGTAATGGCCTCGGCTATAGATATGTCTTTACTAAGCTCCTGCCTAATTTTGTCTGCCTGCACAATAGAACAATTCAATCACTCACTGGCAATACAATCGAAGTTTTAATGAAAAAGAGCAACTATGACTTGGATTCTAACCTCTTTCAGCATACTATCAAACACCTCACCGACCTTTGTAACAAGTTCTTGGGGTATTTGACGTCCATCTGTATCAAAAAGTGCATAGCTGGGTGCAAAGAATATAAAATTTCACATTTAGTGTTCCAATTTTACATCTTACATGTGATTACAAAACTTGGATCGCATTTATCACTATTGTTATTCCTACTCATTTCTATCAAGCTTTAAGGACATACATCGCAGTGTCACATTTAACTCCACAGAAGAAGAATGACAAACGTAGGGTAACAAGTAAAACATGTCCAAGGTTTATACCTTTCCAAATCATGGTCAAACAATACTGAATCATCGCCACTGGTACGGTAGAGTGGAAGCCCTAGCTTGCTTATCAAAGGTGCCAAGGGATTTTCTTCACAGACACCATGCAACCTGAGGTAAGATTGGCACATGAATACATTTGTTTAAACAGGAGTACAAGTTCAGAAAGTATCATAGAGATGGAAATATAAAGCATTAAGTAGAAAAAAATTACAAAATAAATTACCATGCAGCACCCATGTCAATCGGAAAGCCAAATGTGTAGTCAGTGTGAGCTCGGCCACCAATTCTATCCCGTGACTCTAACAAAACAACCTACAACTCATATGATGGTCAATTTCTTAACCTTTGATCATGAGCCTGAATTCAGTGTTTGTAATGAATTTACCTTGAAGGATGCACTTTGAAGTGCACGGGCAGCTGCAAGGCCAGCAAAACCACCACCTATGACAATGGCCGAAGGACAGAAAGATCGTTTTCTCTCATCTAGTGAATAATAAGAGGCTGCAAATAAGAAAATAATATCAACATCGATGCCATTCACATCTCCATCATAAGGTAGGATACAAGGAATTTTGCAGGCAAAAGGCATGAACATCAACATTTATTGAACACCAAAGTTGCAGTCTTTTGAAAAGTAGACCAACTAATTCGATGAGAATTCTCAACCCTGGCAACTTACCTTTTTGTTTGCATGCTAGATTTGCCTTCATGGACCACACATTCATGACATTATTTACAAGTTATAACCTTTTTGAGATGCAATATGATATGTTTGACAACCAATGCGGGATTTTGCCTCATACATATAACTTCTATTGTAATCAATGGAAGCTCTCAGGCCAAGGACTACTCTCCACCCTTTATTTTCATACAAAGATATTTCCAAAAGCAAGCCATGAAAATAGACTCATGTCTTCGCAATTCTTATTTGAACACGCAGTCGTTGGCTAAAAGGATTATTTGTTGTTTGCATATTTGCAGTGGGTAACTACACTCAGAAAAAACTTTGGACCCTATACTTAATTATTTAACTAGATGTGTTAAGTGGGATATATTCGATAACCTATGTTGGTTGGAGATTTACCGTCTTGTTAACCTTTAGACATCATTCATTATTGGAGGACATTCTTACAATTAACTTTCATTTATACACACTGCAATCCTGTCTGGTATCACAATACTACAGACGAGAAAAGATGCAGTTATATATATATATATATATATATATATATATATATATATATATATATTGGAACCAGGTAAATTGTTTCTGGAATCGCTCCCACTGGGATTCGAACTCCTGACCACTCGGGCCGCATGCATCTCTCTTAACCACTAGGCTAGAGGTCATCTGCTATATATACACACACACACACCAGTGAGATTTGCAAATTGTAAGTATGTCAGCACATTGGGGCAAAATTTGAAATATTACAAAACTGTTTGAAACTTATGGTCGCATATTCTATAGAACTGCAAAAGTTGACAACCATGTTAAGCTTGTGGTCTATCGATGATGCATGAAAGATGTGGTAAAGATATAAGAAAAGTAAGAACTTCAATAGCAACCTTAAAATAAAAGGCATCCTAAGAATTTAATCTTGGCAAGTGTGAAGGTGGACTGCCTTTGCTCTCATTTTTTCCCCTCTTTTATCAGATAAAGAGTGATTTAACAAAATAAAAGGAAGTGTGTTAATGTCTTCACTAAGTAAATCAAAATAAACTTAATAACGATAATTACATATGAAAAACTAATTACCTATGTAATCAACCATTTGAAGATAATAGACAAAATATTTCCATTTGTTATCACGATATATGTATAAGTATAACCGGTGAAGAGTCGGACATTCATCCACACATACCACATTACTAATCTCTTTCTGTTGCCAATGCATTTAGCTACAGGTTAAAGCTTCGTCTTTAACTTAACTGGAGAAGGAAATTATAATTTTCCGAATGCAAAAATAAGTTCGAGGGAAAGAGGTGTGGATGCAGGTTGGTCATCTTGAAGTTACTTCTTCTCTAGGATGCTACTTCCAACTGGCTAACTTTTTAGAAGCTTTTCTAAACTTGGTTGATGTTTCATATATCAGTATACACACACAAAATATCCTGTGACCAAAGAGAGTCATAGGATTCGAAAGAATTACATAAATCATAACCATATCACCAAAGTTAAGGTTTTTTTTATATAAACCCCTCAATTCTTGCCTATTTCCATATATGCCTCCCGAAGCTTGTTATTAGAAGCACACCCCTCAAATCATTAAGATTATTGGTCATAAGCCCCTCTAGTTAAGGGCAGTAATATTTCACTATCAAAGTTAGTGGTTTCCTTGTTTTACTCCCTCCATCCTCAAACTCAAACTCACTAAACCATAACCTATTCTCCTCCATTTTAAGCTCAACCACTAAACCTTCTCCTTCACAACCGGCACGAAATTCTTCTCCTCCCTTTCTTGGCCACCCACCTCAATCAACCACCCCTCCCTCCTTCGTTCCTTCATCCTCAAACCCTAATGAATTTAAACCCCAAACCTATCCTTCAATAACAACTATGTTCCCTTCTCCCTCAGGCACCCAACCATCCCCCTCCCCCTCCCTCTCTCGAGCACTCGCCTCCTTCCTTGGCCATCCCCTTCTCTCCTCTTCTTCAACCTCAAACCCAACAAGCCTATGCTACTTTACTAAACCCTAGTGGCATAAAGGCCATTCATTTAGTATAGTTAAGATTAACTATTGGATTAAGTCACTTTCATATGGCCGGGACTTATGCTGAAATGGGCAAACATTTGAGGGGTCGCCTTCCAAATAACAAGATTTTAGGGCTTATCTAAAACCTAAAGTGAATCCAGCTGATATGGTGGGAAGATGAATGCATATGTGGTAGCTTCACAATTGACACAGCTCATAATGGAGTGAAATTTTGACTATATAACTATACATAAAAAAAGTACTTGTCTAAGAAGCTACATCTCTACAAACCAAATGGGCCTAAAAACATTTCCATCCCATGATGAAAACTATTTGCTTCAATTACCTAATAATATATGTTTCTCTTTTAAAGAAATATAAATTTCATATTCTATTGAAGCATACAAATAAAGCTCAAATCTTTCTGTGCCAATCAGCAAAATTATCAATAATTCAATACTAATTTATTGTTTTCAATATTCAAATTGAAGTAAAAAACATTTTTAAAAAAACTTGTTCTGCAATTCTAAAAGAAATAGATAAAATATTCAAAAAGTCGGTGACCATTACCCACAGGGAGCAAAACAGGTACATTATTATCACACGTCTCAATCTCTAATTTTTAGAAGTCACTCATAACAGAAAGATTAGTAAGACCAAGGATTCTTGTCCAAATTAAAATGTACCAAATTAGATTCCCAAAATACCAAATGCTTTGGTCAAATTACCTATCTTGAGAGAAAGATTGTTAATACTAAAGATCTACTCGAAATCTATCTTAATTTATTCCAAAAATAAATAAATACTCATCAAACTTACCCTTCTTAAGAGAAAGAGTGTCATTTTTTTACAATAAATTCTTCCAAAATCAAATAAAACTATTTTGTACAAAAAAAAGTTCCAACAATGTTACCATTCTTAAGAGAGGCGGATTCTTCTCCATTTAGAAAACATGACTAAATTTTACCCGGAATTCCAAAAATCATCAAATGATACCATTCTCAAGGGAAAGCTTACAAAAACACTTTTCCCCCAAACTGAAACCAACTAAATATGATTCCATTTTAAAACAAAAAAAATCGTCAAATTTACCTGAGATTTTCTTCAAAAGAAAGCTAACAATATTTCAAATCTCACTATCTGTATTGAATGATAGGCTGTATCGGCAACTTCTGATCAGAGTATTGAATTTTTTTAGTATCAGAAAGCAAATAATTATTAATAAATTATTAAAATTTTAGAAGAAAAAAAATATTTTATACATTTTGGCATAATTTTAAATATTTGTGTAGTTTCTTAGTAGTTTTCAAATTAAATGAAATAATAGTCAACATTGTTGATTGGTTTAACTGCAATAAGTAAGTTTTCTTCATTTACATTCTTTTACACCATTATTAACTTGTCTTTTTCATTCAATTTTTTCTGCCTAATTGACTGGGAAAGATACCCGCAACTTCGGTATTTGTCAGTATCACTAAATGATCGGTATCGACCGACACTACAAACCATGCTATATATGGCTCTTACAGTCAGTCCACAGGAAACAGTGTTTTAAGCCTAGGTGTCCAGTCAATGCTGCACCTCAAGGCATTTCAGGAAGAACCAACTAGGGTTCAAGTGGCAATTCACCCCTAATCACAACTCATCCACTAAATTGCTAATCATTCTTTGATAGAAGTTTTCTTCCCTCTATTTGATTTGGTTTGAACTTAGAACACTTCGAATTCTGTATCTTCTAATTGTTGAAATGGTACAGACTTAGAGCAATTTGATTATGATCAAATCATGACGATCAAGTAGAAAGTTCATAATCTTCAAACATTCATAGAAGTTTGTTAGACTATTGTTGGATAATACTCGAGAGACGAGACAGCTAGTACAGACATTACGAATGCAAAAAATATAAAGGTTTCTAAGCCTTGACAGAATTAAGAGAGAAACTCCACCTTAGCTGCTTTGAGAACCTGCTTTGTCCCCAGGTTAATTTGGAGATGCTTTTCAAGACTTGAGTTGATTTTGCATGTGTCAGTCCTCATACACATACATATGAACAAAATATCCCATTATTAAAGGGACTAGGAAAGAATACATCAAACTGTAATTATATCCCTTGATGGAGGAATTGCAGTACAGCTTGTAAGGTAGAGAGATGAAACTTCATAACTTGCTCAGCTTAATATAGAAGCGTCGCAATTGATACAAGCCATAATCAAATATGGAATATTTACCTTATAATACATTTCAAGAAGTTACTTGTTTATGTAGCTGAGTACACAAACCAAAACAGAATTCCGATCCCACAGAAATGGAAAATCTGGCAGAGCAGAATTCCGATCCCGTAGAAATGGAAAATTTGGCCAGGGCTCTGATTAGTTGGGTTCATGTTGGTGAGGCTTATTTCTAACGGGTTCAGGCAATATTTTTTATGGAGATATTCTACTTTCCCTACTTGTATTTCTCCATTCATATATTTCATACATAAGAAAAACTCCCGAAACAATATTTTGATTTTCTCCAAATCATTCTCTTCTCTAGAAAGTTAGGCGTAGCCACAAGTGAGACATTTCCAGAATAAAGTCCGAGCATAGTTTGCACTATCCACCGATACCGATCAGATACGGCCGATACCAATACGGTTTGGCATGTCCCGATCCAATAATGACCACTATCGATATTGTGTGATACCGACCGATACCGACGTTGAGGGTCTCTTTTTCAGTCAATTTGGTAGAGAAGATTGAATGATTTGGGGATCTCTTTCCAGTCAATTTGTTAGAGAAAATTGAATGAAAAAAAAATCAATTAACGAGGGTGTAAAAACACAGTAAGGTTGTAAAAGCATGTAAACAAAGAAAATTTATTTATCGCAATTAAACCAATAAGTAAGGGTAGCTATTATTTCATTCAATTTCAAAATTATTAAGAAACAACACATAAAATACTTAAAATTATGCCTAAATGTATAAAATATTGTTTTCTAAAATTTAGTAGTTTATTAACAATTATTTGCTTTCCGATACCAAAAAATACGATACTCGAATTCGAAAGTGTCGATACCGTCGATCCCGATACTCATAGAAAGGTTTTGATACCGATTCCGATACCGATACTGCGAAGCTTGGTCGAGCACGAAGAAAGAAGTCACAAACATGCCGAAAATAGAACTTTTGCTTGCAATCAACTAATAACACGGATTTTTTGTCATGGAGATACAAAAACCATATTTTGTTGAATATAGAAAGAAAGCTCAAAATATATAATCAACAAATGTTTATATCGAGTCAGTCAACATCAGTTTAGTATTTCCAATCATCCAAGCCATCATATGGGATCAGCTGGGTGCTGGGAACAGAACAGTTGTGGAACCCGTTCACCACCAACTTGAGGCTTCCTGAGAAGTGATGAACAAACTTCTGAATACACACCACAAGAAACAATCGCAAACACAAGCAAGAGAAATACCACTGGATGATTGGGAGTCCAACCCAATTTGACATAGAGTTTAAACCATTGTATCTAATTTCCTCAGACCAATTCGACAAACCAAATCATACAAGTACATGATTCAGAAGAACATATTATAATTGAGAAAGTACACAAGTTACAGACTCCATTTCGTCAAAACCAATTGGGCAACTCTCTGTGAATGACTTCCTCCAATCAACTTTTGGTCTCTCACAAATCTCTTTTTCCCTCTCTTAAACTTGTAAATATTTACCCTAGAATTAGGCTAATATGTGTTTTCCAAGCATAAACAAACCTGAAGTGCCCAAGCTCGATCAACGACCTCAGTGGCAGTACATACGTACATACCGTACCGTGAACACCCTCATGTACGTACCACCAAAACATTTGAGCACGTATGTAACACCAAAACATTTGATACCGCTAGAAGCGTACCGCCAATGTTGCTCTGATGGATATACCACCACAACTCTTCCTGTATCTGCTAGAATTAGGTTAATCTGTGTTTTCTTTTCCATGCCGACGACTTATCTGCAAAACTCAAATTTAACTGTAGGTGAGTTTTCGTGAGGATATCCGCTCCATTGTCATTCGTGTAAACTTTCCGAAGCTTAATTTCTTTGCCTCCAACAAATCTGGTATTCAATGATACCGAGTTGCAATGTGCTTTGACTTTCTATGAAATATAGGATTCTTATCAAGGCGTAATGCACTTTGATTGTCACATAGCTACACGTATTACAAATGTTACAATTCCAGTTCTCTTATAAACTTTTTTTAACCAAATTAGTTTCTTGCACGCCTCTGTAGCAGCAATGATTTTTGCCTCCATCATAGACAAGGCAAGATACTTCTCCAACCATGACTGCGAGGTTACCACAGCACCGCTCCCCCTTCAAACATCAACAAGCAGCCAAAAGTCGTTCACCTCGTATCAACATCCCTTGTCAGTTAATAGAACGTACTTGCTAGCCAAGCACCTGACTCACCATATAAGATCCTCAAAGTTACTGCTATTGGTGGTTGTTGAGCCTCAGTAGTCTTATCGCCTTCAAGTATTGTGTCTGCATGCTCAACCTCCTGAACATTCACTTGATTATCAACAGGATTAATTATCAAGTAGTGTCCCGTCCCAACATCGTGTCCCGCTCCTCGTTCGCAGGGAGCGCGGTTAAGAAACATTGTCGGTATCGATTGGTCGGGACAGATTGAATTAAAATTATTTTCTCGTTATGGATTGATTTTTTCGGAATCAGATCTCATATTCAGCGGGTTGCGTCTCGAGGAGGACTCTGCGGCTCAGTCGCAAGAGACCTCTCCGTTGCTTGGTTTTCGATGTCGCACTTGCCCCTTTTTGCGTTGGTTTTATGGATACGTTTTCGAAAATGTTTTCGATGGATTTCATTGCTTGTGTACTTTGAACTTTGCATTTTTTATCGAATTCTGAGAGAAATGAAAAGAGTATTGATCTTTTGTTTATGCGATTGTAGGTGATCGTGTAGACGACACATACTGTAGACAACCTCTTTCTCTCAACACATTCAATAAACGGTGAGTGGATTGACCTTTTTCTCCTTGACCCTTTTGCTCTCCAATCAATCAACGATACCGATAACATGGAATGCTAGATATGCTTATGAAGACGCAATGTTTCATGCTTGTTTACATAAATATGCAAATCGTAACCATGTATACATGCTTACTTATTATAGGCCTACTACACAATTGTAAATCATAAAAATACTACATATTTACTTATGTTAGGCATGCTATAGAACTGTGCTACGTAGAGATTGAATCGATAAATAAATGTTACAACGATAATGCGAAACATGTCATTGAATGCTAAATTAATGTATAGAACAATAATAATGTGATGTTCATTATTATTTCGTAGATCATGCTTGAGTAACTAGTTTTAGTCTAGCATGGTCATGGACAACTTATGCACAAGGACGATGTTTCTTCGAACGGTATACTGGAGCTAGGGGACCGTTCCGGTCTAGGAGAAAACACGATAGCTATGATGGATGCATGCCACGGATATTCAAAAACTTTCAATGGGGCTCGCTACCCGCGCTGAAAAGATCGTCGTCTAAACCAAGCTATATGTCCAAGATGACTAGTCATGCCAGTGATCTCCACAGATACACAATGTTTTAGCTAACGATATAAAACTAACAGGGAAGAACATGGTAAGCTTTATACTTCAGCGGCAGACTATGTCGTGGTAAGTTGTAATGTAGTTTATTATGTTATGCCTATCAAATGTTTACATGCAACTAACTAAGCTGGTAGAAAGATCACTAAACATACTGCATGTTTCACATAACTTCTATAACAAATGAGAACGTGGGATTTAATTAGTCATTCACCAGTACACGGCAATGTACTGACACTCGTCACTACAGGTGCTGCAAACCAGGTAGGCATGCCGAACAACTGAAGGCGATGCTTGAATTTTTTGAAGCCTTGCTCTAGTGCGAAGGCTTGCTCAACTTTTGAAGATCCTACAGTAGACCAACAGAAATGACTCAACTTTCTCCAATTTCAGGTGTTGTATGGTTTTGGTTTTGTATAAAGGGGTGTAATATATGAAACGACTATCTCATCTGCGTTCATTTTGAGTCAAGTTTGTAAGCCCATACAACAACCCTTTAATAGAGTCTGTAAATGATGTTCATTATCAAAAAAGCAAAGTTTCTTTCTATGCAAGTGTTCAATTTCTCTGTGTACTCTATTTGTTGTTGTGTTTTGAATAACTTTATGATCATGTCTTGTGCGAGAGCAATTTAGGCCCACACGACATCACGTCCGAGAAACGACTATCGATTCTACGGAATCGGAGCGTGACAAACACGAGCCTGATAGTCAAGGTTAGGAACGTCTCTATGTGTGGACTTATCAATATGGTTTGGCTCTCGTCCAACTATGGGGAAACAGGCTCCAAAGTGGACAAGCCCTCAACCTCAAAAGGCATCTTGGGCTTTTGAATGTCAACCACAGTTTCATCTATCACAAAAACAATATCATGGCTACTCAACAGCTTCATCTCTATAGGAACGCATAGCATGTAGTCGAATTCATTCCGATTGTAGCCAACGAAGTGTATTGCATTACATGTGCTCTAGTTTGGACCTCCCATCCTTCAATGCATGTATAAAGGCTTTGCATCAAAATACTTGCACGTATGTGTAAGATGGCAACTTGCCATATTATACTGTCATACACCTCACCCCGTAACACAACACTCGGAGAGATCAATAACAATTGTATAAAGAGCCTTACCCCTGCATCGCTTCATATAGCAACCATCTCACTCTCTCCACTAGTTTTTGGTTCATAATCTTCGCTATGTCACTGAGATGAGACATCGTCTGAGAAATCTTCTGATGACAAATCTATTGTTTTCTACAATACGCAACAAAGGGACCGATGTATTCATCTTCATTGTTGAAGAAAACACACTTCGACTTTTTGTCGGTCTCACTTAACGAGGCCTAAACCTCCTTAAAAGTATCCAACACTTGATCTTTGGCCTTCAAAGCATAGACCTATACTTTTCTGTAATAGTCATCAATGATCGTTACAAAATAAGAGACGCATCTTCCTTGTGAACGAACTCGAGTAACTCAGGTTTCCTTAAAGTGAATGCCTCTAAAATAAAATCATATTATGTTTCCTAGCCATGTAATATGGATACCTCTCCATCTCGTTGTGCTTCAAACGCATAAGTAGTTCTTATTTGCCATGTAGTAGATCCTCTTCTTACTTACATAACTGAACCACACATAAGTCACTTGGTGCATCTAACTCTTCATATAGTACAAACAAACAAACAAACAATATCTCGTGCTTCCTCTGGCAAGGATCATAGAACCTATGCTCAACTTCCATTAACTTTTTCCAAAGAGATTGAAGAAGCCCTCATTATCAAAATTCTCAACCGAGATAAGATTGATTAGGATGCTTGGAACCTAGCGAACACCCCTGATAACCAGTGTGGCTTAAGTGTTAGTCTTCGGATGAATCTCTCCACTGCCAATGGCCTTAGACACGTTCCATTTCCCATTTTCAACACTCCACAATTCTCTATTTTATGTGGCAAATAGTGTTTAATTGTGAGATAAGTATATGAAAGCCCATGATTCCACTAGTCGATTCAAATCATCACATTTAAGGTTCATGATTTTCTTATCACCTACAACAATAATGTCATCTTTTATTGCTGACATTATGGATGTAGTATTCATCTCGTATGGCTTTCCCTTGTCGTTCTTGTTGTTCTTCTTCATGCTTTGTGAAACGGTCTTTTTTTAATATAACCATTATTGCCATAATGATAGCATTGTATATCCTATTATCAACTTTTGGACTTTTCTCGGCTTTTGTCCCTACCTCCAAGACCATGTTTTTAGTTCTTACCTCTTATACTTTGTAACCAAGGCCTCCAAGTGCAATGAAGAAGTCGTGTCCTAAAATTTTCTCCACAGCTAATCTACCACGTCTTGGAACTCACTATGTTATCCAATATAGAAGTCTCATATTCTCATTCTTGTACCGCAAACCCATCATTTCTTTATAGGATTAACTTGTTGACATTGATCTTCTTGGCAGGACTACAACTTCTCCTATGGAGATTTTGTGTCAAATATGGTTGAATACATTGTCATAAAAAATTGCAAGTTGTGCATGCACGAATTCTCATCCCTCTTCATATCTATCTCTAGGACGCTCAGACGCAAACACCGGTAGATGTAACTTCTTTACAAAAAAAATATCATTTACCTTTCTTCTCCATGTGTGATAAACTAAGCACTAAAGTTGATCATCTAAACCGGTATCGCCTATATCTTCCTTAGTCAATTTGTCAAACATCTTGCGCTCTAATATCACTCTGTTAGGAACGAAGTAGTTGCAAAAACCAAAATTCATTTACCACCGACAAGACGAGGATTCATGAGGAATGATGAACGAACGCATTAATACAATTACATACTAAAAACACAATAGCAAGGACAAATGTTTTTTACGTAAAAATTCCAAATCGGAAGAAAAACAACAGGATTATCTGGAGTTCAAACCCTTAAAAAAAATTCACCGATAGATATATAGATTACACCACTATCTAATTTTCTACCAAAGTTTCAATAATTGAATCACAATTGAGAAGAAAGTTTTATAATTGAGAAAGTACACAAGTTACCGTAGAACGAAACTCATACCAAGCACTCGGCTTCTCGAATCGACTACATGAATTTCAAGGAATAGTGAATGATTTCCTCCTAATCAACTTATGGTTTCTCACAAATCTCTTTCTTCCTCTCTTGAAGTTGCATAACTTAACCAACTATAAGGGCTCTTTTGGATTAGTATAGGTGGATATGGATGTGTGAAAGTGGGTGTAATTATGATATCACTTTCATATATTCGATATTTGGCTCATTTAAGATGTAGGGACAAGAAGTGGTGTCATCATTACTTTTCCCTTGTTGTCCCCTGCATATCAGGTGCAAAAACTAGCCTTTCCACTGTCCTCTTTTTTTGGATGTGGACGAAAGTGGTCGACTGCCTTTTTTACCATAAATTAGTTATTAATGCATTGCTAAGTGGCTTGGCTGCTAATATATTTAAGTAGACGGTTGATAATTTATTTAACTACAATGTATTAGTAAATTAATTAAAATACTATTTATGCTCTCGTTTTGCATTATATAAATAACTAAAATAATAGTAGCCGGCATTAATAAAATAGTATTAAGTAATTACTTAATTAAGGCCAACCCACTTAAAATATATTAGATAACATTACCAACTATTTTATTATTCATTAAGGTCAATCCACTTAATAAATTAGTTATTTAATTAGAGTTACTTAATTGTTTAGATAATAGTTTCTGATATTAATATTAATACTTAAATTTAAAAAAATTAACAATATAGATAGATAACTAATTAATTTTTGTTGTTATTATAATTAACTTTCTTTATTTTTCTTTACCCCTTTTTATTTTAACATACAAACATGGAAGTGTAAATTTTTCCACTTCCACAGTACAAAATATCATGTATCCAAACATTGAAAGTCAGTTTTCAGGAGACAAAAACTAGCATGAAACTCGAAAGTATACGTATTTCACTTTCAGCAGACAAGAAATTACTTTCACACTTCTTGCCACTTATAGCCATCCAAACAACCCCTTACCCCTAAAATTAGGTTAATATATTTTCTGCAAGTCTGGATAGATCTGAACCGCTCAATCTCAAACTGAGACCTTCGCAGCGGTATATACTGCGACTTTGGTAGTATGTATCACCAGAAACTTTGGCACTCTTGGAAGCGTACCGCTGTACCACTAACTCTAGTATTATGTAGAGCCTATGCTACTCTGCACATTGGATGCGTACTGGCAATACCAACATTTATGGCAGTAGATGTATCGCCACGCATGGCAGTATCTACCGCAGGAGCTTTTCTTATATCTTGTCATATTGGTTGTGTCAATTCTTCGGCTCTTCGTCTAAATGGTGCCTTAGTGCCCACTCCCGGATCTTCTCCACATAGGAAGGGAATCCGTACTTGACAAAGTTTTATTATCAAATGTTTACCTAACCTATGTTAATGACAAACTTCTAGCCAAGATAGCTATGAACATTATAGAATCATGCAATCAAATGTAGACGGATAGGTGGCTAGTAGTTAGACTTATCTTTTGGATATGCACTTTAAACTCATGCAACCAAGGAGTATATTTGAAGTTCTCCTAGATTGTAAAGACTCTAGAAGAAAGGTAAGATGATACAATTTAATACAAGCAATTGTAGTCATCTCTATGAGTTGTAAGCTGATACAATGTGATATAGGGACTTGTAGTCATCTTTATGAGACTAACATATTAAGCCAGAGAGTGAAAGGGAATGACAATCCCATAACTAGTGTTTTCTGTAATCAACTCAAAGTAACTCCATACCATGTTTAATGTATATTTTCACAGTCAGTCTCAATCCCGCAGAGATAAAGGTGGAGAGTTTTGTTAGGTAGCTAACGGCAGCACAAAACATTGACATTTCTATATGAAATGAATCCTTACAAAACTACAAATCGGAGAGCCCTGTTACAAAGGGTATAACCCTTAGCAGAGCTAAATGAAAAAGACAACAATCAAATAGACAAAATTTTGAAATGAAGGTTTTGTTGAAGCAATGTACAAAGTACAAACAAAGCTATTATTGAGTCACTCCCTATCAATTTGGTGTTCCTATCTACAAAGCATGGACACTTGAAAATCTGTGTCGTGTTTGTTTTGCTATCATTGTATCATCCTACCGTTGAGTGAGTCGTATCAGACACATGATACTCTAAATCAGTGCAGTGCCCGTGTCGGGTCCATATTCTGTCAAATCAAATTTAGAAGGAAAAAAATTATATATATATATATATATATATATATATATATATATATATATATATGATTCACTGATTCCAAAGGAAATAGAGGGGAAAAAATTAGAAAGTCAGTGGCTTTAACACAAAGAGAGCATACGTAGCACGTTATTATCGTGTTCAGGTCCAAATCCACATGACTTTCCACCTAAAATCCGGAACAAAGAGCCAACCATGTGACCCTACTTGACCAAATTGTTTCTCTTTATAACAAATCTAGCTTTTTCCAAAAATACTAAAAATATTCCCAGAAAAACAAAATTAACCAAAATTACACTTTTTAGGGGAAAGATTGAATATATATTACTATGGATTCTTCCCCAAATCAAACCCTAACAAACGTTTATTCCAAACAAATAAAAAATTCACCAGAATCACATTTTCAAGGGAAGGCTGATTAGTACTGGGGATTCTTCTAAATATCAAACCCTAACTAACTTTATCTCAAAATTAAAAAAATCAAAAATTTCACCAGAATCACCTTTCTTAAATGAAGATATTGCAAAAAAAAAAAAAAATCACCAAATTACCTTCTTAAATCAAAAACTAACTGTTAAGAGAAATTGTCATTCCATAGATTCCTCTCGAAATTAAACTCTACTAATGTGTTCCGAAAAGCGATCGACATTTAACAAAAAATACCAAAATGTGACTAATATTTACTCTACGAGTCAAAATTTTACCAAAATTGCAACAGAAAATCATCTCCAAATCTACATCTAAAAAATATTATTAAAAATCAAACATTCGTGAAAAATCAACAACATTAATCGAAAACCTAACCAAAATAATCGCCGCACGAATGTTCCCCAAATTAAATAACCAATTTTACTCAGAAAGAAAGAAAAAGAAAAAAGAAATCACCTTTACTGTCATTACTACGGTTCTCCATGACGCCTACTACTACTACTACTCAACAACAGCCAGCGACAGTCCTCGTTCCTCCGGATCCTACAATCGACGTCCGAAGCCGGCAGCTGGGGCGAGCGGCGGAGAACGAAGAGCAGGAGGCACGTGATGAAGTGGCTCGAGCACGTGCTAGACAAGAAACCCAGATCGACGGACCAGCTCATGCGGAACCCTAGATCGCCAGAACCCTAGGTCGCCGGAAAATTTCCGAATTGTTCGGGAGACGACGACGTCGACGACGACACCGAACTATTCCGATTAATTCGGAAACTTTTAATTATTTACTTTGGCTTCTCCTGGGCTCATGGGGTGGGTGAATATTTATACACCGATAGAGTGCGGTCACCGGGAGTAAGGTTACCGCTGTGGGTTACGTTTGAGTTACGTCGAGGGAAGGTGCGGAGTTTCTGACAAAAACTTGTATTGATAGGTGAATCTACATATATGCATATTCTCAATTTGATACTCTTTTTAATATGTCAATGTGCCTATATCAAGGAGTGGGTTTGGTTGTTCCAAACTCGCTCGGATGAACTCGATCAAATCTAGACTAGGCCAGTCTAGATTCAGTCGAAGTCTAGGACCGATTAAGTCCACCAATTTTTCGGATGGGACTGGATTGGCTCACTTCAGACCCGAGCCCCCCGGTCAGTCCAGTCCACAAAATAGGTCAAATTGAATTCTTTTTTGGGTTCGAACTGCAGACCGGTCCAGCCATGCACAAAACGGTCCCCACAACCCCTCCCCCCACCCAACCCAACCCAACCCACCCCTTTCCTCTATATATTATTCAGTTTTTATGGGGCCCAAGATACATTATATAACCAAAGTTTGGTCTTTTGTGGAATATTTTACCAAAATACACTCATAATTTAGTCATTTATGGACATTAATCAAGGTTATTTAGTTAGTTTGCTAAAAATGACCAAAATGCTCCTATTACTAACTATATTTCAAGAACATTTATGGTCATTTAACACGTGTTTTCTATAAACATAGATCCATCCAAATTTACATAACAAAAGCTATTCTCTCTTTTAATACATTGAATTAATCTTGTATTTTGTTTGGTAAAATAGCTCTTTTTAGATAATGAAGTGCCAAAAAATTGCAATAGTTTGAATAATAAAAAATCTGGAGACGTTAACTTGATTTACCACCACAAAGCTACAATAATTTTACATTCGGCTTTGGAAGAAATCAAGTTGAGATATAAGTATTTTTATGTTATATTGTAAGTAGTTAAATTTGATATAATAATTTTTTAAATTATAAGAGTTTATATATATATATATATATATATATATATATATATATATATATATATATATATATATATATATATAGTATGAGGGACAAGGAAGCATGAGGGACAAGGAAGTATAAGGGACAAAGAAGCATCCCTCATACTTAAGGCGAGTTATACACGATGGTACAACCACGAGCTTGTGGTTAGACCCATGGTTTGGACACAAATCCCTGACCGACCGCCTCGGATGGCCAGCTTTCGAGCTAATGGGCAGCCATGAACAAGTGAACACCATTATCAGCGAAGGAGGGTGGAACACTAATGCGTGCGCTGTAGGGAGATGGTTTGCTAATGAGATTGAGCAGGTGCCCATAGACGCTGAGGCCCAAGCTGACCGGTGGGTGTGGGAGAGATCCAATGAAGAGACTTTTAATACCAGACAGGTATATGAGTTGCAGCGCACTCATGAACCAATAGTCCCATGGACGGAGGTGGTGTGGTTCAAAGGAGCTGCTATAAAGATGAAGCTATGTCTGTATAAAGCAATGAAAAATAGACTGCTTACGAGGGATAGGCTCGTTCGGTTCGGGGTTCAAGTGGGAAGTACGGACTGTGTCTTATGTTACCAGTGTAACGAGATATGTGAGCATATATTTTTCTAATGTGTCTTTTCCAACTGCATGTGGAAAAACCTTTGTGACGAGATTGGTCTCAGATATGAGCAAGGAGCGGGGTTACAGGCCATAGTGGAGGGAATCATCCAGGCTAAGAGTCAAGGTCGGGAATTCTATAACAAAGCTCGGTTACGGCTCTTATCGGCGGTTTGGCATGTTTGGCGCGAAAGGAACCGGAGGATTTTTGATGCTGAATTTCACTCTATTGCCAGTATCACCGCCAATGTTAAACAGGACATAGATATCCTCTCTAATTAATGTATATTAGGAGGAGAGATTGATTGGTATCGATCCTCTAAAAGCTTGTACACATTTGTTATCAATAAAATTACCCTTATATATATATATATATATATATATATATATATATATATATATATATATATATATATATATAGTATGAGGGATCAACTGCAACGGGACCCTACAAACCCAGAATTGGCGAGGTTATAGGGGAGCCTCATCCGCGAAGTTAGCCGACTCCGCCTACAAGAAGAAATCCAACTTACACAAAGGGCGAAATGTCAATGGCTTCGACAAGGAGATATGTGTACTCAGTTCTTTCACAATGTGGTCCGCACAAGACAACATCCACTACTAAAATCTGTCAATTTAGCGACGCGTAAAGACGTCGCTAAAAAGGGAAAATATGTCGCTAATTTCTATTAACGACGTATTTAGCGACGTTTTCAAGTAGTCGGGATTAACCTAGTCGCTAAATAAGAAAACGTCGCCATACGTCGCTATTGCGACGAGCTTTAGCGACGTGTCTACGTCGCTAATTTAGCGACTGCCAGCGACATAAAACGTCATAATTTACCGACGTAATCTAGCGACGTTGAGCGACTTGACATGCATCGATGCTGACCTGGCTTGAGAGCCATATGGCGACGTTCTGCGACTTTTCTACGTCGCTACAGTACCGACGTTTAGTGACGATCAGCGACGATATTCCTCATAGTTAGCGACGTTGATAGCGACATTTTTTTCGTCGCTGAACGTCGGTAATCGTCGCTGAACGTCGCTAATATTAAAAAAAATAAAAAAATACAGCATTTGCAGCATCCCCCACACCATTTGTTACAGCAACAATGGTGTGTATCACGAACACAGTATCAAACAACACAGATACACACAATCACGAACACGTTTGAAACACAATCTCATCAATCAATACAGATATATAAAAATTTGTAACAACAATGTCAAACATAATGGTCCACAACTTAATTGCCAAGTATGGGAACGAATGGCTCAGAACACAACCTAAAATTTATTCTAGCATACATTAGTGTGAATCATCTATGTTCTGTACATATGGTGTAGTATATGTTCTTATCGTATGTAGTATCTGAAGAATGTAACAGAATCAAGATGAACTCACATAATGTAATACTAAGACGTCATCTACTACTATATATATAAGATATAGTGATAGGTTGTCGTATCATCATTGCCGAGAGATGAGGGTCGGAGGACAGTTAACTTTATCTACGGCTACATAGTTTCTGCTTCGCCAGTCGAATGGCTGCAGGGACCATGTCCTGATCACGATGTCGTACCGTAGATTAATGCAAATGGAGCTGGAGCCAAAATACAGAAACCAAAATATGATATCCACCTGAAGTGTAGAGTCGGGGGAGAAGAACTTTTTCACCCTCTCCCTCTCTCGCGCTATCAACGTCACAACTTTTCCACCTCAAGTTCTGATCAAGCATCTTCCTTCTCCTCTCCTCCACCATGGCTCTGAACCCATCTGCTCCTCCCTACTTCCCTTCTTCTTATTTGACTCTTTCAGCCACATATGATATCCAGCTCAAGTGTAGAGTCGGGGGAGAAGAAGTGGACAGGAAGAGGAGGAGGAAGCAGCACAGCCGACGGCATGACCCGGAGGAAGTACAGAGGTTTTCTTCAACATACGTAGGAGAACTATAAGGATATATCTTTTCACAACATATCACCTTGTCAAAGACCCTTAATGTGATATCCATGTTACCGCGGTGTCGGAAGACTAACATGTCATAATTTTCTAAGCCGTGTGTTTTGACATAATCCTCCAACCGGATTTCAGTTCTATGTAATAATGCAAGATTACTACATAGGAGGAAAGAGTTGGGAGGATTATGTCAAAATACACGGCTTAGAAAATTATGACATATTAGTCTTCCGATACCGCGGTAACATGGTTGTCACATTAAGGGTCTTTGACAAGATGACATATTGTTAAAAGATATATATAGTTCTCCTACGGATTTGAAGAAAACATCTGTACTTCCTCCGGGTCATGCCGCCGGCTGTGCTGCTTCCCCCTCTTCTTCCTTTCCACTTTTTCTCCCCCGACTCTACACTTAAGCTGGATATCATATACGGCTGAGAGAGTCAAATAAGAAGAAGGGAAGTAGGGAGGAGCAGATGGGTTCAGAGCCATGGTGGAGGAGAGGAGAAGGAAGATCATGCTTGATCAGAACGGATGGCTCAGAACACAACCCAAAATTCATTCTAGAATACATTAGTGTGAATCATCTATGTTCTGTACATATGGTGTAGTATATGTTCTTATCGAATGTAGTATCTGAAGAATGTAACAAAATCAAGATGAACTCACATAATGTAATACTAAAACGTTATCTACTACTATATAAGATAAAGTGATAGGTTGTCGTATCATCATTGCCGAGGAGGAGCCACTTTCCCCGGCTCTACAGAATCAATACCATCCAAGGAAGGCAAAACTGAATCAGCATTGTCTTCCGGATCGTCCTCATCAAGGCATAACGGGCTGCTCAGCGTGCCCAGCTTTTTCAACTTCTCGCTGGCTGCAGAGTCGAAATGGAAATGGGTCCTCTTTGCCGGCCCGGAGCTCTGACTCGCACTCGTCGCCTCGCTACCGGTTTCCTCTCCTCCTCTGACGCGGGTCATAAGAAAAGAAATTTCGTACCTCTTCTTCACATAAACATCATTGTTGCCTTGTACTCGAGCCTCCTCGTCTGTGACGCTATCCAACTTCTCGGTACCTACAATGTAGACACCGAGAAGTTGGATAGCGTCACAGATGAGGAGGCTCGAGTACAAGGCGGCAATGATGTTTATGTGAAGAAGAGGTACGAAATTTCTTTTCTTATGACCCGCGTCAGAGGAGGAGAGAAAACTGGTAGCGAGGCGACGAGTGCGAGTCAGATCTCCGGGCCGACAAAGAGGACCCATTCCCATTTCGACTCTGCAGCCAGCGAGAAGTTGAAAAAGCTGGACACGCTGAGCAGCCCGTTATGCCTTGATGAGGACGATCAGGAAGACAATGCTGATTCAGTTTTGCCTTCCTCGGATGGCATTGATTCTGTATATCCGTGTATAAAGAGGAAGAGATTGGGAGTAGAGTGGACCCGGAGGGAAATGAGAGATGAAGGGTGGCTCAGAAAAGGGGGCAGATGAAGGATGGCTCAGAACACAACCTAAAATTCATTCTAGCATACATTAGTGTGAATCATCTATGTTCCGTACATATGTTGTAGTATATGTTCTTATCGTATGTAGTATCTGAAGAATGTAACAGAATCAAGATGAACTCACATAATGTAATACTAAGACATCATCTACTACTATATATATAAGATATAGTGATAGGTTGTCGTATCATCATTGCCGAGGGATGAGGGTCGGAGGACAGTCAACTTTATCTACGGCTACATAGTTTCTGCCTCGCCAGTCGAATGGCTGCAGGGACCATGTCGTACCGTAGATTAATGCAAATGGAGCTGGAGCCAAAATACAGAAACCAAAATACAAAATCAAATTCCTTGTTTCCTCGAAAATACAAAACACAGTTCTAATTAATATGTATTTTAAGTGTAAGAACGGATGGCTCAGAACACAACCCAACCTGAGAGGATACTCTGCAGATCCATCTAAGTAGGACGTATATTCTGAGAGATCACCTTTATAAGAATGATATCAGTAGTGGGATTGAGTGTGTACGTCCTACTCAGATGGGTCTCTCACCGTTACTATTTTTTCTGACAGCATGGTGGATGTGCTCCATCAACAGATTCTTGCTCCGAGCCAAAACTTTGTCCTGGAGCTCAAGTGGACATCCTTGGTGTAGAGCTCGAGTGAGAGGTTCCTGACAGCATGGTGGTCTCCTTTGTCAAAGTATCCGTGCTCATCACACATTGGTTGTGGGACGAGCACGGATACTTTGACAAAGAAGACCACCATGCTGTCAGGAACCTCTCACTCGAGCTCTACACCAAGGATGTCCACTTGAGCTTCGGGGCAAAGTTTTGGCTCGGAGCAAGAATCTGTTGACGGAGCACATCCACCATGCTGTCAGAAAAAAATAGTAATAGTGAGAGACCCATCTGAGTAGGACGTACACACTCAATCCCACTACTGATATCATACTTGTAAAGGTGATCTCTCAGAGTATACGTCCTACTCAGATGGATCTCTCAGAGTATCCTCTCTGGTTGGTTGTCGTATCATCATTGCCTAGGGATGAGAGTCGTAGTACCAATACAATCCAGAGATTGACATAGTACTAATTCATATATGTAGTCCAATACAAATAGTCTAATACAAAAACAACCCAATACAAATAGTCCAATACAAATAAGTACTAATAGCTAATGAGAACCACGCTGCTCACGCAAATGCTCAGTGATACGTTCATGCAACCACCTCGAAAAAGCGAGATTTTTGGCGCGAGGAGAGCTGTCGTCCCTTGCAAGGATTGTATGAAGAGTCCTCTCGGTCTCACTAGCTACCGGTGCTGGATGAATAGAACTCCCGGTCTCACTATTAACCGGTGCCACTTCCTCCTTAACTATAGGAGGAGCCACCTCAGCATTCACTGTTTCCCTCAAACGACGTGCCGCTCCTCGGGGCATGGGTGACATCTGGTAAGCAAGCTAATATAATTGTAACATAAGCAAGCTAACTAAAGGAACCATCATGTAATTTGAGTACATTTTCGAAAGCAGATAAAGTATAATAAATTCGATTTTCTGCCAAGTAGCAGAACGGATGGCTCAGAACACAACCCTAAAATTCATTCTAGCATACATTAGTGTGAATCACTATGTTCTGTACATATGGTGTAGTATATGTTCTTATCGTATGTAGTATCTGAAGAATGTAACAGAATCAAGATGAACTCACATAATGTAATACTAAGACGTCATCTACTACTATATATATAAGATATAGTGATAGGTTGTCGTATCATCATTGTCGAGGGATGAGGGTCGGAGGACAGTCAACTTTATCTACGGCTACATAGTTTCTACCTCGCCAGTCGAATGGCTGCAGGGACTATGTCCTGATCACGATGTCGTACCGTAGATTTAGGATTTAAAATATGGTATTCAGGTCAACTTAATTCGGTGAAAGGGTACTGAACATAAAGTCTAATTATCGCATATTTCAGTAATGTCAGTGAGCTAAATCATACTCAACTGTTGAGAATACTTAGGAGAAAACTCATTCACAGGATTAGTATATCCATCCTTCGTGACATAGCTGAAATTTTATAGGGCTCGATAATAATTATTAGTCAATTTATTCATCATTTCAAAACCCTGAAAATGCCCAAAAAAACTTCCAGTATCAGTAAATAGGGCTCGAACCCTAAATTAGAATTCGAATCCAAGCAAAACATCAAATTGACAGTTGATATGCCCAAAAAACAAGATTTTTTTCAGTATATAGGTGTCACACTGTGAATCTCGTGTCCACACAGTAGGACACGGCGTGTCCAAACCAACACAATAGGTGTCACACGAACTAGAAGCGAGTCCACGCTTTCGTGTCCCCCGCAGCGAGTCCACTGTCAGTCTCGTGTCCCCCGTAGCGAGTCCACGCTCTCGTGGACACGAACTAGAAGCGAGAGAGAGAGCTAGAAGATGAGGAGAAGCTGGGGAGGAGCTACCAGAGGAAGGAGGAGGAGGAGAAGGAGGAGGAGGAGAAGGAGGAGGCCGGAGGAGGAAGATCGTCGGAGGAGCGCCGCGGAGGAGAAGGGAAATCGCCGGAGGAGCGTCGCGGAGGAGGAGCGCGCCCAAAATTGGGGAGAAAAAATTATGAAATGATCGAAAAGGAAACCCTCGCTGGCTATATGAAACGTTTAGCGACGTCCGCATAGGACGTCGCTAAACGTCGCTGATATATAATAAATAGCGATGCAACTTAAAATGCGTCGCGAAACGTCGCTATATCAGCGACGAGTACCGACGAACTTGCGATGCACTACCCCATTTAATAAAATGTAGACGCTAGACGTCGCTATTAGTCGCTGTTGGCGACAAACAGCGACGTCTTATATTAACGTCGCTAAAACCCCAAACATTAGCGACGAAATTTCACGGAGTCGCTAAATACGTCGCTGATTTGACTTATTTTGGTAGTGATCGGAATCATATTAGCACGCTTCTGGATACGGAGAGCAACGTAAAAACGGTAGCCGAAGAAATACAACAGGAGGCTATTCGATTTTACTCGAAGCTATACAACCAACAAGACTACCCAAGCACTTTCCCAAAGCTAATTTGTAGGCGACTAGTGACTGCAGCTGGCAACAGAGAGATGTTAGCTCCGATGATGCTAGAAGAAATAGAAGATATCGTGAAGAAAGCTGACCCAAAACAAATTGCCGAGGCCCGACGGTTTTGACAGTAAATTCTTCAAGGTCCACTGGGAGGAGTTGTCACGACCTGCACCCGCTAAAAGGGCATGTGACGCGACAACGCCCAGCCCTTACCGAAAAATTAGCATGGAACGCTGTAGATTTTCCTACTCTAAACAGTTTATATATATAACAAAAACCTGTCGAGAATATGGTCAACTCCGAACGGAGGACAAGCAATGAATATATATATGAGTGCTCAATCACGACTCTAAGATAACAAAGTAAAGACTGAAAGATAAAGACAACAAGACGATAATAAAATAATAACCTGTCAAGTCCAACACCAGAATATATACAAGTCCAAGTCTCTAATACAGTCCATAATAATAACAGTCTCAAAAGTAGCTGGATACAATGTCCAGTACAAAATACCTACTCTAACTAAGCAAGGGGTAAGGTCTCGCCAGGCGGAGCTAAGCCCTGCTGGACCAAAGTCTCCAGGTCTAGGCCCACTATGTCATCCGGACCGTAGTAGGTACAGTAATCTCCCTCATCTGCATCAGTAATATTTTAACATATCCTGTCAGGATGGAACGAGTACAATCTACTAACAGTTCACAAGATATGACAAAAGCTATAAGATAGTAAATAGAGAGTATACACAAGAAAATTATGGAATGTACATGTGAGTATCATGGCAAGGTAAGCTGTAAATCTAGAGCTAGAACAAGGCAAGTAAACTGATCATGGCATGTACAAGAATCAAGAGTCATATATCTAGGTGTGTGAATACTAGCTACAACATGTGGCCGGATTGGGTCTGCACAAGGTTATGATCTAGCCAATCATACGTGTAGTATAGGATTGGCATTCACAAGGTTCACAATATATACAAGGCGGGTATGACCACACATCTACACTAGTACTCCCCGTCCCCGACTGGTAGAGTGGATCCAAGCAAGACACGTTATGACACGGGATTCTACGAGAAGGGAGCAAGTCTCCTCAAGAATCGGTATCCATATACTGCACAAGAACTACAAGAGAGCTTGCACAAGATATACCAAGATAACGAGGAATAACATCTCATATCGGGATCCATGAATACCAATCCGTGTGACCAATGTGTCGAGAACAAGCATATCCACACTAATTACATGAATCATAACAATCATTATAAATTAGAAAAGTGTCAGAGAATGTACTCGCCTGTAATTTGGTATGATATGTCAACCGGAGCAAAAGAAGCGTCTCGAGGACCTATAGAGAACAAGACGTATCAATACTATGTTTAGGAAGTA